>JAQOWZ010000031.1:1397954-2007954 GCA_035578165.1 Stenolophus ochropezus | reverse complement strand
GCAATCTATTGATTGTAATTCTGCTTTTCTTTTGGCAATTTTTGTATGTATTAAAGTAGTGAGACGAATGAAGCTGTTATAGTAGAAATTTATACATGATACACATTTAAATAATGTTTGTTTTATAACGAACGACGATGAGTATAGAAGAGTTCGATGAAGTGATTTTAAAATGAAAATAGATATTAGAAAATTTTTATACATGATATATGTATTAATATTAATGTGTATATTTTTGAGCAAAGGTTGCATCTAGTTAGAAGACTTGTTGTTTGTTAGCAGAATTGCAGTCTATAGATTGTAGTTCTGCTTTTTTTTTGGCATTAAATTGAAACAATTTTGTATGTATTTATAATTTTAAATAGGCATTAATAAGTAGCACTAGCAGTAACCTGTGCAACTTTTCTCATTTTTGGGGCAGTCTCTGAATTTTTTTCCGCTGTTATAGTAAAGCTTTATACATGATATATGAATGAATAATAAAGGATGCTTCTTGATATTCATAGGTACATGATTCACATTTATATAATGTTTTGTGGCCAGGCAGGACCGCGCGCGCGACCCTAGCCTATTTTGTGCACGGGGCAAATATCTGTTATTTGCGCCCCAAACTTCTTCTTAATAACAATAATGACGACAATATAAAATATACTAAGATATTAGTGAATAATATAATAAAACATACTCAAGATGAAGACTTCATTTGTAAATAGATAGAAATATATATTATTACGAAATATAAATATAACCAAATAGACAGATAACAAAAACTTTAAAATAAATATAATGAACTTGACAAATTTAAAATTAGAATAGAAACATGCGCGCGCGCGCAAACACATAAAATAATTCTCTAGGTTTTTCTGACAGGAGAAATAATGTGATTCACGGAAAATAAAATGATTTCATTATTTAATATTACTAAGTACTAACCGCGATCCAATCGATCTTTGTTAACGACCGACCGCCAGCTAGCTTAACACTAATTATCTCCATCACATCTGCTATAATACGTCGATTCTATGAAATTTACGTACTTTTATTTCAAATCATACAATTCTTATTTTCTTACTACTATTTGCTTTAATATTCCAAGCATTCTATAATAACATTGTTATATTTTAATATTTTATTCATGCATGTACCTACATCAGATAAATAGTATGTGAAATTAAATAAATGAAATTTGTTCTAAATATATGTGATATTCATAATAAATGTACATTTTAAGAAATATACGACAACAGAAAAATAATTATAAAAATTATACGAATTACCAAATATTTATAAAAAACTTAAATTTTGTTTTTATATATTATATTAATTCTTCATTTCAAAGTATGGCACAATCTGCATAAATATGTTTATATATATTTTCTAGCTTCATACAAAAAATTATATGAATTAGAATAATTTTACATATGGTTTTCCCCTTCGAGTTTCTATAAAATAGATGTGTCTAATTAAAACGAAGCATTGCGATGGCCCCAACGGGTGTTGACGCAATGTGAATTCTGCCCAGTGCTCTGAATGTCAACATGAAGAAATTCAAGCAAGTAAACGCCGGGAGTAACTATTACTCTCTTGTAAGCATGTAATCTGACTAGGACCGTTGCAAAGAAGAGTGACCTCAACTTGTTGGTAGACCCACTCAACACTGGCTGGTCTCTTAAAGCGGCTATGACTCTAAGAGGAGTTGAGTAGGTTGTAGCGAATTAGGCGCGTACAGGGCCTAAGATGCACGGGTGACCCCCCTCTGGTAACAACGAGCTGATCACCATCCCTCTGTGTTAGCTCAGAGGTGTATGGTGTGACGGTTAGGTTGAAGTCAGGTATTGTCTAATCGCACCCCTACTCGCCGCCTGGCGTCGGCCGTATTGACCGTAGTACGTGCCAACAAACGAAACGGTGTTCGTCCAAAGGGTTCGCCCGATGGACCGTACGGCAAGGCAAAGGGACACAGGCAAACCGGGCTAACGCCCCGGATGGCTGCGTAGATCCTAGGATCAACGGCATGCTGATATAACTAGCCACTGGAAGCCCATATTTGAGGCCGACGGCGCTAAGGTGACTCCTGCCGACAGGTATCCTCCTATTAGCCAGGAGATGAGCAAATTGTGGTCGCCCATTACCATCGAAGAAGTTGAGCAGGTTACTACCAAGCAGGGCACAACTAGTGGGCGAGACGGGATAGGTGTAAAGAGCTGGTCACTGTCAACCCTGTCTCTAAGGCCATCTTCTTCAACTGAATATTACATGAGGGGAGATTACCATCTGCATTGAATGACTCGAGAACTGTATTCATTCTTAAGAAGGATGAGCCACGAGAAGCTCGCGATTACCGACCACTTACTATCGGGTCTGTGGTAACTCGTCAGCTTCATAAGATCTTAGCCCGCACACTGCAAGCGCTACCGATCTTTGACACCCGCCAAAGGGCATTTCTTAAAACTGGTGGCCTCGCAGATAACTTGTTTGTTCTGCGAGCTATCCTTGCGGACGTGCGACGAAACATTAGGACCGTGCACATGGCAACCCTGGACTTAAGTCGAGCTTTAGACACTGTAGCAAAGTATGCCAATATCCCGCATATATCCACCTACTTGAAATAGCAATATAATAAAGCCAACGTGTCGTATGGAGCGATTACGGTATCGATGCGAGGAGTATGGGCTGGCCCTTCAGTAAAGTTCCTTAGGGAACTTGGAGTGCCGGTCTCATTTTTGAGATACGTACCACTCATAGCTCTCGAGGGGACATGGAAGATTTGGGAACAGTTCAACTTGTCTACCGAGATGGTCAGCACGCGGGCCAGACCACCTTGGGAAAACCAGTGGGACCGATTGTAAAGTTACTCATCTTTTATATTTTTCAACAAAAGCTTTATTTTGTTTTTTCATCCTTGACGCCTGGGGTCTATAAACAAGGCGAAATAAACATGGCAATTCTTTTTCTTCGACTCTTGGGTTTTTCCTAAATCGCCTGATCCTTTCTCAGGAGATCAAATACACCAAACAAACCGCAATTGAATATGATGCCTTACGCTATCATATTCCTCAAAACAAGTCAGATCCATCTTACAGTTATCATTTATATATTTTTGCAAAAGTCGGCAATCAGTCGTTTTGGTATTTAAACAACATAATTGTCGACCACAATAGAAACTAGAATTCTTTTTTGATGAGTACTTATAACTTAGGTCTTCATGGGGTCATAGAACTTAAGGTTATCGCGGGTCGTAACTTGGACAGATAAATTTTAAGAATAAATGGAAACTTACGTAATACAAATTTATTATTTCTTTAAGTGTACGTTTTTGTTGTAGTTTTAAGCAGCCACAATAATTTTTTTTACAGAGTTACGTGCTACTGACTTGACTAGCCCTTCTACCTCCAACCAGGAAATTATGGAGACTCCCAGAAAACGTCGGAGAATATCAGAAAATGAGGAGTGTTTGGATGTTTCTCATAGTGAAGGTAAATATTTAAAAAAAATATATGTCTACTTGCGCGATCAACCAGGGAAAACTGAAAAATGATGCATAAAGAATAATATCAATAAAGTTTCAAATTTGCAAATTCCTGTCTAAATTTAAATAATTTTTCTACTGGGTACTTATAAATTACTATTAAATTTATTATTATATATAAAAACCATTCTAAATTTTGCTAGTTAGGCAACAATTCTATTTTTTTTTTTTTTAGATAAATCCTTCACTTTGAGAGACATCAACTGTACGAGGAAAGTACATTTAACTCCTCGAAAGTTAAAGATGTACAGCCGTCTACGAAATACGGAAAATCTTCTTCGTATATATAAGAAACGGGGTAAGATATTGACAAAGGCGCATAGAAAAGAAAAAGAAGTAGTTTACTCCAGTTTATTAAATAAACTACCCAAAAAGTTAAAAATATTTGTTTTATCTTTGTTAAAAAATTTTTCGAAAAACAAAAAATCTCGTCAATACACTTTGGACGAAAAATTTTTATTTTTAAGTATATATAAACATAGTCCTCGGTGTTTTAGATACACAAAAAAATTTACCATTGCCGTCGATAAAAACCTTACAACGGACATTAAATTTATGTACTTTAAAACCGGGTATAAATGAGGAGTTTTTTACGTATCTCCAACAAATGTCATCGACATTGACTGAAAGAGATTCACATTGTTGTTTGATGTTCGACGAGATGGAATGGTCAAAACAAATAAATTTTGTTGAAAAAAATAATAAATGACTTCTTGACGGTTTTACGTCCAGTAACGACTCTTCAAAGATCGCTGACCATGCCCTAGTGTTTATGTTGCGCGGTATTTTTAAAAAATGGAAGCAGCCTGTGGCATTTTACTTTACGCGTGCTGCCGCTAACCAATACCTTTTAAAAAAAATTATTAATGAAGTAATTACTGCTGTACACACCAAAACTAAATTTAGAATTGTAGCATCGGTCAGCGATGGCGGGTCTTGGAATGTCGTTGCAGTGCGTTCACTCACTTTGGATTCAAAAAGAAGTAACAACAAATTCGTATATAATATCGACAGACATAAAATTATTCATTTATTTGATGTTCCGCACCTTTTTAAGTGCATGAGGAATAATTTTATGACAAAAGATATTATATACGAAGGGAAGACGGCTAAATGGTCTGACGTTGTAGAATTACAGAGACTGGATGGAATTAATGAAAGTTTCAAAGCCACTAAGTTGACATTAAAACATGTGCAACCAACACATAGGCAGAAAATGAAGGTGAAATTAGCCACCCAGGTCTTTAGCCAGTCGACCGCATTGTTAATGTACATTCTTTCAGAAAACAAAGTGATGAACGCAGGCGAAACCGCACAATTTTTAAAATTTATGAACGACTTGTTTGATTCGTTAAATTCTAGTGCGCGTTCCGCCAAACCGTTAGGAAAGCCACTAACTAAGAAAACTGTTAAATGCCACACCCAATTCTAGAATCAAGCAGTGGAAGTATTGGTAAATACAAAATTTTTCGACCCATCCAAAAACAAAACCGTCCCAACAACACCTTCCGTCGCTCTCCTCATTGCTACGATCAGAAACGTGCAATATCTGTGGAATTCTTTACAGAATCTTGATTTTAGTTATCTAGCTTTAAGATCTCTTAATCAAGATCCTGTGGAGAATTTTTTCAGCTGTGTGCGTGGTTTGTGTGGAGCTAATACTCGTCCATCATCCTCTCAATTCTCCGATGCGTACAAAACTGTCGTTATGTCAAATGCAGTTAAGTGTACGCTCGGTTCGAATTGTGAGGACGATGGTGAAGAATTACTCCTATCGTATAATATTCTCCTAAATATGTCCCAAATTTCTCAATCCTCCGACTCAAATTCTCATTTATCCATTCCTTCTCCTCCTTCTCCTCCCTTAACCCTTCCAGAGTCCCACATGCTTGATTCCTCCGACATAACTGCAGCGTACGTAGCACGGTATTGTTTAAAAACAATTAACTTTGAAGACTGCGAACTATGTTTAAATTATTTTTTTTCTGATGGAGCATCCAATATTCACAACTTAACGAAACAAAAAGAATACGACAAGGAAAGAAGGTTAAAATATGTTAGCTACAATTTTACGAAAATTGTTGAAGAGCAACGGCAGTATGTTTTTCACAACTTTTATAATTTTATAAATAGGGAAAATTTAAAAACGTATTTATCTACGACCACCAAATTAAACGTCGGTTGCGAAAGACATACGCCGTTGCATAACAAAATAACACTTCATATAAATAAAATATGTATTATATATTTTTTAAGATTGGTAAATCAAATATTAAAAAATAATAATATGAATAACTTATTGTATGTAATTTGTATATATGTTAGTTATATGTTAGTTTGTATTTTTTGTACGTTTTGTTAATTTTAAAATATAGTTCTATGTTCTTAATGTAAATATTTTCATGTTTTTCCCTTCCAATTTATTTTTAAAACATAAAATTATATTTGTATCAGCCACGTTTTTCGCGCACGAAATTAGTTCCAGGAAATAGGCGCGAGAGGCGCTGCGCACAACTTGAAAAATTTTGTTATACAAGATTTGTCGTATCTTTCTGTGTTCTGGTCTGTGCCTTCGACGTGTTGGTGTACATGAGAATGTGATTCGGCTTGTGTCGAGTCAATACACAGATTGCAGCACTACCATCCGCTGCGGTACCAGTCTGACGGAACCCATACCAATTCGCAGGGTTGTCAAGCAGGGGAATCCACTCTCCCCTGTGCTCTTTAACCTTATTCTGGACGAGCTGCTGTCCAATATTGACCATAAATATGGTGCTGAAGTGGGCGGAGAAAAGATTGCGTGTCTTGCTTACGCCGACAATTTGCTAGTGATGGGTCCTGATGAGAGGCACGTTCAGCATACGCTGGACGGTATTATTGCCATCTTGGAAAACAAAGGCCTCGCTATAAATCCCATCAAATGCACTTCGCTCGTAACAAAAACCGTTCTCCGAAAGAAGAAGTTGTATGTTGTGACTAAGCCCAAAGTTCACGCGGTGGGTGTACCTTTAAAGATCATCCAGCCAGATGACGTGTTCAGGTACCTGGGCAGGAACTTCAATTTCATGGGAACGGAGCTTTTGGACGTAAGCAAGCTAGAGCTCGTTTTAAGCAATCTTAGTAAATGTCCGCTAAAGCCCCCACAGAAGTTAGTTTTACTCAGCCAGCACATATTGGCAAGAGCACTTAGCGATTTCCAGTACCCTGGGATCACGTCAAAGACTTTAAAAGCCTGCGACCTAACGGTACGGAAAGTTGTCAAGCAGATACTGCATTTACCGCGTTCAACCCCGAACGCGTTATTTTACGCTAAGCGCAAGGACGGTGGGTTAGGGATAACATCTCTATTGAACGCAATCCCGCTCGTAATGCAAAAAAGTATCAGGAAATTGGCGCTTTCCGACTGTAGGTATGCTTGGGCTGCATTGGCGTGTAAACAGAGTATGGCCCTTCATAGGCGACTCGCAAGAGTATCGGGCAAAATCACCTTTTTGGAGGAGGCGGCCGCAAAGCACAGGATCGAGCTCAAATGTGGATATTCCGGCAACGGCCTTTATCAGGCTGGGTATAATAGTTCGGCATGCAATACTTGGATTAGCCGACCCCCACGATACTGGTCGGGCCGGGATTACGTTCGAGCCATCCAGTTACAACAACACTCTGTAACATTCTGTAATTCATGTAACAAAAACTTTAAAATAAATATAATGAACTTGACAAATTTAAAATTAGAATAGAATCATGCGCGCGCGCGCAAACAAATAAAAGAATTCTCCAGGTTTTTCTGACGGGAGAAATAATGTGATTCACGGAAAATAAAATGTTTTCATTATTTAATATTACTAAGTACTGACCGCGATCCGATCGATCTTTGTTATATATTTCTACATTGTTGTCTACACTGTCTACATTTTGAGTTCCCAGCACCCGAGTTCTCAGCGTTTCGAGTTCTGCCACGCGTCACTATTCAATTTTGCAGTTATACTATTAAAACAAAGCATACACTTTCCAAACTATGCTCAATAACTTTTTTGTCCTTTGAGCTAGGAATCTAGAATTTGGCATGCATATAGCACTAATAGTCTTACGTGACATAGGCTATAGGAAGTTGACCTTGAGATAAAAATTTCAAGGTCAAAATTTTTTTTTACATTTTTCTAAGTTTTTATTTTTTTTCATGTGAAGCATTAAAAGGGCTACAAAACATTTACATAACATTTTTTTGTAAAGTGAACCGTTTACGAGATAATTATTCTGAAATATTTTACCTTTTTTAGAAAATCATTCTTTAAAAATACATATCTCGGCTCCTATGCGATATTTTAAAAAATTGCTGCTGCGGCAGTTTTGTTTGTCTACTAACGACCTACAAAAGGAGAGGTTACACGAAGAAATCGGAGGTTATGAAAAATGAAAATTTCTTTTTTTTTCATTTTTTCAAAAATTCATATCTTGGCTCCTATAGCATATTTTGAAAAACGGTTAAAGCAGTTTTGTTTCACTACTGACGAGCTACAAACGGAGAGGTTATACGAAGAAATCGGATGTTATTTAAAATGATTTTTTTTATTTTTTTTTATTCTTTAGAAATTAATATCTCGGCTCCTATGGATTATTTTAAAAAATTATATCTGGACTTTTTGTTTGTCTCATGAAGTACTACAACATGAGTATCAACATGAACATGTCATGTAAGATTTTAGTTTTGGGAGTAACTTTGACTATCGACTCCTTTCATATGGATTGGCTTTAAGGATCGGTACTGTCGGGCTTGGTTGAGAAGTGGGTTTCGGTTAACGAGCCGGGTTTGGGCAAGGTGATTCATGTCTCTGTGTTTATTGTATACTTTCTTTTGGGTTAGTTTCATAATATAATACAGTAGGTATGTTGATCCGAGTTCAGTCCCGTGCCTTGACCGCCCATGAACTTTCTTGCTGCAAGGCCTCGCCAGTACGATGATATGCTAATAATATCACTGCACGGACCAGGGATATTAGTTGAGTTAATAGTATGGCGGGCGTAATGTAACACGCCACTCATGCTATGATTAGCATAGCATGAGTCCAAGCATGTAAATGCAGGGAAATGTGAAGCGAAAATTAAACGCCTATCCATTCTCAAGACCGTCCAGCAGCCTTCCTGTGGCGGCGCTGTTGTAAAACAAATTTCGCTGGCGGATCGTTAGGATTTTCAAATATTAGCTAACAATATACTAATATATATTTCTGTTGTTACAGATTCTGGACGATAAACAGTATTTCAAAACAATAAAACTTTTTTATTTATAAAATCAGTTTGAAGTGCGTAATCAAAATCTTTACGATTTTCAAATATTTACAAAAAATAGACTAATATATCTCTCAGGTGTTATTAAATTTGGACAATAAACAGTAGTGCAATACTAAAAAACTTGCAACTTTATAAAAACAGTGTGAAGTGCGCATTAAACATATTAGGTGTATTTTAAACTAACTAATATGCCGCGATATCTAAAAAAGAGTAGGCTTTCTGGAACACGTACGAAGCACACTTCGTCCCACAGCAGTCAGACTGATGTACAACAAAGAGAACATGACGTCAATATGACATGTTATGTTTGGTTGGAACGATTTGATGAAGAACTACAACGGACGATGCAACAACAGAATATACAACAAAGGGAACATGACGTCAATATGACATGTTATGTTCGGTTGGAACGATTTGATGATGAACTACAACGGACGATGCAACAACAGAATAATAGGCAAATGAGAGCTATTGAAGTTCCAAACCGACCATTTTTTAATACAATTGTTCACGATAGTCAACAAGCAGGGCCATCTACGGTTATTCAACCCCAAGAAATTAGGCAAGATCCATTAAATGAACAACAAGTAGCGTTGCATGCTAATAATGTTGATGATAATGTGAATGAGTTTAGTGGCTCACCTATCTACACACCCTATGAAAATAGTTCGGGCAATAATGATTATATTTCAACTCGATTAAGGGTTACACGAACACACAAGTTTAGTTTAGTTGCGAATGAAATGTTTAATGATGACAAATTCGCAACTCATGTATTAGGGCCATTAAAACAACAATTATGTTGTCCACATTGCAACGCTTATTATTGGAAAGACGAAAAGGGCAACAGAACAAATGACTCGTCATACTGTTGTCAAAGAGGTAAAGTGGCCTTACCAGCTTACAAACAATGCCCCGACAGAATTCGGGAATTAGCAACAGCTAACACAGGTGACGCACGTCACTTTAGAACTAATATTCGACACTATAACACAGCGTTAGCATTTGCGTCAACAACTGCTAATTATGTACCACAAGGGCCAGGTCCTCAAATAGTAAAGGTAAATGGTACAGTTCATCATATTATGCCGCAGGTAACGGCACAAGCAAATACTGTGCCCAAATTTGGTCAGTTATATTTTCTCGATACGGACGACGCAAATAATATTAGGGACAATAATTGGTTACAATGTAGACCTCACATATTACACGAATTAGAAACAATTTTAGAAAATGTTAATCCCTACGTACAAATGTACAAAATGCTTAAGCAAGTGTATGATGAGGAAGTAGAAAGAGTACGCCAAATGGGAGGACAAATGACAGAGCTCACGTTGGCGGTAGCTCATAATTTGCAGCAAAATTTAGGGCAACAAAATGTCGATATAAACAGATATAATAAGCCCTCTGTGAACGAAATAGCAGTAATATTCGCTGGCGAGATAGCACCCATTAACACTGAATTGCAACTATATCCTCACCGAGGGGAACCTATTACGATGAGGGACATAAGTCCTTTGTTAGAACCACTATCATATCCGATGTTGTTTCCTCAAGGAGACAGTGGTTGGTCAGTAGATATGCAACATCAAGGTCCCAATAGAACTGCATGATACACAAAAGTGTCCTTAAGAGAATATGCCTGTTACAGGCTAGCAGTAAGAAATAATTTTTCGTTATTACACCATGGTGCAAAGCTTCTTTTGCAATGGTTAGTAGACACATGGGTAAGAATAGAAGGCCTATCGTTGTATTGGCTTCGAACGAATCAAAAGAAAATCAATGTGTCGGAATATAAAACATTGCGAGATTATGTAGCTCGAAAGGCACAAGAGGCTGGCGAACGTGTTGGGCGAATTCAGATATTACCAGCAACATTTGTAGGTAGTCCTCGATATATGTTGAATTAATATTTAGATGCAATGACGATTGTATCACGATTTGGAAAGCCAGATTTGTTTATAACTTTTACATGCAATCCGCAATGGACTGAAATAAGAGATAATGTGGAACCAGGGCAAGAGGCGATGCATAGACCTGATGTAGTATGCAGGGTTTTTCATATCAAACTTAATTATCTCATTGAGATATTAGAGAAAAAACAGTGTTTTGAGAGAGTACGCTCCATATTGTACTCTGTGGAATTCCAAAAACGCGGATTGCCACATGCACACATACTGATTATTCTACATAAGCTAGACCAAATTCGTGAACCACAACATATAGATGCAATAATACGGGCCGAGTTACCTGATGTAACACAGGAAACACGATTATATAATTTGGTCACAAGGCACATGATACACAAAAAATGTGGCTTTGGGCGACCAGGTGTAACATGCCTAAGAGAAGGGGTTTGCCGTTTTAAATATCCCAAACAATTTAATGAAGAAACAAATATAACTCAAACTACATACGCAAATTATAGAAGACGTGACAATGGTATTACATATATGAAAAATGATGAAGTGTACGATAATCGTGATGTCGTTCCGTACTCTCCAGTATTGCTACAATTATTAGAAGCTCATATAAATGTTGAAATATGCACAAATATTAGAGCAACAAAGTACCTATACAAGTATGTACATAAAGGCCACGATGCGGTTCATATTAATGTGTCCGCATTACAGCACAACCAAGGCGTGGTGTCTTGGAATGAGATTGAACAATATCAAGACATGAGGTATGTCTCAAGTCACGAGGCCTACTGGCGAATAATGAGTTATCCCCTGTCTTACAGTAATATATCAATTTTTAATGTAAGTCATACATATATACATTAATCTGATATGAATATTAATAATTTTATGTTCTTTCCAGCTCACAATTCACTTACCTGACAGGCAGTCCATTGTTTTTGATGAAGATAATCCAGAACAAGCAATAGCTGAAGATAAACCAACACACTTACTTGCTTCGTTTGAATTAAATCAAAGAACGCCAGCTGCACGTACTTACACGTACGTACAAATTCCACAATACTACACCTGGCAACGAACGTCTTATAAATGGACAGTTCGAAAATCCCATTTTAATGTTTTGGGAAGGACACCGGAAATAAAACCCAATAGCGGGGAATTGTTCTATTTATCTAGATTGCTTACAATTGTTAAGGGTTCAACATCGTTTGAATCATTAAGAACAGTTCATGGAAGACTATACGACACATATTATGAGGCGTGTAAAGCATGTCATATCATCGAAGATGATAAAGAATACTGTAAATGTATGCAAGAGGCTTCAGTTCGTCTCATGCCTCATATGTTGCGACAATTATTTGTTCATTTATTAATGAACTGCAATATACAAGAACCATTACGAATGTACGAAACGTACAGACAAGACATGATAGATGATTTAGTTTTATCAAAAAGATACCCTGAAAATGAACTTTTGAAATATATCAATGATCAAGTACGCAGTATAAATCGAACAAATCAGGACTTCAGTTTACCTGAACCACAATATGATTTAATAGATAATGATAACAACAATGACACTGATGATATAACAGTGGACGGACATCAACGACGTGCAGACATACTATATGCACAACTGAATCAAAGGCAACAAAGTGCTTACGTTACAATAATGAATAATGTAGAGGAATATTTGGCTGGCGACCATAAAACAAAACTACATTTCATTGATAGACCAGCTGGCACGGGCAAAACGTTTTTTTACAACTCAATATTACATCGAGTTAAAGGCATGGGATTGCGTCCAATTGCAATGGCATTTACGGGAATGGCAGCAATTCTATTGCAAGGTGGACGAACAGCTTATACCCAATTTGGGATACCCATTAATCTGGATGAAAATAGCACAAGTATGCTTTAGTTAGAAGACCCAAAATGTCAAGAAATTAATGAGGCAGCAATCATTGTTTGGGATGAGGCGTCAATGACCTCTTGCAATATGCTTTCATGCGCAGACAAATTGATACGCATGATTACTGGGTTCGACATTCCTTTTGGAGGCAAAGTTGTAGTCTTCGGAGGAGATTTTAGGCAGCTACTGCCCATAACACGAAATGCTGGACGTAACGAAACGATTAAAGCGACTTTGAAAAGACATCATTCGTGGGCTGATATACAGCAACACAGATTCGTAGAGAATATGAGAACAGATGCGAATGAACGAGATTTCGCATCTTATTTATTAAATATTGGAGAAGGAAGACACGATAGAATTCCTGGCTTACCAAACGAGTACATGTTAGTACCAAGTGATATGATTGTCACAAGAAACGAATTAATATCATTTATTTTTGAGAATAATCCTAAAATTGCAACGATTGAAAACCGGGCAATCTTAACACCGACAAACATTGAAGCTGATAACATAAATGCCAGTGTCTTAACAAAATTACCAGGCTTAGCTAGGCGGCACATATCAGTTGACACAATGACAAACTATAATGAAAGTGACTTCAGAGTGCCTATTGAGTTGCTGAACTCTATTTTGCCACCAGGCACGCCACCGCATATACTGACATTGAAGATTGGAGCTGTCGTCATGCTGTTGCGTAATATTGATATTACCAGTGGTCTTTGTAATGGAACAAGATTGGAAATAATCGACATGGCCGATCATGTACTTACCGCGAAAATACTGACAGGTTTATAATTACACATTTTCGTGTTTTACTTTTACTAACCTATTTCTCTTTATGTTCAGGTTGCACGGTTGGACGACAAGTTTACATATTCCGTTTTGATGCAGAGTGCGACCCATCAAACTCCAAGTTTCCATTTAAGTTTATAAGGCGACAATTTCCTATCAAGCTGGCGTACACATTTACAATTAACAAATCACAAGGCCAAACATTGGATAAAGTTGGAATCTATCTTCCCACACCGCTGTTTTCCCATGGCCAGATGTATGTCGCATTGTCCAGAGGTAAAAGATCAAGAGATGTCCGCATCGCCATCGAAGAAAGTTACCAACAAGGTCGGATAAAAAAGAGTACAGGAATATATACAAAGAATATTGTATATAATGAAATATAGTAAAATGTATGATATCAACAATGGCAATTATGATACAATAGTGAACGAAAATGAACGCCATGCAGATACACTATATGCACAATTGAATCAAAGGCATAAAATAAAATGAATGAGATTTCGTAACTTATTTCTTAAATATAGGATAAGGAAGACATGATAGAAATCTTGCCTTACCAAACCAGTATAAATAAATACCAAGTGATATCATTGTCACAAGAAACGAACTAATATAATATATTTTTTTTTGAGATAAATGAAATAATTGCAACGAAATACTGATAGGTTTATAATTACACATTTTGATGTTTAGCTATTACTAAACTATTTCTTTTTATGTACAGGTTACACAGCTGGACGTCGAGTTTACATATTACGTTTTGATGCAGAGTGCGACCCATCGAACTTCAAGATTCCATTCAAGTTTACAAGACGACAAGTCTCCATCAAGCTGGCTTACGATCAAGAGATATCTGCTTCGCCATCGGTAGAAAGCTACCAACGGAGTCGGAATATATATATATATATATATATATATATATATATATATATATATATATGTATATTAGTTGTTTCATTTTTATTAAGTGGAAATAAAAATTTTTTTTACAAACAATTTATACATGATATAATAATTTATTTACACTTTGAATGAATTTCATGTTTCGAGTTCTCAACGAACCACTGTCTATAATTCGAGTTCCCAGCGTACCAATGTCTACTTATGGTGCTTTAAGCACCGCCGTCACTAGTGTCTAATTAAAACAAAGCATTGCGATGGCCCCAACGGGTGTTGACGCAATGTGATTTCTGCCTAGTGTTCTGAATGTCAACGTGAAGAAATTCAAGCAAGCGCGGGTAAACGGCGGGAATAGGCGGACGTGTTTTTGGTGAGCTCCTAAAGTTTCTCCAAAAACCACGGTCTTTACTACTTTTTTGGAAAGTTTTTGTGTTTAGTCGACAGTCAGTGTGCACATAAAGGTCTCTGCCTAGGAATCTTCCCAAGGTTGCTGCCCTTTTTCTCGGAAAGTGGATTGTGTTGTGATCCGGTTTGGCAGTGTTGTGATGTGATCAGTGAGTGCACCGAACGTTTATTTTTGTATTGTTATATAAAGAAACTGTAAGTACATTCACCTCTACCTAACAGTGCAGTCATGTCGGACTTACCGCACCGTTTTCATTTCCATAACCTTACATCTAACACGTGGCTGCCACGAGGCATGAAAATTTTCCCTTGCCGGTAACAGCGAACGTTTTCCAACCGACGTCAGTTTCGGATCCGTGGGACTTCAACAACTGTTTCCCGACGCCAGACGTCGTTTCTGCACTAACGTCCTTTCTGAACTTTTAGGACCTCCACCATCTCGTCCACGTCTGCCGACGCCCGAGCGTCGCACTTTTGGCGTCCTGACGCCCGGCGTCGTTCTCCACTGCTCATCGGATTTGGGCACTCTAGGACCTGCTGAATCGGTTTCCGAGGTTGGCGTCGCGACGCCGACGCTCCTTTACATCTAGGTCATCGTAGCTACCCAAAACCCACCCTAACGCCTGATCGTGAAGCCTACGACTCTATCGACACCAAGAAAAGCCTGATACACCATAACAACCCCTGCCTGAAAACCGGATCCGCGGGTCATACCGTGTCCTGTCTAAGTAACTGGGGAACCCGTAGACCGTCTCTGTTCTCTGTAGGCCTGTGACCTACCCGACTTTACACAAGTGCCAGGACGCGGTTCCGAACCGACTAAGGATGGATCGGTTCCTTGGACTACCGAAGCGGGATAAGTCCGCCAATCCAACTTCGGCACTACCGCGCCGACTTTCCACCCCCACTGCCTCCACTTCAGGGCGCAAACGATTCCTAGCGGGATCGCATCCACCTCGGGGACTGCAAAAACCTCTCTAAATAACTGAACCAAAGTCTCTTCTGGTCTCCAGCAGTCCCCCCCCCTCACTGCTCCACCCCCCGAATCTGCCCAGAGCTTCACCTGCGAGTGCGGAAAGAGCTACCATCTCAAAAGCTCCTACGCTAAGCACAAGAAGGACTGCGGCTCGCGGGACACTTCCCGATGTATGGTGTGTAAGATCTAGCGAGCAAAATTGCTTCAATTGAGGGGGGGGGGCGGATAATCTATAAGGAGATGGAGAAGGCAACCGGCCTGACCCAACACCAGGTTCGGCATATCCGGGAGAAACCTGTGTATGCGGCTCTACTGCAGCGAGCGAAGAGAGAACAAGAGCAAGCGGCGTCGTCGACCTTTTTCTTTAAACAGGCGCCTCTTTTCTCTGCCTCCTCCTCCTCTTCTGCTGCAGGTATACGCGATATCCGCAAACTACCACCACCTACTCCAAGGCCAACCCCGGACCCAGCGTCTACCCAGACACCCCTGCTTCTCCACACCGCACCATCACCAGCATCGCCAGCCCGCAGAAGCAGTCCCCCTTGCTGCTATCCTCGCCGGGAACTAAGAGACGACTTAGCTCTTCACCCTTCTCTAAGCCAGCTCCGACCAGGAAGAAGGGAAAGAAAGCGGACACTCCTCACAGGACCATTCCACCGGGTCCTCCTGCTCCGAGCCTAACTGCCGCTACCCTAGCGGAAGGAAAACACTCTTCTCCCTTGGAACCTGATCGGGGAAAACGAAAGCGCGCCAGCCCAACCGGCGCGTCGCCTTCTCCCCGCAAGTCCTGGCCCCGCTCTCCCGAGCACCCTACCAAGCAGATTCCACCTTGCAATCTTATTCAATACTCTCCTCTACCGCTCCCATACACCGACCTTATGGAAGCAGAGCCGAACGGTGTTGATCCCGAAGGAAGGCGACCGGAAGTACCCGACCAGCTGGCGCCCAATAACAATTGGGCCGACCTGTCAAAGGCTACTGCACAAAATCCTGGCTAAGAGGCTCCAGCAAGAAGCCACCCTCCACAATCTTCAGCGAGGCCTCAGAGAAACCGATGGTTGCCTAGCCAACATCATAACCCTGCAGCATTACATCCGTTCTCGGCGACTGCAGGATAAGTTTTATAATGTAGTTTCTCTTGATGTCAGAAAGGTTTTTGACACCGTGGCCCACGACTCCATTCTACGTGGGCTCCGCCGCCAAGGGTTCGACGAGGACACCGTCCACTACATAGAAACTTCTCTAGGGGCACACACCACCATCACTGTTGGCAAAGAGACATCGGAACGGATCAATTTCAGGCGCGGCGTTAAGCAAGGGGATCCTCTCAACCCCTTCCTCTTCAACGCCGTACTTGACGAGCTAATCTGCCAGCTAAACACATCGCCTGTCTAGGTTTCGCCGACGACCTTGTCCTGATGGCTAACCGGGACATTGACATGGTGCTACTCCTCGATACAACCGAGCAGTTCTTCAAAGACCGGGGCATGGCCATCAACCCCAAAAAGTGCGTGGCAATCTCTGCAGCTATCATCTCAGGCAAGAGTGTGACTTGCACTAAGGCCATGTTCCGGGTAGGGGGAGCTGCCCTGCTCATGTCGGATGACGTCTCGGCCTTCCGTTACCTAGGGCTGGATTTCACAGCTGTCGGCGCTTCCAAGCCGACAGTAGGAAATTTGAACACCTGGCTCGGGAACCTACATAGAGCACCCCTCAAGCCTCAGCAGAAACTCGTCATCCTGAAAGTACATCTGATACCGAGGCTCTACCACGGCCTCCAGAGCCCCTTAGTGGACGGGAGTAGTTTGAGATGTCCCTAAGAGGTGACATTGAAGTAGTTAGTATGGCGACGGAGGACGGTATGCCGGGCGAGCAGTCTGCCAGTGGCTCCGGACAGCCTAGTAAGCGGAAAAGGGTGGGAAGCGCGACAACGGCGGATTACGTGGCTGAGTTTCGTACAGCTTGGGATGGGTTCTATGACTTCTTGGGAAGTAGTTCCAAGCAGGTTAGTAAGGAGAGTATATTAGAGCTCCAAAGACGGTCGCGCTTGGTCGAGACTGTGTTCATGTCGATTGTCATGGAATAGGAGAATATCAGGGGAAGATTGGTAGAGCAGGATAGACTGAAGGACGTAGTACGGTCTTACGAGCGCGAGATTAGTGGACTAGACGGGCGTGAGAGGCCAGCTTTGGACAAACCGGGGAAAAGTTTAGCTAAGCAGACAGCAAACCCACCGACGGTTAAGGTCACAAGACCCAAGAACACCAGCTAGTCGGTGATCGTACGGTCGAACTCTGATGAGCCACTGGCAGCCGATGAAGTTAAGAGCCGGGTTGAATGTGTGGCGAAAGCGGTAGCACACGTTAAGGTTAGCGCGGTGGGGAGGGTGAAAAACGGAGTGGCAATCGAGACAGCGTCCCAGGATGATCTTGACGACATTAAAAAATGAGCGACGTTCCGGGAGACAGGTTTAAAGTTACAGGAACCCCGTAAGGTCGGTCCGAAGGTAGCGATTTATGATGTACCGTCTACCTTGAGTCGTGATGCGGTAATGAGGGATATTTTTGAGAAAAACCTGGTGGGCAAAATAGGGGAAGAGGAGTATAAATCGCGTACTCGGGTTGTCTCGGTCTCCGCGAAGGGAACATACGTTCTGGAAGTGTCATTAAAAATGCGGGACGCTATGCTGGATGAAGGGAAATTGTGCCTGGTCCGTGAAATAGACGTCGTGCTGAGGTGCTACCGTTGTTTCGCGTATGGGCACGTGGCGAGGGAATGTAAGGAAAAGAGAACTTGTGCCGTAGGTGCGGTGAGAGTGGGCACTCTTACGTAGACTGTAAAAACGACGAGGTGTGTATGATTTGCAAATTAGCAAAGAGGGAGCATGTGATACATAGTGTAATCAGTAGTGAATGTCCGGAATACAAGAAGGCGGTTGTAAAAACGAGGTCGCGTGTAACAATTGATTGATGGGTTGCATGCGCATCATCCAATTGAATTGCGGTCGGGGCAGAGAAATCATGTCTGACGCAAGTCAAGGGTTGTTGGCAGAACGTCTTGTGGTAGCCCTACTACAGGAGTCCTATACTGTAAATTCTCGTGTTTGTGGCATGCCAACCTCGTCGAGCGTGTACGCACGTACGGAGGAGGGGCCGCCCAAGGCGGCTGTGGTTGTCTTAGATGACAGCCTTGACGTGTTGTCCCTGAGCTTGTTACAACCACGGGAGTCTGCGTGGCCATCGTTGGGCCAGTAGGTCAAATTTTTGTTTGTTCGCTATATTGTCAATTTGGGGAGGAAATCGGGCATGATATCGACTACCTTCGCGTGTGATTGTGAGAGCGAATGACTGTATCGCCGTATCGCCGTTATGGTTTAGCAAAGGGGAAACGTTTCGATACGGTGATCGGGTTGAGCGAGGCAGGCTAATCGAGGACCTAGTCCATACGTTCGGGTTAGTTGCGCTAAACCAACCGAGTCGCGTATTCACGTACAATGGTCCGGGCGGGATGAGCGACATAGACGTTACATTTACTAATAGGACGGGAGATCGGTTAACGTGGTCGTGGGAGGCCATTGATGATTGGGGGATCTCGCATCACAATGCCATTCGCATCACGGTAACAGGGAGGGAGATAGATACACGTGATGTGGTTAATCGTGTAGGCTGGGTAACAAAGAATGTAGATTGGGATACGTATGAGACTGAACTGAAATCAATAGTAGATGTGGACTATTCCGACTTCGTTGAGATGTCAGCAGATAGACAATCGGAGGTCCTCTTGGGCTGGGTAACTAGTACCAATGACCGGCTCCTGAAAAGGAGAACAAGAGTTACTCGACGGAGAGCAGTCTATTAGTGGACACAGGAGTTGTCGGCCCTGCGAAGGGTTTCACGGCGCAAACGTCGGGCTTTCCAGCTTACCAGACGTACCCAGTCAGATTCTTTGAATCTATGCGAGGCCGAATACCGAGCTATAGTGTTCGAACGTACCGACAGTTGCTTAGGGAAGAAAAGGTTAAACACTGGAGAGAGTTTGTTCGCGAGCAAGGTCACGACGATCCATGGGGAGCGTTGTATCGTATCTGTCGTGGTTTGAGAGGGGACGCGGATATTCCCATGATTAGGCATGGGAATCGGGTTGCCGAGTCGTGGGATGAAAACGCGAACGTTTAATTGGATAGCTTCTTTCCGGCCGCGGTTGAACAGACAATGGTAGTCGATGCCATTCGTGGGGAACGCGAGTTCAGCTGGGATGACGTCGAGTCGGCAGTCTTTTCAATGTCTGTTGGTAAGTCGCCTGGCTTAGATGGGGTAGACGCGATTATGCTTCGGCACGTATGGGCTACACTGTCAATCTACGTGAAGTCGACGTTCGACACCTGCTTGTCGACATGCTGTTTCCTTGTACAGTGGAAGCATGGACGTGTGGTTGTACTGCTGAAATCGGAAGATAGAGTGAGGGATGATCCCAGCTCGTACCGACCGATAACCTATAACATTTGAATTTCCAAAATAAAAAAAATGAAAGAGAATTCAATAAAATTTTGGACTTATGTTGTTATAATAACGCACACACAGATGTACGGGTATGCGGCCGCTAGCTTAGTGAGATTGCTCTGAGATTAAGGGGTGGGTAAAAGAAAATATATACAATATTAAGTTGCCGTAATAAGCAAAAGTACTTGCTTGTACATAGGGCGCCACGTAATTGTTAAAAAAAATAGTGTTCTGACACACAACCACGAAAATGCCAGAATACGGAGGACACTGAAAGTTATTAGAAGGTAGTCAGAAGTAAAAAAAAATAGACTGGATATAAAGTTTAACGTGATTAATTATATTGAGTAAAAGTTTCAATATAAAATACATAAATATAGTAATTATTAATATAATAAAGAGATTGGAGTGAATTCCATAAAAATTAACAAAACGATATATAAAGATTGCAGAGAGTAACGTATAAATAATCAATTTGACTTGATCGTAAATAAAAATATACAAAATACTGAAAGTTATAACCCAGGCGAGGTTAACGAAAATATATTTATACTCGTAAATGAAATTAAAATGATCTGCATCAAACAGGGGATGCGCGATGGGCGGACGACCCAGGACTTCAATTAAAGTAAAGGTAAATAAATAAATAATACTTTAATCATAAGCAAATATCGTGCACGACGGGTGGTTGGTCGACCAAGAAAGGTAGTGCGGGCGTAAAGTATAATGAAAGAACGTAAATAAGAATCCGGATTATCCTATAACCGAACAATCCCTACTTGAGTGATCCTTTATATCGATATATGAACACAAAGTAAGTAAAATCGCGTGAGTTGTACAAATTCTAATAATAATTTAGTATTTCAAATATTAAACAACTAATAGAAACCGTAATGATAATAAGAAAAACAATTGTTAAACTTTAGTGTCAACACAACATATTTTAATAAAAGGAGCTAACAAATAAATAAGAAAATCAAGCTTATCTGGTCAAGATGATGACGTTCGAGTGACGTAGTGGGTGGGGGTGACGAATGTGACGTGACTTCCGCTTCCCAGAGAGCACGTGTTTTTAACTTCTAATAACTCCAGTATATTCCTTTTGATGATACACCCTTCCACGGTTATTTCCAAAATTCCAGTGCAAAGGGATAAACATCCATAAATAAGGATAATGTAGAATAAAACAAAAAGCCTGAAAGAAACTTATTAGACCTCACCAGTTCACTGAGATAATAATTCTTAAAAAAAAGATATTGAAATAGAATTTAGATTGAATTTACGAAAATTGTTCTAGATTTACCTTAAGATGTTAATCGGCTTGTAGTAAATTTATTGACTTTGTAGTATTTAATCCGGACTTCTTCCGAGAAAATAAAACTATTTTCTTTGATGCTCTATATATTTTTTTTGTATCTCCTAAGAATTTTACAATCTATCTAAATATAACATAATAAGTAAAAATATAACAGCAAATGAATTACATGAGGAGCATTTGTCCACTGACAAAAACTCGAAATATTAACTATATAATGTTAGTTAAATCTATCTACTAAATCTAATGGTTTAAAACGTTTTAATCGTCGTATGTCCTCACTGCTGTCTAACAATTTCACTGCACTTGTGTTTGGGTGGGCTTCAAGTCTTTTAAGATATTTGGTACTAAATTGTTCGATTGTTTCTTTCACTGTACACATGTTAAGGTCTCTGTGGATGTTTACATTTGGAACATACCAAGGAGCATTTGTAATTGTTCGGAGGCACTTAGATTGAAAGCGTTGAAGTATTTCAATATTGGAGTTGCTTGCTGTTCCCCAGAGTTGTATTCCATACGTCCAGACTGGTTTCAAGATGCTTTTATATATCAGTAGTTTGTTTTCCAGTGACAGTTTGGAAGTTCTACCTAATAGCCAATAGTGCTGCCTGAATTTTAGTCCCAGTTGTTTTCTTTTTGAGAAGATGTGTTTACGCCATGTTAGTTTTCTATCAAGATGTATTCCTAGATATCTTGTTTCTTCAGTTTGCGGTAGCGGTTGGTTGTTGAGTGTTACCGCAGGACACGTACTTTTATTCAAGGTAAAGGATAAATGGACTGATTTGGTTTCGTTAGCTTTTATTCTCCAGATTTTTAGCCACTTTTTGATTTTTTTAAGCTGTATTTGAAGAAGATGTGAGGCCTCTGCTGAATTTTTATGACAAGCTAGGATTGCTGTGTCATCAGCAAATGTGGCAACTGTAGAATTTGGAGTTGTTGGAATATCAGCTGTGTAAATGAGGTAGAGAATAGGTCCAAGAACACTACCTTGGGGTACTCCTGATTTGATTGGGTATAATGGACTACATTCTTCTTTGTATTTTACTGTAAAATATCTGTTTGTTAGATAGGATTCTAGAATTTGATAGAAGGTATGAGGGATGTTACTTTTTAATTTATATAGCAGGCCAATATGCCACACTTTATCGAAAGCTTGCGAAACATCTATAAAAGCTGCTGAACAGTAGTGTTTTCTTTCAAATGTTTTGTTTATTACGTCGACTACTCTATGAACCCGCTCAATAGTTGAGTGTTGTTTTCGGAAGCCAAACTGATGATCAGGAATTAATTTTCTTCGCATAAGTATGGGCTCCAGTCTTGTGATGAAAAGTTTTTCAAATACTTTTGAAAGTACAGGTAGTAAACTTATTGGACGATAGGACCATGTTTCCTCAGCGGGTTTCCCTGGTTTGTGTATGAGAATAATTTGAGCTACTTTCCATTGTGATGGAAAAACTCCAAGTCTTAAGATTGTGTTAAATATATAAGTTATAAGAATGATTGCTTTAAATGGGAGTTGTTTATTGACTTTGTAGTATTTAATCCGGACTTCTTCCGAGAAAATAAAACTATTTTCTTTGATGCTCTATATAATTTATCCCTCAACAAACGCAATCAAAATTTAAACAATAATAACAAAATTCACAAAATATCAAAATTCAATACACTTTATAAAGAAAAATCTAACACAAAGGTCAGTAAACGATTGACTGGGCAAAATCTCTTAAAGATTATTCTCGCATATTTTGTTAATTAATTAAGAATACAGGTAAAAGTATTTATCTCTCCTTAGTGAACCAGGGATACTAAAAAGTTTCTCAGTGAAATATACTTCTAATAAAAAAAAGTTAATAATTCAAATTTGCACGTAACAAATTCCCCCTCCACTCTCGTGAGGTGAAATTCCCACATTTTACCTCACAATGTAAAAACAGCGACATTGTCTAAATATTAACAAAATGAGCTAATAATATATCAAAAAAAGAAAATAATAATAAGAAAGAAAATAATAATAAGAAAAAAAAGAGAAATGGAATTCTTACTTGATTAAAATCGAGAAGCGAAACACAATACGACTGAATAATTATTATGAATTGGTACTCTCAATATCATCATTTGGACTAGGCTTTAAATACTTGACATGCCAGTTCCCACAAATTCTATCATTCTGATCCACTAATTCATAAACCACATTAGAAAGCTTTCTTTTAACTTTAAAAGGTCCTATATATTTTGGAGCAAGCTTGCTGGCAAAATTTTCAGCTTGGTTTGATAATTTAAAGTTCCGTCGCCAAACTATTTGTCCCACTTTATATTCCACTGGTCTTCTCCTTAAATTATAACGCAATCGGACCCGTGCCTGTGCGTCATCTAACCTTTTTCGAACTTCCTCAGAGATTTCCAACATCTTTTTCGGTATCTTGCTTTCCACTTGATTCCGGTCGAAATTTATATCTCCGTTTGGTTCAGCGGCATCTACCACATAATCCACACCAGATAAAATATGCTCACATCCAAAATTGATGAAATAAGGCGTGAAGCCAGTAGCTTCAAGTATTAGTGTCCTAATTGCGCAACTAACTGAAGGCAGATACTTATCCCAATGTTTTTGATTATCCTTAATATAGGATGATATCATCGTTTTAATTACACGATTTACTCTTTCTGTAGGGTTGTTTTGAGGGTGGTATAAAGCGTTCAACAAAATGTTGACATTATACTTCGAACATAGATTGCGAAAATTATTGCTAAGAAATTGAACTCCATTGTCGCAAATTAAATGTTGGGGAACACTAAATAATAAAAATAAGTTATCTTCCAAAAGCTGAGTAATTTTTTCCGTAGTTGCTGCCCTGAGCAAAAATGTGAGAACAAATTTGCTGAAATAGTCGCAAATCACTAAAATATATTTGTTACCTTTTGAGGAAGTCGGTAAAGGGCCTATGATATCAGTACTTACAAGTTGGAAAAGACGATACACACGAGGGCGCGATCCCATGAATCCTGGTGGACATTTTTGTTCCACTTTGTGTTGCATGCATGTCACACAACGAGTGACGTATCTTACGACATCGCTCTTCATTTTCGGCCAAAAGTACTTTTGTTTTAGTTTGGCATATGTCTTCGTAATGGCTGGATGTCCAGACGTAGGAGAATCGTGGGTTTCGCGTAAAACTTACTTTCGCTGAGGTTTTGGCACAACTCGCTTCCAACAATCTTCTTGGTTCATGAACTCGCAAAATTTACTCTTCACATATTTGTAAAGTACATCCTTATATATTCTCCATTGAGGATACTTTCGTGGATACGTTTCTACCTTTTCTTTAAGTTTCTCGTACCAAGGGCAATTGGTATCAGTCGTGGCGGTAAAGATCTTTAAAGAGTCAATTTAAGGAACGGTTCTAGACAAACAGTCCGGTACAACATGTTCTTTACCTTTACGGTGAACTATCTCAAAATCATATTGTTGTAATTTCACGGCCCACCGGCATAATCTTCCAGATGGATCTTTCAAGTTATTCAGCCACACCAATGAATGATGATTCGTTATGACAGTAAATTGTGTACCTTCAAGATAATTGAATAATTTCTTTCGCTTTTACTTAATGAACGCCTAAGAAAAGAAATAACTCTCTCACCGTCCGGGAACATTTGAGACAAAACGGCTCCTACACCAAATCCACTGGCATCAGTTTGTACAGTAAAGGGACGTGAAAAATCTGGACAACCTAAAATAGGAGCTGAAACAAGCTGTTCTTTGAGCCATAAAAATGCACTATTGCATTCGTCAGTCCACAACCACTTTTGATTCTTCTTCAGTAAGTTAGTAAGAGACGATGTTATGCTGGCAAAGTCTCGAACAAAGCGTCTATACCATGAGGCCATACCTAAAAAGCTTCGAAGTTCGGAAACATTTGCAGGGGCTGAAATATTTAGAATAGCGTTGATTTTGTCTGGGTCAACTCTTAATCCTCGGTCATCAATAACATATCCTAAATATTTTAGTTCTGGTCTGCAGAACTGGCACTTATCTTTGCTTAACGTTAGCCCTGCAAGTCGAACACGTTCAAAAATCTTCTCTAAAATTTTTATATGCTCTTCAAAAGTCTCAGATATAATGATGACGTCTTCTAAATAAAGGAACGCATGTGGTTCAAACTCGGGTCCTAAAATCGAATCAATCAACCGTTGCCACGTAGCTGGGGCATTGGTGAGCCCAAAGGGCATCCTCTTGAATTGAAATAGCCCTCTTCCAGGGACTGTAAAGGCAGTATACTCACGACAGCACTTACTTACTGGAATCTGCCTGTAAGCAGATTTTATATCCAATGAGCTTAAAAACTTAGCGCCTCTCAGTCGATCGAGTATACTCGAAACATAGGGTAGAGGATAGGCATCTCTTTTAGTCACCTTATTTAGCTTACAATAGTCGACACATAATCTGTAACCGCCGTCCTTCTTTGGAACTAATAACACCGGCGACGACCACGGGCTACGAGAAGGTTCGATAATGTCCTGTCTTAGCATATCCTGTAACTCTGCATCGATATGTTTTTGTATTGCTGGTGAAACGGGATAGTACCGTTGCTTTATCGGATCGGAGGTAGTGACGAATTTGTGTTCTACCAAAGATGTACAACCAATTTTATCTCCTACAAGACTCCACTGGGTTTCTAAAAACTTTTTACTTTGGTCTTCCGTTAAACGTGATGTCCCCCTACTAGAAGTTTGAACCGTAGCTGCATTATTAAAATTCCAGACATCTTTCTTCATGTTAGGCACAATATTCATTATGTAACAAAAGTCCATTCCTAGAATTATGGTACTTGTTACATCCGGGATTACTAGAAATGTAATTAATTTAAGTTTATCTTCTAATAAAACTAGTACTTGAATGGATCCTAAACACTTGCATTCATTCCCATCCGCAACCGTGCATATTGGTACATCTGTTTTATTCAAACATATATTCATTTTTTTAATAATATTCCAACCTTCTCTACCGATAATGAATCTGGTGGCCTTAGAATCTAGTAAGCCTAAAAACTTTTGACCAAAAATCGATATTTGTAAATAGGGTCTCTGATACTCCCCTAAATGAGATATAATAAAATTTATTATGGCGATACACCTCGTACAAGATTTTTTTGTGAAACCTACCTGCCCGCATTTATAACAATACTTTCGTTTTGGTAGCGTACAAGTCACCGCTTTATGTCCTCTCTTCTGGCAATTCCAACAAACTGTATTGAGCATTGAGCTCGGCTGCTTTGTCTCCGTCGCATTAACTGCGAATCCTTAGACCGACCATGGTATGCTAAATCAGGTTCTAATAAAGTTTTGTGGTTTCGAGGAGGTGGTTGAAATTGTTCGGCTCTCCAACGATTAATTTCCAGTTGTTTACATAGTTTTAGTAATTCTTCAACGGAACTGACAGACGTTAATCCAATCCCTTGAATCTAATAAGGCAAAATGTTCCTTCTTAGAACTCTGAGTTTTTCGTTCTCCGAGGGAGGTTTCGGCAGTCTCTGAAATAAGTTGGACATACAGGCTATATATACACCAATTGTCTCTTCGTCTCCCTGTGTCCTTGTACGAATTTCGTCCCACAAGGCTAGATCATAGTCATGGGGTTCATATTCTTCTTTTATTAAATTTACAAAATCTTTCTAATGATTTATTTTCGTGCGTATAGATCTATACCAGGTGAGAGCGTTGCCAGATAATAACTCAATGGCCTAATCACAGAGCTCTTCTTCTGAAACATTTCGTGAAATCCTATAATCTTCGACTTTTTCTAAAAATGCATTCACGCTAAGTTCGTGAACATTTTCGCTGAATTTAATATTCCAATGTATAACTGGAATCTGCTTTCGTGAAACAGTTTGAGGAGCCTTTGGATTTATTTCCTTTAAATCCTGTACAGTATGTTCACAACTATCTTGTTTTTCTAATAATTTATCTTCTTCATGCCTTACGCGCTCATTTAATTGCCTAACAGCTGCAGCAATATCGTCATTAGTGCAATCGATTCTTCCTAACCGTGTGATAACGTGCTGAATTTTAGTGCAGATTTTTGAGAATTCATAATTGGACCGATAATACTTTTCTACGAGATTTTGTATCTGAAATATTATATTTGTACAAAACATCAACTTCTTTGGAAGGATCAAATGCATTGACGGGCATGTTAACTAAATGACCAAAGTCTTCGCCTCTAATAATTCTACCTAATTCTTTTCTCATAGCGTGTACGGTTGAATGTTCCATGCCAGTAGCACCACGAACCGCTAATTCGTATTCTAATTCGTCTCGATTTAATTTTATAAGATTCATTTTATACTAAATTTGATGCTACAGGTACTATATAAAATGTGAAAGTAAATTGGAACGACATTTACGAACAGAATATATTTAAAAATGGTTAATACTAATAAACAAAACAAAGTAATATATATTCGACAATTATCAGAAATACTTATCTAGCAAAATTGTGAGTATGTAACAGCTCTAAAATGTTATCATAAAACGTGCTAAATTTCTTTTCTTCTCAGGCCCCACGTTGGGCGCCAATTTGTAACATTTGAATTTCCAAAATAAAAAAAATTAAATAAAATTCAATAAAATTTTGGACTTATGTTGTTATAATAACACACACACAGATGTACGGGTATGCGGCCGCTAGCTTAGTGAGATTGCTCTGAGATTAAGAGGTAGGTAAAAGAAAATATATACAATATTAAGTTGCCGTAATAAGCAAAAGTACTTGCTTGTACACAGGGCGCCACGTAATTGTTAAAAAAAAATAATGTTCTGACACACAACCACGAAAATGCCAGAATAAGGAGGGCACTGAAAGTTATTTGAAGGTAGTTAGAAGTAAAAAAAAATAGACTGGATATAAAGTTTAACGAGATTAATTATATTGAGTAAAAGTTTCAATATAAAATACATAAATATAGTAATTATTAATATAATAAAGAGATTGGAGTGAATTCCATAAAAATTAACAAAACGATATATAAAGATTGCAGAGAGTAACGTATAAATAATCAATTTGACTTGATCGTAAATAAAAATATACAAAATACTGAAAGTTATAACCCAGGCGAGGTTAACGAAAATTTATTTATACTCGTAAATGAAATTAAAATGATCTGCATCAAACAGGGGATGCGCGATGGGCGGACGACCCAGGACTTCAATTAAAGTAAAGGTAAATAAATAAATAATACTTTAAACATACGCAAATATCGTGCACGACGGGTAGTTGGTCGACCAAGCAAGGTAGTGCGGGCGTAAAGTATAATGAAAGAACGTAAATAAGAATCCTGATTCTTCTATAACCGAACAATCTCTACTTGAGTGATCCTTTATATCGATATATGAAGAAGAATTAATAGAAAATTCTAAAAGTTTAGAACAAAAATTGGAAGAAAAATTAACAGAAAATTCTAGAACTTTAGAAGAGAAATTAACAGAAAATTCTAGAACTTTGGAAGAGAAACTAAACGAACAATTTAAAGAACAATTGAAAGAAAGCTCTAGAATATTAGAAGAAAGAATAGAAACTTATGAGAAGAAACTTGAAGAGTTACAGCAAAATTTCTCCAAAATTACGTCACCAGTGGTTTCAAATCCTGATATAGCTAAGACGGATGAGATTCAAGAAAAGAAACCAGAAAAAGAAAATAGTTCGAGAATGCATATAAAAACACCTGAATTTGACGGTAAGACATTGTGGCCGAATTATGTAAAACAATTTGAAGCCGCTGCCAAAGCAAATGGCTGGACTCTCAAAGAAAAGGCTACAGCGCTGACAGTTTCGCTGCGTGGAGAAGCTATCGATATCCTCCAGACGCTAAAAGAGGATGAACAGGAAGAATATGACCAACTTGTTAAGCGGTTGGATATGCGATATGGCAATGCGCATCTGGAGCAGGTGTACCAAACGCAATTAAGAAACCGGTATCAAAATTCTAAAGAGAACTTGCAAGAATTTGAAGCCGACATAGCTCGCCTGGTTCGTCTCGCACATCCTACAGCCCCTGACAGCGTTTTGGAATGCCTAGCTACACAAGCATTTATCTATGGGGTCCGAGACAACGAAACTCAGCACGCACTACGATTGGCTCGACCAAAAACTCTGGTTGATGCACTTTCATATGCCTTAGATCATGAAGCAGCCAAACAAGCTTCACGTAACCAGTCGCGAGTGCAAAATATCGATGCTGAGAGTATCGAGGACCTAGATGATAGGATAAGACGTATGACATCCGAAATTCATGCTTCTGGAAGAAAGAAACTCCGCTGTTGGAATTGCGGTGAAGTAGGTCACCCGCAAAGGCTCTGCAGAAAACAACAGAGGAAAGCAGAACCAAGAAAGGAAGAAAGGGAGTCGGAAAACTAAGTCGGGTTGATGCGAAGGGGCAATCGTCGACCCGTAATCCAGTAGCCCCAGAATCTATTACTTATGTCGCATCCCTTCATCATCAAGCTAACAGTATCTATGTAGACGGTTCTATCAACAGAAGGCCGCTTAAAATGTTGCTGGATACGGGTGCGACAAAAACAATAATCAGACCCGACTTAGCAAGAAAAATATTCGGAAAACAACTACTTCCAACAAAGTGGCAAATACGCACAGCTACAGGAGAACAAGCTACCGCTTCTGGAGAAATAGATTTGAGCATCACTGTTGGGCAAACGTACATTAAACATCGTGTGCTGGTAGCTGACGTAGAAGATGAATTCATTCTCGGCATGGACATAATGAAAAAGCATGGATTTAAACTTGACTTAAAGAATGGTGTGATAATAGTCAACGATGAAGAACTAGTATTAAATCCACGAGACGACAATGCCATGAGAGTATTAATAACGGAAGATGTAACCCTCCCAGAACGGAGTGAATCAATCGTGAACGCACAAATAGAGGGTGGCTTCTGTGAGGGAAACATTGTCATGCTCCAGCCGAAAAATGATGATGCTAAAACTGGGACTGGACTTGTAATTGGGAAAGCCTTGCTCAAAACCGACAAGATAATCCCAGTTCGAGTGATGAACATAAATTTTTATCCAGTTATACTAAAAAAAGGGACCGTAGTGGGTGAATGTTCAGCGGTATCATCAATTATTCGAACTGTAAAGGCCAAAGACAACACATCCTGCGAAGTTCCAGATATTCTAATCAAGGGGCTGTCATCATCGTTCCAGGACTTGACTGCCGATCAGAAAACCAAGGCTAAGAACTTAATTGGGACCTTTCAAGATGTGTTCCAATTTGACAAGAAGGACAAAGGACGAACCAATGTAGTCCATCATAAAATAGACACCGGAGACGCAAGACCCATCCGCCAAACAGCAAGAAGATTACCACTGGCGAAGCGGGAAGAAGCTGAAGAAATTATAGAGGATATGAGGACGGAAGGTGTGATTGAACCTTCAAACAGTCCATGGGCTTCACCAGTGGTGCTAGTGAAGAAGAAGGATGGCTCTACAAGATTTTGCGTCGATTATCGTCAACTTAACAACATGACGAAGAAGGATAGCTACCCGCTACCCCGAATAGACGATACTCTGGACACATTGGCAGGATCAAAGATTTTCTCTACTCTTGATTTAAAGAGCGGATACTGGCAAGTGGATTTAGATCCAAAAGACAAAGAAAAGACAGCTTTTACCATCGGTACCGGTCTGTGGCAATTTACTGTTATGCCATTTGGGCTCTGCAATGCCCCTGCAACGTTTGAACGACTTATGGAAACCGTGTTGGCTGGACAGTCGTGGAAAACATGTTTGGTTTATCTCGACGATATTATTGTGGTAGGAAAAACGTTCGAGGAACACATGAAGAACTTGGAAGAGGTTTTCCAAAGATTGAGGAAGGCTAACCTGAAACTCAGTCCAAAGAAGTGTCACTTATTTCAAAAAGAAGTTCATTATCTTGGACACGTAGTTTCTGGTAAGGATATTGCAGTTGACCCGGAGAAAGTAAGGGCTGTGAGTGACTGGCCAGAACCGAGGGATAAACATGAGTTGAGAAGTTTCCTTGGTCTCTGTACATACTACCGACGTTATGTACCTGGATTTGCCAACATAGCGAAGCCATTGACAAGGCTTACTGAAGAAGGCAGAAAATTTATCTAGGAGATGGACTGTCAAGCTGCGTTCAAACAACTTAAATATTCCTTGACAAGCGCACCTGTCCTAAGTTATCCTTTACCAGAAGGAGAATTCGTTCTAGATACAGATGCCAGCAACGTTGGAATTGGTGGCGTTCTTTCCCAGATACAAGAAGGACAAGAGAAGGTTATTGCCTATTTTAGTAAGACCTTGTCAAAACCAGAGAGGAACTATTGCGTCACCAGAAAAGAACTTTTGGCTGCCGTGAAATCCGTAGAGCACTTCTACAAATATTTGTACGGTAGAAGATTTCTTATAAGAACTGACCACGCTGCTCTCAAATGGCTGCTACAATTTAAGAATCCTGAAGGTCAGGCAGCTAGATGGATTGAAAGATTGCAAGAATATAACTTCGTTATTGAGCATCGAGCAGGTACAAGCCATCGTAATGCTGACGCATTATCAAGAAGACCTTGCCAGGACGAATGCAACCATTGCAGTCGTCTAGAAGAAAAACTCTCGACCATCGCCAGAACAACAGTAGTGAATGATAGTTGGTAAACGGAAGACCTTCGCAAGGACCAAGAGAATGACTCGGACTTGAAAATTATACGGGATTGGAAACGTGACGATAGTAGACCAGTTTGGGAAGATGTTGCACGACACTCACAAAGTGTAAAATCTTACTGGGCGCAGTGGGACTCTATTGTGGTTGAAGAGGGCCTCCTGAAACGTGTCATAGAGAATACTGACGGTACTGTGAGTAGGACCCAGCTGATAATTCCTAGGAATAGAGTACCGGAAGTATTGGAGGAGATCCACGACGGATCTGAACATTTTGGAGTGAATAAAACCCTTGAGCGAGTGCGCCAACGATTTTACTGGGTAAATTGCAAGGAGGATGTTAAAGAGTGGTGCAAGAAATGTGTGATCTGCGCGGGAAGTAACGGACCACATAGAAAAAGAAGAGCTCCAATGCGCCAATATTACGTTGGAAGTTTCTTTGAACGCATTGCGATTGACGTGGCCGGACCATTCCCCGAAACTGATGATGGAAATAAATATATAGTAGTAGTAATGGACTACTTTACTAAGTGGGTCGAAGCCTATCCATTACTCAACCAAGAAGCCGTAACGGTCGCTGAAGTCTTGGTAAAAGAATGCATCTGCCGATTTGGAGTACCGCGAGAGATACATTCCGACCAAGGAAGGAATTTCGAGTCTGCTCTGTTCCAAAATATCTGTAAGATATTAGGAATAAAGAAAACCAGAACTACTGCATTACACCCGCAGTCTGATGGCATGGTCGAACGGATGAATAGAACAATAAATCGGTATTTGTCAAAGGTAGTCTCTAACCATCAACGAGACTGGGACCGACATCTTCATCTGTTCTTGTTGGCTTACCGTTCATCCGTGCATGAGACAACAGGGCAGACAGCAGCTAACATCTTATTCGGGCGGGAGTTGCGCTTACCATGCGACCTGGTATTTGGCAGTAAACCCGGTGAAGATCTAGCCGGGGAGGACTATGTAACGGACTTACGGAGAAGAATGAATGACATCCATGAACAAGTCCGCACAAACATTCAAGGTGCCAGCGATCGGATGAAGGACCAGTATGACGTCAAGGCTGAAAAAGGTGGTTTTCAACCTGGGAATTTGGTGTGGCTTTACAATCCACAAAGACGTCGTGGCTTATCACCGAAGCTGCAAAAGAATTGGGAAGGTCCTTACGAGATCGTAAAAAGAATAAATGATGTGGTCTACAGAATTAGGAAAACACCTAATGGAAAGCCGAGAGTAGTCCACTTCAATCGGTTAGTCCCTTTCGCTGGTGATAATTTTGACGATCATCGTGGAGCGACGGTACGCCGGGTTGTAGCTGAGGAACCTACATTTGAAGACTTCATGGAAAGTCATTCTACTGGTCATAAGGCTCGGTATGGCGTGACACGAGAAGAACAACGAGATCTGTTCACCGTGTCCCCAGAGTATTCCCTCGCACATTGTGTAGCGAAAGATATTAAAATGTCCCGCGGCATCGCTTCAGTTTTTAAAAGAAAATTTGGACGAGTACAAGAACTGGCCAACCAACGTCCAAGTGTCGGAAAAAAGCTACAACTGAAGGATGATAACGTAGAAAATAAGCGGTACCTTTACTACCTGGTTACCAAACAATACTCATATCAGAAGCCGTCATACCGCAATTTATGGGACTCGCTGTGTGACATGAAGAACCATCTGTTGGAGAACGACATCATGAAGCTGGCAGTACCGAAGATAGGCTGTGGACTAGATGGTTTGGATTGGAGGATTGTTAGAAGCATGTTAGAGACAGTCTTCCGCTTTACCGGAGTGGAAATTCTAGTCTGCAGCTTCAACTCTACCGGCCAAGAAGAACTCAAACGGACCGTCGACTGTTATTTCTTCAAGACTTCCAGATGCACCAAGGGTGATGCATGCAGATTTCATCATAACGAACTGTTCCGGGACGAAACAGTCTTAAGGAGGGGGCAATGTAGCGAACCCAGGATCGCGGCGCGGGCGCGGGCGGCGCGGGCTGCGGCCGTTCGCGAACAGGTCATAACACGTCCGTCCGCTCCCCATTGTTCCGATTCACGGAATCGTCGAATATTCTAGAATGAAGTATTTTTAATATAAATACCCCAAGCAAAAGATCGCGAGGACAGTCTAGTGTTAATACGTGTAGTGTACAGATGGTGATATAAATAAATAGACGGTGATATAAATAGTGTTGAAATAAATATTGCGTAGTTTTAATTGTTTAAATAAATTATCTTAGTGTTTAAGTCTTTAGTAATAATAATTAGTTCTTAAATTAGTGTTTATATTTGTTAATTTTTAGTGTTAGTTATTTTTATTTATTCTTTATAATTCATATTTCTTTAATTAAATATAGTTATATAAATATTAGTGTTTTAATCAATTTTACACATCACCTAAATAAATAAAACGTTACAATATATATATATATATATATATATATATATATATATATATATATATATATATATATATACACCGGGTGTCCCAGCTCGACCGACACATGAGAGATTTACTTACGAAATCAGTTAATTATGAATAGTATCTCCCCAGTGCAAGATATTAACTTGAAATTTTGTATGCTTATTGGGGAATATTGTCTCTATGGATTACAGTTATTTGAAATATGTAATTTCGTCTGCAAGTCGAGATTTATTAAATTATAAAATCTAACATTTTCGTAGATATTTATATTTTTGTAATATTGGTATGTTATATAACAAAAAGAAACTAAATTCAACTTACATAATATTAAAATACAGGGAATAAGAATTAAAATCAGTGATACTTCACTAAACTGTCAGATAAATATTTTCTTTATTTCCATGGCTGTCTGATTTTGAACGAAAATATTAGATCTTAAATTTAATAAATCTCGCCCTGCAGACGAAATTGCATATTTCAAATAAGTATCATCCATAGAATTAATATTCTCCGATAAGTATACAAAATTTCAAGTTAATATCTTGCACTGTGGAGATACTATTCATAATTAACTGATTTCCCATGTAAAACTCCCATGTATCGATCGAGCTGGGACACCCGGATATATATATATATATATATATATATATATATATATATATATATATATATATATATATATATATATAGCTGATGCTCGATTGTATTATTATTTATTATGAGTTTCATACGGTAAAGCGAATGATTAGAGGCATTGGGGTCGAAATGACCTCAACCTAATCTCAAACTTTAAATGGGTCAGATCTCTGGCTTGCTTATGTGAAGCTATGAGATTGAACCAATGAGTATCAAGTCGGCCATTTTTGGTAAGCAGAACCAAACGTTAAGTTAAAGTGCAGATCTTGGTGGTAGTAGCAAATACTCCAGCGAGGCCCTAGAGGACTGATGTGGAGATGGGTTTCGTGTAAACAGCTGTTGCACACGAGTCAGTCGATCCTAAGCCCTAGGTGAAAACCAATGTTGATGTGGTGTGTTTTAATTTTTGATATTTTATATATGGTAATATATATAATTATTAATAATATATATTTTTTAAATATGATTTTATAATAATATTATTATTTTTTTACCATATTATATGTTATATTGTTCTATAATAACACCCATTGGGCGAAAGGGAATCTAATTCAAGTTCCCTGGAATCCTCTAGCAAGGAAATAAGGTTTGGAACGCCAAGAGCACAGCAGTTGCGGCTGTGTCCGGATCGTCCCCTCGGACTTTGAAAATCCAGAAGAGGATCACGTGGAGGTGTCGCGCCGGTTCGTACCCATATCCGCAGCAGGTCTCCAAGGTGAAGAGTTGAGAAGAGTTAATAGAATAATGTAGGTAAGGGAAGTCGGCAAATTGGATCCGTAACTTCGGGATAAGGATTGGCTCTGAGGATCGGGACGTGTCGGGCTTGGTTGCGAAGTGGGTTTCGGTTCACGTGCCGGGCCTGGGCGAGGTGATTTCTGTTTTTATTATACTTTCGGGTATATATAAAATACAGTAATGATCCGAGTTCGGGCCCGTGCCTTGACCTCCCATGGAACTTCCTTGCTGCACGGTTTCGCGAGTACGATAGTATGCAAATATCAGCCGTTCGGAGTGTCCTTTTCGGCCGTCATTTAACGACCAACTCAGAACTGGCACGGGGAATTCGACTCCTTGAGGGAGGTACTTCGCTATCCAAAAAAAACTTCAAATAAAAGTTGTAGAAGACAAAATTCTAAGATAAAATTATTTGAAGCACTTTATTCTGTCATTTGTTTCATTGTACACCCTAGCTTACTTCTTTATTATACTTGATAAATATTTTGTTTTTGACATAATTACCTTTCTATAAATCTATTTTAAAAATTTGTAAAAAAAACAGTTGAAAATTTGACATTATACCTCTTTTTCACATTTGTGACTGGAGCTTACATAAATTTTATAGAAAGAAAAACTTATCCGCATATCAATTTGATATATAGAGGTGAATAAAAATTTGTATGCCGCAATGTTTTGTCATGTCAAATTTTCAAGGTCACTTAGGTCATGACGATAGTTTTCAAGCAAAATTTATAAATATTGATATCGATGTAAAGAGATGACTCATGTCTCCACAATCATGTGCTGTTTGCTATTTTATATGCAAAAACAATTAAACATCTACCATTTCTTTCTTGACCACGTATGCAGAGCCTTACAGGGTAGAGATATTGAGAAAAGCTTCTAATACATAATATGTAGAATGTGACAACAAACATCAATGAAAATAACTATGAACCTCAAAAAACTTATAGTGTCGGCGATAAATGGAAAAATAATGTAAGAGTTCAGATAGCATTTTTTCAAAAAATCATAACATCCTTATTTATTAATATTAAATATTGATGTTTATACTATGGTAAAATGTTATAAAGGACTATCGAAAAATATAAAAAAAATTACTTTCAATTGTTAGAAATAGGGGTAAAATATAAAAATTTAATTTAAATCTGTCTTTTGCAAATCAGTTTATAGAGTAATGTGAGGAGAACAAAACATTCTTATACAATTTTTAAATCGGCCCAATAGGATTCAAGTTAGAATTTTTTTAATTTTGTAAAAATGTAAATAATCATATCTCTTTTATTTATAGTTATTAAATGCTCATATGTATAATGCATTAGAATATGGTCAAGGACTATCGAACACCATAAAAATATATCACTTTCAATTGTTACAAATTAGGGCAAAATATGGAAAATATATTTACACTATTTTATTGTACCCAATATTGTAGAGCATTACAAGTAGAGATATACATCTTTATACAATTTTTCATTTGGGCCAATAGGATAGCAATTAGAAATTTTTAAAATCTATTCGTATCTATGTTGATTACCTATGCAGAGCTTGACTACATGGAGATATTGGAAAAGTTTCAAACACATAATATGCAGAATGTGATAACAAACAATAATGAACATAACTAGGAACCTCAGAAAACTTATAGTATCAGCGATAAATGGAAAAATAATGTAAAAGTTCAAATAGCATTTTTTTAAAAAATCAAAACTTCCTTATTTACTATTATTAAATATTGATATTCATACAATAGCAGAATATTATAAAGGACTATTGAACAACATAAAAAAAAATGACTTTCAACTGTTTAAATAGGGGCAAAATATAAAATTTTTATAAAAAATCTTTATTTTGTAAATCATTTCATAGAACGATATAAGGAGAACAAAATATCCTCATATAATTTTTTAATCAAACCAATAAGATTCCAGTAAGAATATGTTATTCAAATTTATAAAAATGTTTAAAATTTTAGAAAATCATAACTTTTTTATTTATTATTATTAAATGCTGATATTTATAATGTGGTAGTGTACTATGAATGATAATCCAACAACATAAAAACGTCTCACTTTCAATTGTTCCAAATAGGAGCAAAATATAAAAAATTAATTATAACTATTTTTTTGTACCCAGTATTATAGAGCATAGAAAGTAGAGAAATCAATCCTTATACAATTTTTCAAATGGACCAATAGAAATGCAATGAGATTTTATTTAATTTTATACATATCTATGATGATCACGTATGTAGAGCATTACCAGGAAGAGATATTAAAAAAATCTTCAAATATATATTATGCAGGATGTGACAACAAACAACAATGACCATAACGGTAAACCACAACAGGCTTATAATTTCGGCGATAAATGGAAATAAAATATCAAAATTCAAACAGGATTTTTTCAAAAAATCATAACTTTGTTATGTAGAAATATTAAATGCTGATATTTATATTCTTAGAGAATATTATCAAGGTCTACCAACCGATAAAAAAAATCTAACTTTCAATTGTTCGAAATAGGAGCAAAATATAAAAGATAAATTTACACTATTTTTTGTGAACAATATGGTAGAGCATTGCAAGCAGAGAAATCAATCCTTATACAATTTTTGAAATGGACCAATAGGAATGCAATTAGAAATTTTTTAATTTTATACATGTCTATGTTGATCACGTATGTAGAGCCTTACCAGGCAGAGATATTGAAAAAATCTTCTAATATATATTATGCAAGATGTGACAACAAACAACAATGAACATAACGGTAAACCACAACAGGCTTATAATTTCGACGATAAATGGAAATAAAATATCAAAATTCAAACAGGATTTTTTCAAAAAATTATAACTTTGTAATATAGAAATATTAAATGCTGCTATTTATATTATAAGAGAATATTATCAATGTCTACCGACCGATTAAAAAAAAACTAACTTTCAATTGTTAGAAATAGGAGCCAAATATAAAAGATAAATTTACACTATTCTTTTGTACCCAATACTGTAGAGCATAGCAAGTAGAGAAATCCATCCTTATACCATTTTTAAAATAAGCCCATAGGAATGCAATTAAAATATTTTTAATTTTATACATGTCTATGTTGATCACGTATGTAGATCCTTACCAGGAAGAGATATTGAAAACATCTTTTAATATATATGTATATATATATATATATATATATATATATATATATATATATATATATATATAAGTTACATCGCTGTTCCCACCATCAAACTGCATAGGTTGCAGTTCCCACCGAGCAACCCTACACCCAACCTAGTTTAAGTATAAAATAGCTCTCTTGTAGTTTTATGTTAGTCTTTATCTGCTGTTACTATGCTAGATTTGTTGTAACTTAGAATTGTAAATTAGCAATAAACAACATTGTAATAAATAATAAACAATAAATTGTTTTTAAAAACGCAACGTCGGAAAATTAACTTATTATTGGCGCAGTCGGTAGGATCCGTCGCGACGGTATTAACGAATATAATACCGGTTCATTTTTGATTTACCCGACAACGGACCCAAAAACTTCGTCGTTGTGCCATTTATTGCCGCGAATAAAATTCGTCCGCCGAGCCAGCTGAACGTACATCAGCACCCATCGACGTACCGCCGCTGAACGAACATCAGCACCAGGACATCGAGGCCGAGCGACTTCACGACATCGCAGTACCACCCCAAGGACCAATGTACTGGATTCTCTTGTGAGTACATGTCGTTAAGAGGCAATATTTTTTACGCTAGCGAATCATCAGATTCAAATAATAGCGATTCTGACTCCGATCATAACGATCGTATTCCAAATTATTCAAACAGAATAAATTTAATTCGTAACCCCACATTACAAGTAACAAACAAAATGGAATTAAAGAAGGAATACTTAGATATGGTTCCTGAGTTCCATGGGCAGAGAGAACTCTTGCCTAGATTCTTAGAATAAGTGAAAAATTAGTCAAAAAATTTTTCAATGCTGCTAATCCCAATGATTTTCAAAATGAATATTTAATGCTCAGTTTGTATTCAAAAATTAAAGGTGAAGCCGCAGTAAACATAGCTGCGTGCAATATAAAAACTTGGAACGATTTGAAAAGTGCACTAATCAACACGTACGCTGATAAACGCGATCTCTTTACTTTAAATATTGAGTTAAATGACGCCAAACAAGGACATAATGAATCTGTATTTGAATATTTTAATAGAATACAACACATATTAAATTTAATAATTAGTTATATTAATACTCAAAAAACCGCTGACGAGCAAACAATATTAGGCAATTATTTCAAAGATTTTGCATTGCGAATATTATTAAGAGGATTAAAAGATCCAATTGGCCAGCTTATGCGAACCAAAAACCCCACTGATCTTAATACAGCCTTAAATATGCTCACTAATGATTTTCAATACGAATCACCAAAATCTAATAAAATAATAATACCGTTTAAAGCAAATAACCCGTCGTTTCATTCAAATAAAAAACCAACACACATTAATAATACTCCCAAAGTTCCCATACAAAATCAATTTCCTAGAATTACACATCAAACACAACCTCAGACACACATACGAAGCCAGCCATTCTTTAAACAAAATAATTCAAATCCTAGACCATTTAATAACCAAAGTTATCAGCCCACACCCATGAGTATTAGTACAAACAATACTTATCAACAAAGACCAAAAAGACCTCGAAATGAATTGTTTACTATAAATCATGACCAATCATCACAAGAACCTTTTGATCAAAATTATGAATTTGACGAACAAAATTCCGATTTACCCTTAGAACAATCAGAAGTACTTTCTGATCAACAGTTCGATGACCCTAATAATTTTTTAGAGATCGATGCCTCGGAAACCGAACAAAATATTTACCAAATTTCGAATTAATGAATCTCACGAATCAAAGCAAATTGCCTTACATTATATTCCCTGAAAATAATTTAAAAGTGCTCATTGACACCGGCAGTACCAAATCGTTTATTAATCCCAATATAGTGGAAAAATATTATAAAGATTCAATAATTAGTGACCCATTCAAAATTGCCACCCCACACGGGACTTCCATTGAAAATTTCAGTACCTTTGTACCAATTTCTAAAATATTTAAAATCAACAAAAAAGTAAGTTTAAAATATCACATTTTCGATTTCCACGACGAATTTGATTTACTATTAGGTCTTGACAACCTTAAATTCTTAAAAGTTGTAATCGATCTCAGTCAAAATTTAATATCAACACCTACAACTGAAATAAAAATTTATCATCAAAATTTAGAACGCGAAACAAACTCAAACATCGTTACTCACACAAATACTTATACCACATTAAAATCGAATTCTGAAAATGTAGTAAAATTATTAGTTGACCAAGAAAACGGAACTATTTTAATTCCCGAACACACGACAGATACACTGATAATTCCTGAATGTGTTGCGACAGCAAAAAATTATCATGCATTCTGCACTATCACAAACACTACCGATTCAGATATTAAATTCCAACAGTTAAAACCATTTCACGTTGAAAATTTTGAAAATTACGAAACACACACAAGTCAAAATTTAAACCTAATTGATTCAGAAAAATTTAAATTCGATATATCACAGATTCGGACCAATCATATGAACAATGAAGAGAAATCAGCTATCACCAAATTAATTCGCGAATTCTCAAATATTTTCCATTTGGATAACGCCCCACTCACTTTCACGAACCAAATAAAGCACTCTATTAAGACCAAAGACGAAATTCCCACCTATACTAAATCATATAGATACCCAGAAGTTCATAAAGAGGAAGTGCGATCACAGATACAAAAAATGCTCGAACAAAACATTATTAGACCGTCTTGTTCCCCGTGGTCGTCACCCATATGGGTAGTCCCCAAGAAGCTTGATGCTTCAGGGAAAAGAAAGTGGCGAATAGTGGTTGATTATCGGAAGTTAAACGATAAAACAATCGATGACAAGTACCCTTTAGCAAACATCACGGACTTGCTTGACAAATTAGGACGTTGTCACTATTTTACTACTCTGGACTTAGCCTCTGGTTTTCACCAGATAGAAATGGACAAAGACGATATTCAAAAGACGGCATTCAACACTGAGGAAGGGCATTACGAATACACGCGCATGCCTTTCGGCCTTAAAAACGCGCCGGCAACCTTCCAACGCGTAATGGATAATGTTCTACGTGGACTAAACAACGACAAGTGTTTAGTTTACTTAGACGATATTATCGTGTTTAGTACCAGTCTTCAAGAGCATATTGGAAATTTAAAATTAGTGTTCGAAAGATTACAAAATTCAAATTTCAAAATTCAACTAGATAAGTGTGAGTTCCTGAAAAAGGAAGTCTCATATCTTGGCCATATTGTTACTCCAGACGGCGTAAAACCCAATCCAGATAAAATTATAGCAATTCAAAATTATCCAATACCCAAAACCACGAAACAAATTAAAGGATTTTTAGGCTTGTTAGGATATTATCGAAAATTTATTAAAGATTTCGCGAAAATAACAAAACCATTTACAAAATGCCTGAAAAAAGACGCAACTATTGACATTAAAGACCCCGACTATATAAAATGTTTCGAAACGTGTAAGACCTTACTAACAAATGAACCACTATTACAATATCCGGACTTCTCAAAAAATTTTAATATAACATGCGATGCCAGTGACACCGCGATAGGAGCTGTTCTATCTCAAGGAACAGTAGGTCAAGATCTCCCTGTTGCCTACGCCAGCAGAACCTTGAACTCAACTGAGTCAAGCTATGCAGCTGTAGAGAAAGAAATGTTAGCAATCATATGGGCCGTCCAATATTTTCGTCCCTACATTTTTGGCAGACCGTTCAAAATCTACACAGATCACAAACCCTTACAATGGCTATTATCTATGAAACAGTGTAACCAAAAATTAATCAGGTGGAGACTAAAATTAGCCGAATACGACTACGAAATTATTTACAAAAAAGGTAAAACAAATACAAATGCTGACGCTTTAAGTCGTATCCCACAAATTCAGAACGAAAAAATTATTGTCCAAAATTCAAAAGAACCTTTAGACTCGTATGAAAATTATTTAACTAACAAAATTAATAAAACCAAATTAGATCATAATAATATCCTAGAAGTGGAAGGCGATCTATTTGATTCACCACCCACTAGTAATCTAGCTCATTGTGTAAGCCGCGATTTACGAATGTCAGCAGGAATTGCGGCACAGTTCAGAAATAAATTTGGAAATGTAAACAACCTCTATAAACAAAATCCAAAATTGCATTCTCTTGTTCATTTAAAAGACAAATTTCGATTTATTATTTACCTAATTACTAAAGAAAAATATTTCGACATACCTACAAAACAAGATATGTTTTACACATTACTAAATCTAAAATCATTTTGTATACAAAATAACATAAAAAATTTATGCATTCCAAAAATTGGATGTGGCATTGACCAATTAAACTGGATCGATGTTAAATCCATGTTAGAATTCATTTTCAACGAAACTGATATACTAATCACAGTATTTAAAAAAGCAAACGAAATACCGACATTAGACCTAAACGTAAACGACTCAGACAATCTCAATGCCCTCACAAAATACATAGAAGAATTCAATAAAGAGTTAGAAAATAAATCCACAATTCCAGATAATCAATCATTAATCGTAGAAATAGGCGACAAAGAAGACGACGAATCACCTAGTGATGATGACGTCACAATACACTCTAGTCATGAGAACCCCGCCATTGGTATACCGATCGTAGAATACCCGGTTAATTATGGAAAAAATCAAGTAATCATTTCTGTAGTAGCACATAGCCCAAGCAAACCCAAAATTGAAAAAATTCACGATATGAAACAAAAGATTTACGTACAATTTTCAAAAAGGAAATATGAACAAGAAATGATAAAATTTATTAAAGAATATATAGCACCAAATGTAAAGTATTATTTATATTTCGAACACGATCTTTATGCAAAATTCAGTTTAGTACTTCAGAATTATTTTAAAAATTCCAAAATAAAAATGATAAAATGCGGGAAACAACTAACAGATATCGTAGAAGAAGACGAGATAATTCAAACTATCAAAAACTACCACGAAGGAAAGACTAATCACCGTGGTATAGACGAAACATTAGCCCAAATCAAACAAAGATTTTACTGGCCAAATCAAAAGAAATCTATTCAGACCTTTATAAATAATTGTGAAATCTGCCAACTAACAAAATACGATAGAAACCCTTTAAAATTAAAATTTAACATCACCCCAACGGCAACTAAACCATTTGAAATATTACACGTAGATACTATTACTTTGGAGAACACAAAATTTTTCACAATAGTAGATTCATTTTCAAAATTTGCTCAAGCATACAAATTGAACTCTTCCCAAGGCATCGAAATTGTAAATAACCTAATTAAATCATTCACACACCACGGTATCCCAGATTCAATAATTGCAGATAACGGTTTAGAATTCAAGAACTCACTAGTCCGCGAACTTTTAGAACTGCATAAAATTAACATTCATTTCATCAGCTCCCAACACCCCGAATCAAACGGGATAGTCGAGAGATTTCATTCAACTCTCATCGAACATATTAAACTCTTCAATAATCAAAATAATTATAAAAATGATCCAATAGAGACAAAAGTAAATTATTCTCTTCTAGCGTACAATAACACTATCCACTCCACAACTAAACTTAAACCCTTTGACATAATTTCCGGCCACCTTGAAACAGACTCCCCCTTTAACATGGACTTAGAAAATCAATTAATTAACGATTATATTTCAAACCATAAAAATAAAATGAAATTGTTGTACCAAAAAGTAAATGAAAAAATTCAACACACAAAAGAAAAAACTATCAATAAAATTAATGACAATTGGGAAGAATTACCTAACATACCAGAACAAGTTTATGTAAAGAATTGCCAAAAACAAAATAAAACGCGGAATAAATATAAAAATGAAAAAATAAAATCTATAAACCCTCATCTAAAGACAGCCAAAATTAAAACACGACATGGTAACACTACAGATAATATTCACTTATCAAATATTAAAAGACCGAAAAAACTAACCTACGAATTTAAAAATATTCCAGGTTGTTCGCGATCTGTCACGGATCCGAAATAATTAATATTACCGAAAACATAGGACTAATGCCAATCAAACTCGGAGCAGCTAAACTACAAAAATCTAAACATACTTTCGTTCATTATTATGACCTTACTCCAATATTTGATGAATTCGAAAATCTCAATAATCAATACGAACTATTAAAAAATAGTATAACTAATAAGACAAATTTAAACAAGGAATTAATAAATAACAATAAAATATTGGAACACATAAGACAAAACATAATTCAAAAGATAAACCACATAACAATATATTCTAAAGCACGCACTAAACGAGGACTAATAGATGGATTAGGGAGTATATTTAAGCAAATTACGGGAAACCTGGACGCAGAAGATGGCAAAAGATATAATGCTATTTTAAACCATTTAGAAGAAAACCAAAATTCATTGCAAAATCAATTGAAATTGGAATACTCAATCAACCAAGAAATAATAAAGAAATTTAACAACACAATTGAAAACATCAGACATAACGAGGAAATAATAAGAACAAAAAATTCAGAATTTAAACAAATTACTTAATTCTGTTAAAACCATTAATGAAATTCTTTATATAAAGGACTTGTACAACCAACTAGGTTCCTTGTATAATTCCATCCTGAATACACTACAAGACATAGAAAACTCAATCACATTCTGCAAAATGAAAACACTTCATCCCTCAATAATAGACCCTAATCAGTTATTAAGTGAACTAAAGAAAATATCCGATCATGACAAACATCAATTACCATACGAACCAAAATTAGAGAATCTATTAGATTTCGAAGCTATACTATCCATAAACTGCAAAATAGAATCAAATCAGATTACATATTTTATCTCGATTCCTATAAATTTCGAAAAGAACTTTGAACTTTACTATTTACAATCATTACCAACAAAATATGGGTCAGAATACGTGACAATTATTCCCAATACAAAATATTTTCTAAAAAGTCAAGACGAAATTAAACCTCTTAGCGATATGTGCATCAAGAGTAGAATCTACCAGTGCAAAAACGAATATCATCCGCACTTCAACCCATCTTGTGAAGAAGACATCCTCACTAAACAAAATACAAGTCGCTGTCATTACACCAAGCTTCAAGTCACCAGCCATATCGAACTAATTCCCCAAACCAATCAATATTTGGCAGTGTTTCCACAAATAGAAACAATTAAAACAAAGTGTCCCGACAAAACTAATATCAAATCCCTCATAGGTGTTTATTTAATACAACAAAACCAATGTGAAATTATATTCAAAAATAAACAATTAATATATCTTGATAAGACATTTGGAAAACCAATATTGATACCAAAGTTGAACTTCGAAATAAAACAGAATAAATTATCCAACATGACAATCAAATTAAAAACAATAAAATTAGAGGACATTGCCTTAAAACCCCCAGTGGAAATCACTAGTGTGCCTGTAATATATCAAGTGCCAAGTATTTGGACAGTATTAATCTATTGTGGACTTTTAATAATTATTATGTACTACGCCTGGAGATGTTTCATAGCAAAACGAGCCAGACCAACCCCACCAGGCCAGCAACCCGATGGACCTCACCTTCCAGGGGAAGCTTCGTTCTAGGGATGGAAGAGTTACATCGCTGTTCCCACCATCAAACTGCATAGGTTGCAGTTCCCACCGAGCAACCCTACACCCAACCTAGTTTAAGTATAAAATAGCTCTCTTGTAGTTTTATGTTAGTCTTTATCTGCTGTTACTATGCTAGATTTGTTGTAACTTAGAATTGTAAATTAGCAATAAACAACATTGTAATAAATAATAAACAATAAATTGTTTTTAAAAACGCAACGTCGGAAAATTAACTTATTATTTATATATATTATGCAGGATGTGACAGCAAACAACAATGAACATAGGTAACGGTAAACCACAACAGGCTTATAATTTCGGCGATAAATGGAAATATAATATCAAAATTCAAACAGGATTTTTTCAAAAAATCATAACTTTGTTATGTAGAAATATTAAATGCTGATATTTATATTCTAAGAGAATATTATCAAGGTCTACCAATCGATAAAAAAATCTAACTTTCAATTGTTAGAAATAGGAGAAAAATATAAAAAATAAATTTACACTATTTTTCTACACAATATGGTAGAGCATTGCAATAGGAATACAATTAGAATATTTTTAATATTGAACATGTCGACGTTGATCACGTATATAGAGCTTAACCAGAAGCTTTACCAGGAGGAGATGCTAATAAAGCTTCTTATAAATATAATACAGAATGTGCCAACAAACAATAATAAACATAACTGTGAACCACAAATAACATAAAACTTCAGCGAAAATTTGAAAAATAATGTCATAAAATCATAACTATCTCATTTACAATTAATAAATGCTAATATTTATAATACAATAGAATATTTTTAATGTCTATCAATACCACATTAAACGAGACATGAAACGAAAATTCAAAGTAGAAAATTCTAAACAATTAAATAGAACATGAAAATATAAGTTTACATGAATATTATTAAAAAATATAAAACAGTCTACAGCAGAAATTGCTCCAAGTACTCTTAGATACACTGAAATAATAGTTGTACTAAAATAGCAGAAAACTAAACAGGACATGAAAATGCACATTTACATGAACGTGATTGCGAAATAAACGAATATTCAAACTTTGTTATGAAGAAATATTATATGCTGATTTAGAAAATTCTGCAACGTATCCCATATATTCTATTCAAACAGAGGTATCCAAAAATGTTTTTCATTTTAAAATTAAATGTTTCAAATAAATGTTATAGACCTAAAAATTCTTGAAACTTTTTCCCTAATCCGTTTTGACAAGGTAATCAATAGGAAAGGTGTTATGATTTTTAGAATATTCCGCACCGTATTAGTTGCTTCTATTTTGAGTTCTGTTTATTCGTGCTCCGAGCACCCGAGTTCCCAGCGTTTTGAGTTCGGCCCACGCCTCCCTAGTGTCTAATTAAAACAAAGAATTGCGATGGCCCCAACGGGTGTTGACGCAATGTGATTTCTGCCCAGTGCTCTAAATGTCAACGTGAAGAAATTCAAGCAAACGCGGGTAAACGGGAGTAACTATGAGGCGGAGGCCGTTATGATTCGATCTCAATGTGGAGGTGGTTATGTGTGATCTGGGATCTGCAGGGTGCCAGTCCCTCTGCCCTGTGGATCTAATAAAGCGGTAATGGCTCTAAGAGGAGTTGGGTAGGCAGCAAGTGAACGAAGGCTGCCTCCTACGATGGACGGGTGACCCCCCCCCTGGTAACAAAGGTCCGACCACGTGTACACTGATGGCAGGGCACGTGGTTGGGTTAGGTTAAGGGTATGCTAGGGCTCTCCTCACCCTTCCTACTCGCCGCCTGCGTCCACTGCACTGACCGGAGTCGTGGCAACAAGCGGAAAGGTGTTCGCCCGTTGGGTTCGCCCAGCGGGCCGGTGCGAATGGACATAGGGACACAGATAAGCCGTAACAAATTCCCCGATGTGTTACGGTGTTATTTAACTTTATTACAAACCAGAATCACACCTAGCAGGATCATAGCGCCTTACCTGATCGACCGCAGCAAATCAGGTGCAAAGTCTATGCTTGTCAAGACAGGGGTACGATAATGCGCAAGCCAAGAGCCTCTTCTGTCCCAAGACCGGTCAGCAGCCTTCAAGTGGCGCCGCTGTTACGTAGGCATCAGAAATGGTGTCTACAACAAATGCTGTCGGATCGCTCCGGGGGGGACGAGACCATCCCCCCCAAAATCAGCTTAACGACAAAGCGGGCCGGGGGCTTCCCACCCCCGGGACTCGATCTTGGCAAAAGGGTCATGATAAGCAACATGATGCCTCGGACTGGGGAGGTCCATCGAGCTCGGGCCTCCCCCGAAATACAAGGAGCTCATCTAAAACGAAAATGGTTATGAACAAGGTACATAATATGGACCTAGAGGAGGTGAGACCTCTCCCTCCTCCAGTAAGAGAGGAGGTCAACAGGGATGACGACAATGCTATGAACACGGACCAACCCATCCAAGGAAGTGCTAGTAATTTATACATGCTTGACACAATAAGCCTTCCTTGGGAGCACACTCTCTGTCCAGCTTGCCTCCGCCGCAAAGAAAACACACTCTTTCTCAAAGCCACTGAGATAGAGAAACACTAAAAGCAGCGGCATTTGCGGGCGGAAAGGAAGCAAAAATGGCACGTTAATTCATCTGGCCAAGTGTAAGGGGGTTAAGGTAGTTGAGGGCATACCTTGCCCCCGGTGCGATTCAAGTCCAAAATGGGCCTCTCCCAACACGAGAGACATGAACATCCGGCCGCTAGAAACGAAGCGAGAATGCTAGCGGTGCAGGAAAGAGAGGCCCCAAGACAGAAAAGAAGACCGATGAGGAAGTAGAGCTCCTGCTCCTCTTAGAGGATAGGTTCAGAGAATCCCAGTACATTAACAGGGACATCGTTGAGCACCTAGAGGGCAAGACGAATGACCAGGTGAATTACAAGCGCAAAGAACTGCGTGAACGTGCCGCAAGACAAGCAGCAAGACTGAATATCCTTAGTCAAGCTGCCCAGCCACCGGCTCAGGCTGCTGAGGAGGTTCGGAAGGACATAGATCCCGAAGGGCAGAGACCTCCGCCACCAACTGTTCTACAGGTTCCGGCTCTGGTGGTTACAGAAGCCCCCTTCGAGGATGAGCAACACGAACACTGGGTGGAGGGCATGCTGTGCGACGTCCTCAAAGGTGCAACACCCAAAACGATCACCGAGGAGGGGAAGCTTACATTAATGACGCTCCTAGGCGCACCGGACTACGCTGGGGTCCAGAAGGGGGAAGTAGCCCAAGGTGTGGTCGATTATGTGTACTCCCAGACACTTGAGTACCTCATAATCGATCTGGCTACCTAGACCTAGATGACAGAATAAGACGTATTACATCTGAAATTAATGCGGCCGGAAGAAAGAAACTACGCTGTTGGAATTGCGGTGAATTAGGTCACCCGCAAAGGCTCTGCAGAAAACAACAGAGGAAAGCAGAAGCAAGAAAGGAAGAAAAAGAGTCGGGAAACTAAGTCGGGTTGATGCGAAGGGGCAATCGTCGACCCGTATTCCAGTAGCCCCAGAATCCATTAGTTATGTCGCATCCCTTCATCATCAAGCTAACAGTGTCTATGTAGACGGCTCTATCGACAGCAGGCCGCTTAAAATGTTGCTGGATACGGGTGCGACAAAAACAATAATCAGACCCGACTTAGCAAGAAAACTGTGCAGAAAACATCTACTTCCAACAAAGTGGCAGATACGCACAGCCACAGGAGAACAAGCTACCGCTTCTGGAGAAATAGATTTGATCATCACTGTTGGAAAAACGTGCATTAAACATCGTGTGCTGGTAGCTGATGTAGAAGATGAATTCATTCTCGACATGGACATTATGAAAAAGCATGGATTTAAACTTGATCTAAAGAATGGAGTGATGATGGTCAATGATGAAGAACTGGTATTAAATCCACGAGATGACAATGCCATGCGAGTATTGACAACGGAAGATATCACCCTCCCAGAACGGAGTGAGTCAATCGTGGAAGCACAGCTAGAGGGTAGCTTCTGTGAGGGAAACATTGTCATGCTCCAGCCGAAAAACAATGATGCCAAAACTGGGACTGGAGTTGTAATTGGGAAAGCCTTGCTTAAAACTGACAAGATAATCCCAGTTCGAGTAATGAACATTAATTTTTATCCAGTTATACTAAAAAAAGGGACCGTAGTAGGTGAATGTTCAGCGGTATCATCAATTATTCGAACTGTAAAGGCCAAAGACAACACATCCTGTGAAGTTCCAGATATTTTAATCAAGGAGCTGTCATCATCGTTCCAGGACTTGACTGCCGACCAGAAAACCAAGGCTACGAACTTAATTGGGACCTTTCAAGATGTGTTCCAATTTGACAAGAAGGACAAAGGACGAACCAATGTAGTCCATCATAAAATAGACACCGGAGACGCAAGACCCATCCGCCAAACAGCAAGAAGATTACCACTGGCGAAGCGGGAAGAAGCTGAAGAAATTATAGAGGATATGAGGACGGAAGGTGTGATTGAACCTTCAAACAGTCCATGGGCTTCACCAGTGGTGCTAGTGAAGAAGAAGGATGGCTCTACAAGATTTTGCGTCGATTATCGTCAACTTAACAACGTGACGAAGAAGGATAGCTACCCGCTACCCCGAATAGACGATACACTGGACACATTGGCAGGATCAAAGATCTTCTCTACTCTTGATCTAAAGAGCGGATACTGGCAAGTGGATTTAGATCCAAGAGACAAAGAAAAGACGGCATTTACCATCGGTACCGGTCTTTGGCAATTTACTGTTATGCCATTTGGGCTCTGCAATGCCCCTGCAACATTTGAACGACTTATGGAAACCGTGTTGGCTGGACTGTCATGGAAAACATGTTTGGTTTACCTCGACGATATTATTGTGGTAGGAAAAACGTTCGAGGACCACATGAAGAACTTGGAAGAGGTTTTCCAAAGATTGAGGAAGGCTAACCTGAAACTCAGTCCAAAGAAGTGTCACTTATTTCAAAAAGAAGTTCATTATCTTGGACACTTAGTTTCTGGTAAGGGTATTGCAGTTGACCCGGAGAAAATAAGGGCTGTGAGTGACTGGCCAGTACCGAGGGATAAACATGAATTGAGAAGTTTCCTTGGTCTCTGTACATACTACCGACGTTATGTACCTGGATTTGCCAATATAGCGAAGCCATTGACAAGGCTTACTGAAGAAGGCAGAAAATTTATTTGGGAGATGGACTGTCAAGCTGCATTCAAACAACTTAAATATTCCTTGACAAGCGCACCTGTTCTAAGTTATCATTTACCAGAAGGAGAATTCGTTTTAGATACAGATGCCAGCAACGTTGGAATTGGTGGCGTTCTTTCCCAGATACAAGACGGACAAGAGAAGGTTATTGCCTATTTTAGTAAGACCTTGTCAAAACCAGAGAGGAATTATTGCGTCACCAGAAAAGAACTTTTGGCAGTCGTGAAATCCGTGGAGCACTTCTACAAATATTTGTACGGTAGAAGATTTCTTATAAGAACTGACCACGCTGCTCTCAAATGGCTGCTACAATTTAAGAATCCTGAAGGTCAGGCAGCTAGATGGATTGAAAGATTGCAAGAATATAACTTTGTTATTGAGCATCGAGCAGGTACAAGCCATCGTAATGCTGACGCATTATCAAGAAGACCTTGCCAAGACGAATGCAAGCATTGCAGTCGTCTAGATGAAAAACTCTCTACCATCGCCAGAACAACAGTAATGAATGATAGTTGGCAAACGGAAGACCTTCGCAAGGACCAAAGGACTGACTCGGACTTAAAAATCATACTGGATTGGAAACGTGGCGCTAGCAGACCAGTTTGGGAAGATGTTGCACGACACTCACAAAGTGTAAAATCGTACTGGGCGCAGTGGGACTCTACTGTTGTTGAAGAGGGCCTCCTGAAACGTGTCATAGAGAATACTGAAGGTACTGAGAGCAGAACCCAGCTGATAATCCCTAGGAATAGAGTACCGGAAGTATTGGAGGAGATCCACGACGGATCTGGACATTTTGGAGTAAATAAAACCCTCGAGAGATTGCGCCAACGATTTTACTGGGTAAATTGCAAAGAAGATGTTAAAGAGTGGTGCAAGAAATGTGTGGTCTGCGCGGGAAGTAACGGGCCACATAGGAAAAGAAGAGCTCCAATGCGCCAATATAACGTTGGAAGTCCCTTTGAACGCATTGCGATTGACGTGGCCGGACCATTCCCCGAAACTGATGATGGAAATAAATACATAGTAGTAGTAATGGACTACTTTACTAAGTGGGTCGAAGCCTATCCATTACCCAACCAGGAAGCCGTAACGGTCGCTGAAGTCTTGGTAAAAGAATGCATCTGCCGATTTGGAGTACCGCGAGAGATACATTCCGATCAAGGAAGGAATTTCGAGTCTGCTCTGTTCCAAAATATCTGTAAGATATTAGGAATAAAGAAAACCCGAACTACTGCATTACATCCGCAGTCTGATGGCATGGTTGAACAGATGAATAGAACAATAAATCGGTATTTCTCAAAGGTAGTCTCTAACCATCAACGAGACTGGGACCGACATCTTTATCTGTTCTTGTTGGCTTACCGTTCATCCGTGCATGAGACAACAGGGCAGACACCAGCTAACATCTTATTCGGCCGGGAGTTGCGCTTACCATGCGACCTGGTATTTGGCAGTAAACCCGGTGAAGATCTAGCCGGGGAGGACTATGTAACGGACTTACGGAGAAGAATGAATGACATCCATGAACAAGTCCGCACAAACATTCAAGGTGCCAGCGATCGGATGAAGGACCAGTATGACGTCAAGGCTGAAAAAGGTGGTTTTCAACCTGGGAATTTGGTGTGGCTTTACAATCCACAAAGACGTCGTGGCTTATCACCGAAGCTACAAAAGAATTGGGAAGGTCCCTACGAGATCGTAAAGAGAATAAATGATGTGGTCTACAGAATTAGGAAAACACCTAATGGAAAGCCGAGAGTAGTCCACTTCAATCGGGTAGCCCCTTTCGCTGGTGATAATTTTGACGATCATCGTGGAGCGACGGTTCGCCGGGTTGTACCTGAGAAACCTACATTTGAAGATTTTATGGAAAGCCATTCCACTGGTCACAAAGCACGGTATGGCGTGACACCTCGCTCACTGTGTAGCGAAAGACATTAAAATGTCCCGCGGCATCGCTTCAGTTTTTAAAAGAAAATTTGGACGAGTACAAGAACTGGCCAATCAACGTCCAACTGTCGGAAAAACGCTACAACTGAAGGATGATGACGTAGAAAACAAGCGGTACCTTTACTACCTGGTTACCAAACAATATTCATATCAGAAGCCGTCTTACCGCAGTTTATGGGACTCGCTGTGCGATATGAGGGACCATTTGTTGCAAAATGACATCATGAAGCTGGCAGTACCGAAGATTGGCTGTGGACTAGATGATTTAGATTGGAGGATTATTAGAAGCATGTTAGAGACAATCTTCCTCTTTACCGGAGTGGAAATTCTAGTCTGCAGTTTCAACTTTACCGGCCAAGAAGAACTCAAACGGACCGTCGACTGTTACTTCTTCAAGACTTCCAGATGCACCAAGGGTGATACATGCAGATTTCGTCATAACGAACTGTACCGGGACGAAACAGTCTTAAGGAGGGGGCAATGTAGCGAACCCAGGGTCGCGGCGCGGGCGGCGACCGCTAGCGAGCAGGTCAGAACACGTCCGTCCGCTCCCCATTGTTCTGATTTCCAAGGAATCAACGAATATTCGAGAAGGGTCGGCGAATATTCGAGAATGAAGCGTTTTAATATAAATACCCCAAGCAGGGGATCGCGAGGACAGTCTTGTATCGATACGGGTGGTGAACACATGGTGATATAAATAAATAAAGTGTAATATAAATATTGTAGAAATAAATATTGCGTAGTTATAATTGTTTAAATAAATTATCTTAGTGTTTAAGTCTTTAGTAAATATAATTAGTTCTAAAATAGTGTTTATATTTGTTAATTCTTAGTGTTAGTTATTTTTCATTATTCTTTATAATTCATATTTCTTTAATTAAACTTAGTTATATAAATATTAGTGTTTTAATCAATTTTACACTTCACCCAAATAAATAAAACGTTACAATATATTTTTTTTGAGATAAATGAAATAATTGCAACGAAATACTGATAGGTTTATAATTACACATTTTGATGTTTTGCTATTACTAAACTATTTCTTTTTATGTACAGGTTACACAGCTTGACGTCGAGTTTACATATTACGTTTTGATGCAGAGTGCGACCCATCGAACTTCAAGATTCCATTCAAGTTTACAAGACGACAAGTCTCCATCAAGCTGGCTTACGATCAAGAGATATCTGCATCGCCATCGGAAGAAAGCTACCAACGGAGTCGGAATATATATATATATATATATATATATATATATATATATATATATATATATATATATATGTATATTAGTTGTTTCATTTTTATTAAGTGGAAATAAATATTTTTTTTACAAACAAGTTACCCGTGTTAACTTCGGAACTGTCCTCGCAGGCGAGGGCAGTGTTATATTCATTGATATTTATATCGTTACCAAGTTAATTCTCGAGGGTCACGGGGCGGGTAACCCCGATTGTGGCCCCCGTATCGCTTTGTACCCTACGCCAAACCCTTGCCCCCTACCTAGTAAGGCGGATACGTGTCCATAACTCCAAGGTGTTTAGGATACTATGGATGGGTCCTCGATAAACCTGGACCCAGAGAGCTCGGGCTAACTTTCGTTAAGGCACAGTAAAAGTTTGTCTTGCTTTCGCGGTCAGCAGGTACGGATTAGCACAAACAAGAGACTACAAACGGCTAATCTCGCTGTATGGGATAACAAATCGTGAGACCTATAATCATGGTATAGAGCGTCTCAAGGCTAGCAGATTTGTTATACCAAGATCTTATAAAATACCGTCGGATTTTCCCCCTTGTTCACGACCTCAAGGGAGATAGGGCCCCTCATAGCGGAGTCGTGCCGCGAGAAAAAGAGTCTTCCGTCGCGTCAGCCAGCACTCGTGACGGAATCTATCACTAGATCCAGGTCCAAGTCAGACCAAATAACCCTGGATACTCCTTTCGCTTGGGACGTATCAAGCGAACCCCTTTGATTTATTTTCGAGCTTCTCTGCTCTAGATCCCCCGTATTGTGATTTTTAAGCCTTAGGAGGGTGAGCCGCAATGCTGCAATACCTGAGCGACTCGTACGGTAAGTCTTGAACGTTAATTATGCTCTGTGTGCTCTTCCCGTCAGGATCGGGTTGAGTTTCGCAAACATTAAGTTCCTATAAAGTTTCACTAGATGAAAATAATCTTACGCCCCTAGAATCATAACAGGCAATGATTTCTAGGGGTATCGTCTCTATTGGCCATTCAGCCGGAGACGATAATAATGCCACTTCATTATGAGTTGTACGTCACCCTAGGGTGCGTACCTAGAAAGCCAAGAGGTCATGTGACCTGGTCTGTCTGCTCAGACTCAGATATATATATATATATATATATATATATATATATATATATATATATATATATTAGTTGTTTCATTTTTATTAAGTGGAAATAAATATTTTTTTTTTACAAACAATTTATACATGATATAATAATTTATTTACACTTTGAATGAATTTTATGTTTCGAGTTCTCAACGAACCACTGTCTATAATTCGAGTTCCCAGCGTACCAATGTCTACTTATGGTGCTTTAAGCACCGCCGTCACTAGTGTCTAATTAAAACAAAGCATTGCGATGGCCCCAACGCAATGTGATTTCTGCCCAGTGCTCTGAATGTCAACGTGAAGAAATTCAAGCACGCGCGGGTATCCAACGGGAGTAACTATGACTCTCTTGTAAGCATTTAATCTGACTAGGACCGCGGCAAAGAAGAGTGGCCCCAACTCGTTGGTAGACCCACTCAACACTGGCTGGTCTCTTAAAGCGGCTATGACTCTAAGAGGAGTTGAGTAGGTTGTAGCGAATTAGGCGCGTACAGGGCCCAAGATGCACGGGTGACCCCCCTCCGGTAACAAGGAGCTGATCACCATCCCTCTGTGTTATCTCAGAGGTGTATGGTGTGACGGTTAGGTTGAAGTCAGGTATTGTCTATTCGCACCCCTACTCGCCGCCTGGCGTCGGCCGTATTGACCGTAGTACGTGGCAACAAACGGAATGGTGTTCGTCCAAAGGGTTCGCCCGATGGACCGTACGGCAAGGCAAAGGGACACAGGCAAACCGGGCTAACGCCCCGGATGACTGCGTAGATCCTAGGATCAACGGCATGCTCGCACGAGTATGCCAGCGGGAGCCATCCCAGCGTGGCTCAGAGTTCGTAGTGCTTCCTACGTGCTGTGTCGCGGGTTTGACGAACTTTACTAAAAACTATAGATCATTTACATGTAAGAGAATCATAGACTCCACTCGAGTTAAACCTCAGGGTGTATTTCGAGCTCGAAGCCCCACCGGATTGAATATCCAAGGGGGCAGGGGTTCGCCCCAGACCGGATTGGCACGCCTTCTCGATGGCGACGCTGTCACGCATTAATGCAAGCGAAGTGTCAAACGGATCGACCCGACTGGTAGCACGGGGGTTATACATATCCTACCACGAAGCACATGGAGGTGGGGTGAAGGGCAAGGTAGATTGGAACCCTCTTTTTGCACCCTTCGAAGGTTTATGGGTCACATGACCTCTTGGCTTTCTAGGTACGCACCCTAGGGTGACGTACAACTCATAATAAAGTGGCATTATTATCGTCTCCGGCTGAATGGCCAATAGAGACGATACCCCTAGAAATCATTGCCTGTTATGATTCTAGGGGCGTAAGATTATTTTCATCTAGTGAAACTTTATAGGAACTTAATGTTTGCGAAACTCAACCCGATCCTGACGGGAAGAGCACACAGAGCATAATTAACGTTCAAGACCCACTGTACGAGTCGCTCAGGTATTGCAGCATTGCGGCTCACCCTCCTAAGGCTTAAAAATCACAATACGGGGGATCTAGAGCAGAGAAGCTCGAAAATAAATCAAAGGGGTTCGCTTGATACGTCCCAAGCGAAAGGAGTATCCAGGGTTATTTGGTCTGACTCGGACCTGGATCTAGTGATAGATTCCGTCACGAGTGCTGGCTGACGCGACGGAAGACTCTTTTTCTCGCGGCACGACTCCGCTATGAGGGGCCCTATCTCCCTTGAGGTCGTGAACAAGGGGGAAAATCCGACGGTATTTTATAAGATCTTGGTATAACAAATCTGCTAGCCTTGAGACGCTCTATACCATGATTATAGGTCTCACGATTTGTTATCCCATACAGCGAGATTAGCCGTTTGTAGAGAGCTCGCTCGAAGGGTCCTAAGTGGAACGCTGAAGACAAGGACGTCACAGATCGAACCATCTGATCTAACTAGCCACTGGAAGCCCATATTTGAGGCCGAAGGCGCTAAGGTGTCTCCTGCCGACAGGTATCCTCCTATTAGCCAGGAAATGAGCAAATTGTGGTCGCCCATTACCACCGAAGAAGTTGAGCAGGTTACCACCAAGCAGGGTACAACTAGTGGACCAGACGGGATTAAGGTAAAGAGCTGGTCACTGGTCAACCCTGTCTCGAAGGCTATCTTCTTCAATTGTATATTACGTGAGGGGAGATTACCATCTGCCTTGAATGAATCGAGGACTGTATTTATTCCTAAAAAGGATGAGCCACTACAAGCTAGCGATTACCGACCACTTACTATCGGGTCTGTGGTAACTCACCAGCTACATAAGATCTTAGCCCGCAGACTGCAAGCGCTGCCGGTCTTTGACACCCGCCAAAGGGCCTTTCTGAAAACTGATGGTCTCGCAGACAACTTGTTTGTTCTACGAGCCATCCTTGCGGACGTGCGACGAAACATTAGGACCGTGCACATGGCAACTGTGGGTTCGCCGCCCGAGTTTATAAGTTATGTCCTGGGTGCCTATCGATCAGGCACTACAGTCTTGAATACTGGAGGCAAAGAGTGGACTCGAATACAGACAAAGCAGGGAGTAAAGCAAGGTGACCCTTTATCGCCATTATTGTTTAACTTGGTAATTGATCGTGTTTTAGCCAAGGTTTCGAATTCTGTTGGATATAAGTTAAACGGTGTGAACGTTAACGCTCTGGCGTTTGCAGATGACGTCATCCTGCTATCAAGTACGGACATGGGACTAGAAAAGAATCTGAAAGCTTTCTCTGAGGAAGCCGGAAGGTTTAGCTTGCGGTTAAACGTAGCCAAAAGCTGTGTATTATCGTTGGTTGCTTCAGGCCGAGAGAAAAAGGTTAAGCAGCTAGTAACTGGCAGATTTGAAGTTGATGGCCAGATGCTGCGACAACTCGGAGTATCAGAGGTCTGGCGCTACCTTGGCTTGGATTTCCGTGGGGCGGGAGTTAGTAGTGTTCGTTTGAGCTTGAGGGACCTGCTGGACCGAGTGACCAGCCCTTAAAGCCGCAGCAGCGTCTACGCATCTTGCGCACATACCTCATTCCGAAGTTTTATCATGTGTGGGTAATGGGGCGTGTGAGTGCGGGTGTATTAGAAAACCTAGACAGTGATGTCCGGGGCGCTGTGGGAGCATGGCTGCATTTGCCTCACGATGTTCCGATAGGATACTTTCATGCTTGCGTGAAGGACGGAGGTTTGGGAATACCTAGCATTCGCTTTATTGTTCCGGTAATGCGCCTGAACCGCCTGGACTCCCTCGAGGTCTCGACGGCTCCACATGTGCGAGCGGCCTCCGAAACATTTTTGTTGCAACAGCAACGCAAATGGAGTAGGGACCAATGCACTGTATGCCAATAATTGATGAAGATAATCCAGAACAAGCAATAGCTGAAGCTAAACCAACACACTTACTTGCTTGGTTTGAATTAAATCAAAGAACGCCAGCTGCACGTACTTACACGTACGTACAAATTCCACAATACTACACCTGGCAACGAACGTCTTATAAATGGACAGTTCGAAAATCCCATTTTAATGTTTTGGGAAGGATACCGGAAATAAAACCCAATAGCGGGGAATTGTTCTATTTATCTAGATTGCTTACAATTGTTAATGGTTCAACATCGTTTGAATCATTAAGAACAGTTCATGGAAGACTATACGACACATATTATGAGGCGTGTAAAGCACGTCATATCATCGAAGATGATAAAGAATACTGTAAATGTATGCAAGAGGCTTCAGTTCGTCTCATGCCTCATATGTTGCGACAATTATTTGTTCATTTATTAATGAACTGCAATATACAAGAACCATTACGAATGTACGAAACGTACAGACAAGACATGATATATGATTTAGTTTTATCAAAAAGATACCCTGAAAATTAACTTTTGAAATATATCAATGATCAAGTACGCAGTATAAATCGAACAAATCAGGACTTCAGTTTACCTGAACCACAATATGATTTAATAGATAATGATAACAACAATGACACTGATGATATAACAGTGGACGGACATCAACGACGTGCAGACATACTATATGCACAACTGAATCAAAGGCAACAAAGTGCTTACGTTACAATAATGAATAATGTAGAGGAATATTTGGCTGGCGACCATAAAACAAAACTACATTTCATTGATGGACCAGCTGGCACGGGCAAAACGTTTTTTTACAACTCAATATTACATCGAGTTAAAGGCATGGGATTGCGTCCAATTGCAGTGGCATTTACGGGAATAGCAGCAATTCTATTGCAAGGTGGACGAACAGCTCATACCCAATTTGGGATACCCATTAAGCTGGATGAAAATAGCACAAGTATGCTTAAGTTAGAAGACCCAAAATGTCAAGAAATTAATGAGGCAGCAATCATTGTTTGGGATGAGGCGTCAATGACCTCTTGCAATATGCTTTCATGCGCAGACAAATTGATACGCATGATTACTGGGTTCGACATTCCTTTTGGAGGCAAAGTTGTAGTTTTCGGAGGAGATTTTAGGCAGCTACTGCCCATAACACGAAATGCTGGACGTAACGAAACGATTAAAGCGACTTTGAAAAGACATCATTTGTGGGCTGATATACAGCAACACAGATTCGTAGAGAATATGAGAACAGATGCGAATGAACGAGATTTCGCATCTTATTTATTAAATATTGGAGAAGGAAGGTACGATAGAATTCCTGGCTTACCAAACGAGTACATGTTAGTACCAAGTGATATGATTGTCACAAGAAACGAATTAATATCATTTATTTTTGAGAATAATCCTAAAATTGCAACGATTGAAAACCGGGCAATCTTAACACCGACCAACATTGAAGCTGATAACATAAATGCCAGTGTTTTAACAAAATTACCAGGCTTAGCTAGGCGGTACATATCAGTTGACACAATGACAAACTATAATGAAAGTGACTTCAGAGTGCCTATTGAGTTGCTGAACTCTATTTCGCCACCAGGCACGCCACCGCATATACTGACATTGAAGATTGGAGCTGTCGTCATGCTGTTGCGTAATATTGATATTACCAGTGGTCTTTGTAATGGAACAAGATTGGAAATAATCGACATGGCCGATCATGTACTTACCGCGAAAATACTGACAGGTTTATAATTACACATTTTCGTGTTTTACTTTTACTAACCTATTTCTCTTTATGTTCAGGTTGCACGGTTGGACGACAAGTTTACATATTCCGTTTTCATGCAGAGTGCGACCCATCAAACTCCAAGTTTCCATTTAAGTTTATAAGGCGACAATTTCCTATCAAGCTGACGTACGCATTTACAATTAACAAATCACAAGGCCAAACATTGGATAAAGTTGGAATCTATCTTCCCACACCGCTGTTTTCCCATGGCCAGATGTATGTCGCATTGTCCAGAGGTAAAAGATCAAGAGATGTCCGCATCGCCATCGAAGAAAGTTACCAGCAAGGTCGGATGAAAAAGAGTACAGGAATATATACAAAGAATATTGTATATAATGAAATATAGTAAAATGTATGATATCAACAATGGCAATTATGATACAATAGTGAATGAAAATGAACGCCATGCAGATACACTATATGCACAATTGAATCAAAGGCATAAAATAAAATGAATGAGATTTCGTAACTTATTTCTTAAATATAGGATAAGGAAGACATGATAGAAATCTTGCCTTACCAAACCAGTATAAATAAATACCAATTGATATCATTGTCACAAGAAACAAACTAATATAATATTTTTTTTGAGATAAATGAAATAATTGCAACGAAATACTGATAGGTTTATAATTACACATTTTGATGTTTTGCTATTACTAAACTATTTCTTTTTATGTACAGGTTACACAGCTGGACGTCGAGTTTACATATTACGTTTTGATGCAGAGTGCGACCCATCGAACTTCAAGATTCTATTCAAGTTTACAAGACAACAAGTCTCCATCAAGCTGGCTTACGATCAAGAGATATCTGCATCGCCATCGGAAGAAAGCTACCAACGGAGTCGGAATATATATATATATATATATATATATATATATATATATATATATATATGTATATTAGTTGTTTCATTTTTATTAAGTGGAAATAAATATTTTTTTTTTACAAACAAGTTACCCGTGTTAACTTCGGAACTGTCCTCGCAGGCGAGGGCAGTGTTATATTCATTGATATTTATATCGTTACCAAGTTAATTCTCGAGGGTCACGGGGCGGGTAACCCCGATTGTGGCCCCCGTATCGCTTTGTACCCTACGCCAAACCCTTGCCCCCTACCTAGTAAGGCGGATACGTGTCCATAACTCCAAGGTGTTCAGGATACTATGGATGGGTCCTCGATAAACCTGGACCCAGAGAGCTCGGGCTAACTTTCGTTAAGGCACAGTAAAAGTTTGTCTTGCTTTCGCGGTCAGCAGGTACGGATTAGCACAAACAAGAGACTACAAACGGCTAATCTCGCTGTATGGGATAACAAATCGTGAGACCTATAATCATGGTACAGAGCGTCTCAAGGCTAGCAAATTTGTTATACCAAGATCTTATAAAATACCGTCGGATTTTCCCCCTTGTTCACGACCTCAAGGGAGATAGGGCCCCTCATAGCGGAGTCGTGCCGCGAGAAAAAGAGTCTTCCGTCGCGTCAGCCAGCACTCGTGACGGAATCTATCACTAGATCCAGGTCCAAGTCAGACCAAATAACCCTGGATACTCCTTTCGCTTGGGACGTATCAAGCGAACCCCTTTGATTTATTTTCGAGCTTCTCTGCTCTAGATCCCCCGTATTGTGATTTTTAAGCCTTAGGAGGGTGAGCCGCAATGCTGCAATACCTGAGCGACTCGTACAGTGGGTCTTGAACGTTAATTATGCTCTGTGTGCTCTTCCCGTCAGGATCGGGTTGAGTTTCGCAAACATTAAGTTCCTATAAAGTTTCACTAGATGAAAATAATCTTACGCCCCTAGAATCATAACAGGCAATGATTTCTAGGGGTATCGTCTCTATTGGCCATTCAGCCGGAGACGATAATAATACCACTTCATTATGAGTTGTACGTCACCCTAGGGTGCGTACCTAGAAAGCCAAGAGGTCATGTGACCTGGTCTGTCTGCTCAGACTCAGATATATATATATATATATATATATATATATATATATATATATATATATATATATTAGTTGTTTCATTTTTATTAAGTGGAAAAAAATAATTTTTTTTTACAAACAATTTATACATGATATAATAATTTATTTACACTTTGAATGAATTTTATGTTTCGAGTTCTCAACGAACCACTGTCTATAATTCGAGTTCCCAGCGTACCAATGTCTACTTATGGTGCTTTAAGCACCGCCGTCACTAGTGTCTAATTAAAACAAAGCATTGCGATGGCTCCAACGGGTGTTGACGCAATGTGATTTCTGCCCAGTGCTCTGAATGTCAACGTGAAGAAATTTAAGCAAGCGCGGGTAACCAGCGGGAGTAACTATGACTCTCTTGTAAGCATGTAATCTGACTAGGACCGCGGCAAAGAAGAGTGGCCCCAACTCGTTGGTAGACCCACTCAACACTGGCTGGTCTCTTAAAGCGGCTATGACTCTAAGAGGAGTTGAGTAGGTTGTAGCGAATTAAGCGCGTACAGGGCCCAAGATGCACGGGTGACCCCCCTCCGGTAACAAGGAGCTGATCACCATCCCTCTGTGTTATCTCAGAGGTGTATGGTGTGACGGTTAGGTTGAAGTCAGGTATTGTCTATTCGCACCCCTACTCGCCGCCTGGCGTCGGCCGTATTGACCGTAGTACGTGGCAACAAACGGAATGGTGTTCGTCCAAAGGGTTCGCCCGATGGACCGTACGGCAAGGCAAAGGGGCACAGGCAAACCGGGCTGACGCCCCGGATGACAGCGTAGATCCTAGGATCAACGGCATGCTCGCATGAGTATGCCAGCGGGAGCCATCCCAGCGTGGCTCAGAGTTCGTAGTGCTTCCTACGTGCTGTGTCGCGGGTTTGACGAACTTTACTAAAAACTATAGATCATTTACATGTAAGAGAATCATAGACTCCACTCGAGTTAAACCTCAGGGTGTATTTCGAGCTCGAAGCCCCACCGGATTGAATATCCAAGGGGGCAGGGGTTCGCCCCAGACCGGATTGGCACGCCTTCTCGATGGCGACGCTGTCACGCATTAATGCAAGCGAAGTGTCAAACGGATCGACCCGACTGGTAGCACGGGGGTTAAACATATCCTACCACGAAGCACATGGAGGTGGGGTGAAGGGCAAGGTAGATTGGAACCCTCTTTTTGCACCTTTCGAAGGTTTATGGGTCACATGACCTCTTGGCTTTCTAGGTACGCACCCTAGGGTGACGTACAACTCATAATGAAGTGGCATTATTATCGTCTCCGGCTGAATGGCCAATAGAGACGATACCCCTAGAAATCATTGCCTGTTATGATTCTAGGGGCGTAAGATTATTTTCATCTAGTGAAACTTTATAGGAACTTAATGTTTGCGAAACTCAACCCGATCCTGACGGGAAGAGCACACAGAGCATAGTTAACGTTCAAGACTCACCGTACGAGTCGCTCAGGTATTGCAGCATTGCGGCTCACCCTCCTAAGGCTTAAAAATCACAATACGGGGGATCTAGAGCAGAGAAGCTCGAAAATAAATCAAAGGGGTTCGCTTGATACGTCCCAAGCGAAAGGAGTATCCAGGGTTATTTGGTCTGACTCGGACCTGGATCTAGTGATAGATTCCGTCACGAGTGCTGGCTGACGCGACGGAAGACTCTTTTTCTCGCGGCACGACTCCGCTATGAGGGGCCCTATCTCCCTTGAGGTCGTGAACAAGGGGGAAAATCCGACGGTATTTTATAAGATCTTGGTATAACAAATCTGCTAGCCTTGAGACGCTCTATACCATGATTATAGGTCTCACGATTTGTTATCCCATACAGCGAGATTAGCCGTTTGTAGTCTCTTGTTTGTGCTAATCCGTACCTGCTGACCGCGAAAGCAAGACAAACTTTTACTGTGCCTTAACGAAAGTTAGCCCGAGCTCTCTGGGTCCAGGTTTATCGAGGACCCATCCATAGTATCCTGAACACCTTGGAGTTATGGACACGTATCCGCCTTACTAGGTAGGGGGCAAGGGTTTGGCGTAGGGTACAAAGCGATACGGGGGCCACAATCGGGGTTACCCGCCCCGTGACCCTCGAGAATTAACTTGGTAACGATATAAATATCAATGAATATAACACTGCTCTCGCCTGCGAGGACAGTTCCGAAGTTAACACGGGTAACTTGGACAACAATCCCCAGGTTCGCTGTGAACCCTGTGGGAGGCTATTTATGACGACTAGAGGCTTAGGATTGCACGTCAAAAGTGCGCATCCGTGTGAAGCCAACGAAGCCATTGACATTACGAGAAAGAAGAATAGGTGGTCAGAGGAAGAGCTGAAGCTACTAGCTGAGGCAGAGTTAGCTGCACCACCGAAGTCTGCCGCGGGTATTAAGGACTACCTCTTGTCCAAACACAAAGGTCGTACGAAGGAGTCTATCAAGAGCCAACGCAAATCGCGGCGGTATCGAGATATTCTCCAGTATTTAAGGAACAACCCAAGTGTTTGCGACGAACGAGGGCCAAATCTGGAAACGATACCGGAAACTGTTTCGTCGGAATCAGTGGAAAGTACTGTGGAAGGAAGCGGTTACGAGCCCAGCCCTCCCAGGCTGTGCCCGATAGTCGATGAACCCCGGGGTCGAGAGGAAGTAGGTCACGATCAGTTCACCAAAAAGATTGAGTCTCTTCTCGAAGAACTCAATGCTAGAGTGAAAGGTCGGGAATCGCTACGACGAATAGTCGATTCTTTCCAGGACGGGCACATAATTCAGTGGTTAACTGAGGTGTGTCCAGAATCAGAGCCTATGAAGCCTCGTCCGACTCGCAAGAGAAATGGCCAAAGAAACGCAAACAATAATGGCCAAGGAGAAACCCCGAAACGTAAAGAGAAGCCGAGGGACTACACTTATGCTCAGAATCTGGCTGATAGGGACTTCGGAGAGCTCGCTCGAAGGGTCCTAAGTGGAACGCTGAAGACAAGGACGTCACAGATCGAACCATCTGATCTAACTAGCCACTGGAAGCCCATATTTGAGGCCGAAGGCGCTAAGGTGACTCCTGCCGACAGGTATCCTCCTATTAGCCAGGAAATGAGCAAATTGTGGTCGCCCATTACCACCGAAGAAGTTGAGCAGGTTACCACCAAGCAGGGTACAACTAGTGGACCAGACGGGATTAAGGTAAAGAGCTGGTCACTGGTCAACCCTGTCTCGAAGGCTATCTTCTTCAATTGCATATTACGTGAGGGGAGATTACCATCTGCCTTGAATGACTCGAGGACTGTATTTATTCCTAAAAAGGATGAGCCACTACAAGCTAGCGATTACCGACCACTTACTATCGGGTCTGTGGTAACTCACCAGCTACATAAGATCTTAGCCCGCAGACTGCAAGCGCTGCCGGTCTTTGACACCCGCCAAAGGGCCTTTCTGAAAACTGATGGTCTCGCAGACAACTTGTTTGTTCTACGAGCCATCCTTGCGGACGTGCGACGAAACATTAGGACCGTGCACATGGCAACCCTAGACTTGAGTCGAGCTTTCGACACTGTCTCGTGGGACGCCATTGAGCATGCTCTCCGAACTGTGGGTTCGCCGCCCGAGTTTATAAGTTATGTCCTGGGTGCCTATCGATCAGGCACTACAGTCTTGAATACTGGGGGCAAAGAGTGGACTCGAATACAGACAAAGCAGGGAGTAAAGCAAGGTGACCCTTTATCGCCATTATTGTTTAACTTGGTAATTGATCGTGTTTTAGCCAAGGTTTCGAATTCTGTTGGATATAAGTTAAACGGTGTGAACGTTAACGCTCTGGCGTTTGCAGATGACGTCATCCTGCTATCAAGTACGGACATGGGACTAGAAAAGAATCTGAAAGCTTTCTCTGAGGAAGCCGGAAGGTTTGGCTTGCGGCTAAACGTAGCCAAAAGCTGTGTATTATCGTTGGTTGCTTCAGGCCGAGAGAAAAAGGTTAAGCAGCTAGTAACTGGCAGATTTGAAGTTGATGGCCAGATGCTGCGACAACTCGGAGTATCAGAGGTCTGGCGCTACCTTGGCTTGGATTTCCGTGGGGCGGGAGTTAGTAGTGTTCGTGCGAGCTTGAGGGACCTGCTGGACCGAGTGACCAGCCCTTAAAGCCGCAGCAGCGTCTACGCATCTTGCGCACATACCTCATTCCGAAGTTTTATCATGTGTGGGTAATGGGGCGTGTGAGTGCGGGTGTATTAGAAAACCTAGACAGTGATGTCCGGGGCGCTGTGGGAGCATGGCTGCATTTGCCTCACGATGTTCCGATAGGATACTTTCATGCTTGCGTGAAGGACGGAGGTTTGGGAATACCTAGCATTCGCTTTATTGTTCCGGTAATGCGCCTAAACCGCCTGGACTCCCTCGAAGTCTCGACGGCTCCACATGTGCGAGCGGCCTCCGAAACATTTTTGTTGCAACAGCAACGCAAATGGAGTAGGGACCAATGCACTGTTGGAGGACAACTGTTGGGATCTCTTGGCGATGTTAAACGCTATTATGCGGGGCGGTTGTACGGTAGTGTTGATGGTAAAGGGCTACGCGATGCCAGACAGACGCCTGCCAGCTCATGGTGGGTTATGACGGGCGCGGACACCCTAAGTGGAAAACACTGCGTACGGCACAATAAAATTCGGATAAACTGCTTGCCTGCTCGATCGAGGACAACCCGGGGTCGAGTCGCTCTGGCTGATAACACGGGGGTAACCCCGGAACGTGCGTGCCGCGCTGGATGTGGGGTCCCAGAGACCTCCAGTCACGTGACACAACGGTGTCATAGGACGCAGAGCACTCGACTTAAGAGGCATGACGACATATGCCAAGCGGCAACAGTGACATTACGAAGGCGCAGATGGGATGTTAGGGAGGAACCGAACCTACGTACTACACTGGGAACACGCAAGCCGGACATGATAATGCTCAAAGGTGATGAGCTTGTGTTATGTGATGTCCAGGTAGTATCAAACGAGTTCTGGGATCTAAGAAAGTCAGACGAAGCCAAGGTGGCAAAGTATGCCAATATCCCGCATATATCCACTTACTTGAAACAGCGATATAATAAAGCCAACGTGTCGTATGGAGCGATTACGGTATCGATGCGTGGAGTATGGGCTGGCTCTTCAGTAAAGTTCCTTAGGGAACTTGCTTTTGAGATACGTACCGCTCATAGCTCTCGAGGGGACATGGAAGATTTGGGAACAGTTCAACTTGTCTACCGAGATGGTCAGCACGCGGGCCAGACCACCTTGGGAAAACCAGTGGGACCGATTGTAGTTGTAAAGTTGCTCTCTTTAAGATTTTTCAATTAAAGCTCTATTCTGTTTTTTCATCCTTGACGCCTGGGGTCTGTAAACAGGCGAAATAGACATGGCAAAACCTTTCTCTTCGATTCTTGGCTTTTTCCTAAATCACCTGATCCTTTATCAGGTGATCAATTACCACCAAACAAACCGCAACTGAATATGATGCCTTATGCTATCATATTTCTCAAAACTAGTCAGATCCATCTTACAGTTGTCATTTAAATAATTTTGCAAAAGTCGGCAATCAGTCGTTTTGGTATTTAAACAACATGATTGTCGACCACACAGATACTGGAGTTCATTCTGGAAACGGCGACATTGTCACCGGCTATGGGTAAAACTAACCGCTCGCGTTCCCGCGTTCCCAACAGAGGGGGAGTCTTGTCAACCATTCATATCCATGATCAGCGCCACTAACACTTCAATCTGCCATGTCTGGTTAAATAGCCAAATGCCTCGTCATCTAATTAGTGACGCGCATGAATGGATTAACGAGATTCCCTCTGTCCCTATCTACTATCTAGCGAAACCACTGCCAAGGGAACGGGCTTGGAAAAATTAGCGGGTAAAGAAGACCCTGTTGAGCTTGACTTGATATTAGCTCAAATTGACATTGTATACAATATTCTTTGTCATTTAAAACAAAACTACATTTCAGTAGCGGCTAATATTAATGTGTCCGCATTACAGCACAACCAAGGCGTGGTGTCTTGGAATGAGATTGAACAATATCAAGACATGTGGTATGTCTCAAGTCACGAGGCCTACTGGCGAATAATGAGTTATCCCCTGTCTTACAGTAATATATCAATTTTTAATGTAAGTCATACATATATACATTAATCTGATATGAATATTAATAATTTTATGTTCTTTCCAACTCACAATTCACTTACCTGACAGGCAGTCCATTGTTTTTGATGAAGATAATCCAGAACAAGCAATAGCTGAAGCTAAACCAACACACTTACTTGCTTGGTTTGAATTAAATCAAAGAACGCCAGCTGCACGTACTTACACGTACGTACAAATTCCACAATACTACACCTGGCAACGAACGTCTTATAAATGGACAGTTCGAAAATCCCATTTTAATGTTTTGGGAAGGATACCGGAAATAAAACCCAATAGCGGGGAATTGTTCTATTTATCTAGATTGCTTACAATTGTTAAGGGTTCAACATCGTTTGAATCATTAAGAACAGTTCATGGAAGACTATACGACACATATTATGAGGCGTGTAAAGCACGTCATATCATCGAAGATGATAAAGAATACTGTAAATGTATGCAAGAGGCTTCAGTTCGTCTCATGCCTCATATGTTGCGACAATTATTTGTTCATTTATTAATGAACTGCAATATACAAGAACCATTACGAATGTACGAAACGTACAGACAAGACATGATAGATGATTTAGTTTTATCAAAAAGATACCCTGAAAATGAACTTTTGAAATATATCAATGATCAAGTACGCAGTATAAATCGAACAAATCAGGACTTCAGTTTACCTGAACCACAATATGATTTAATAGATAATGATAACAACAATGACACTGATGATATAACAGTGGACGGACATCAACGACGTGCAGACATACTATATGCACAACTGAATCAAAGGCAACAAAGTGCTTACGTTACAATAATGAATAATGTAGAGGAATATTTGGCTGGCGACCATAAAACAAAACTACATTTCATTGATGGACCAGCTGGCACGGGCAAAACGTTTTTTTACAACTCAATATTACATCGAGTTAAAGGCATGGGATTGCGTCCAATTGCAGTGGCATTTACGGGAATAGCAGCAATTCTATTGCAAGGTGGACGAACAGCTCATACCCAATTTGGGATACCCATTAATCTGGATGAAAATAGCACAAGTATGCTTAAGTTAGAAGACCCAAAATGTCAAGAAATTAATGAGGCAGCAATCATTGTTTGGGATGAGGCGTCAATGACCTCTTGCAATATGCTTTCATGCGCAGACAAATTGATACGCATGATTACTGGGTTCGACATTCCTTTTGGAGGCAAAGTTGTAGTTTTCGGAGGAGATTTTAGGCAGCTACTGCCCATAACACGAAATGCTGGACGTAACGAAACGATTAAAGCGACTTTGAAAAGACATCATTTGTGGGCTGATATACAGCAACACAGATTCGTAGAGAATATGAGAACAGATGCGAATGAACGAGATTTCGCATCTTATTTATTAAATATTGGAGAAGGAAGGTACGATAGAATTCCTGGCTTACCAAACGAGTACATGTTAGTACCAAGTGATATGATTGTCACAAGAAACGAATTAATATCATTTATTTTTGAGAATAATCCTAAAATTGCAACGATTGAAAACCGGGCAATCTTAACACCGACCAACATTGAAGCTGATAACATAAATGCCAGTGTTTTAACAAAATTACCAGGCTTAGCTAGGCGGTACATATCAGTTGACACAATGACAAACTATAATGAAAGTGACTTCAGAGTGCCTATTGAGTTGCTGAACTCTATTTCGCCACCAGGCACGCTACCGCATATACTGACATTGAAGATTGGAGCTGTCGTCATGCTGTTGCGTAATATTGATATTACCAGTGGTCTTTGTAATGGAACAAGATTGGAAATAATCGACATGGCCGATCATGTACTTACCGCGAAAATACTGACAGGTTTATAATTACACATTTTCGTGTTTTACTTTTACTAACCTATTTCTCTTTATGTTCAGGTTGCACGGTTGGACGACAAGTTTACATATTCCGTTTTGATGCAGAGTACGACCCATCAAACTCCAAGTTTCCATTTAAGTTTATAAGGCGACAATTTCCTATCAAGCTGACGTACGCATTTACAATTAACAAATCACAAGGCCAAACATTGGATAAAGTTGGAATCTATCTTCCCACACCGCTGTTTTCCCATGGCCAGATGTATGTCGCATTGTCCAGAGGTAAAAGATCAAGAGATGTCCGCATCGCCATCATAGAAAGTTACCAGCAAGGTCGGATGAAAAAGAGTACAGGAATATATACAAAGAATATTGTATATAATGAAATATAGTAAAATGTATGATATCAACAATGGCAATTATGATACAATAGTGAACGAAAATGAACGCCATGCAGATACACTATATGCACAATTGAATCAAAGGCATAAAATAAAATGAATGAGATTTCGTAACTTATTTCTTAAATATAGGATAAGGAAGACATGATAGAAATCTTGCCTTACCAAACCAGTATAAATAAATACCAATTGATATCATTGTCACAAGAAACGAACTAATATAATATATTTTTTTTGAGATAAATGAAATAATTGCAACGAAATACTGATAGGTTTATAATTACACATTTTGATGTTTTGCTATTACTAAACTATTTCTTTTTATGTACAGGTTACACAGCTGGACGTCGAGTTTACATATAACGTTTTGATGCAGAGTGCGACCCATCGAACTTCAAGATTCCATTCAAGTTTACAAGACGACAAGTCAACGGGTGTTGACACAATGTGATTTCTGCCCAGTGCTCTGAATGTTAACGTGAAGAAATTCAAGCAAGCGGGTAAACGGCGGGAGTAACTATGTCTCTCTTAAGTTCCGTGCTACCATCCCACGGATCTTGAGTGCCAGACTCGAAAATTTGCGGAAGGACGATTTGACCACAGCCCACATCCTCACGCAACAGCCCACAGCCAATTTCGTGGCTAGGGTCTCCAAGCTGTGTCCCCTGGGTAACCCGGACGCAGCTCGACGTGAGGAGATGGCAACCAGCACTCTCAGCCGCGGGCTCCAAGACGCAGCGGATGACAGCTCCAGCAGATCCTGGCTCCTCCAAACTCCACGCGGCTGGACTGGCCGCGACTTCGTCCGTGCGATCCAACTGCGAACCAACAACCTGCCGGTTCGTGGCCTACAATATGCTCCAGCCCACGACCGGCGATGCAGAGCCGGATGCCAGCGCGACGAGACTTTGTGCCATGTGTTACAAGGGTGCAAAGTCACGCATCATGCGCGGATCCGGAGGCACAACGAGGTCGTTAAGAAGATCGCGCGCCACTGTCGTTCCAAGGGGTGGACTACTGAGGTGGAGTCCCGTCTACGCCATCCTGACGGGCAGCTGTTCATCCCGGACCTCGCAATCCATCAGCCCCAGCAGACAGTCATCGTCGACGCCCAGGTCTGTTGGGAAGGACCACGAACACTAGCCAAATCCTGGGACAGGAAGAGGCTAGTGTACGATCATCAGAGGTTCCGGGAAGCTGCAGCCAAAACCTGGCCGGGGCGATCTATCACCGTCCTGCCCCTACTTCTCGGAGCGAGAGGAGTCTGGCCCAGAGCCAACCAGCCAACTGCTGATACTTTGAAGCTCCCACAACACCTTCGAGCCTCCTGCGTCCACTCGTGCCTGAAGTGGGGAAGTTCGCTCCACCAGATGTTTATGGCCTCTACCTGGAGACGACGACCGAGGGATCAACAGCCCCCCCAGCCTGGAGCGACGAGAAGCAGTGCCCCTTGCCCTCGCCCCACGGCCGCCCCCTAGGATGAGCCCCTCCCTATTAAATACATATCACACTATATGTAATACTTAATTTAAGCACTGTGTACTTACCCCCTGTGCTGGGTAATAACTTAAGCACATAATGTATTTATAATGTAATTTATATTATGAAAATAAATATTATATATGGCCACCTCGTAGTGGTGAGAGTCCCCAGTAGTCTACTGTTGCCAGCAGTAGATGAAGCTAAGAGCCACCTAACCGGCCTGGTAGGGCTACCACCCCTACCAGAACCGCTCCTACAGCGGGGACTAGTGGGGCTGCATATAGTGATGTACTAAAGAAGGCCCAGTGCAATTCGGGTACCTCGCAGCCCCAGCAATCACAGGAGGTTCCTGCCTCTAGCGGATATAGGTGTCAGGTGTGCGGACTGGTGTACAAGCTGAAATCTAGCTTGAACCGCCACTTGCGAGAGCGATGTGGGAATACTAACAGACTCACATGCAACTATTGTCCGAGGGCTTTCCAGAGTTATCAAGCCGTGCGTGTTCACGAGCGCCGGGCGCACGAAAGTGCTTAATGCTCGGATCTGGAAGCCAAAAAGCCCCACCCCGAGAGCGAAGTATTGGCTCGCCTAGCCTCAGTCGAGGCGAGCTTCCGGGGTGGCCAAGTTAACTATTGCGTAATGATGAGAGAGACGGGCCTTACCCACGAACAAGTGCGGTATAGGCGCAAAAAGAGTACAGGCATTTTCTGGAGATGGCTAGAAAGGAGCTGCGAGATCCGCCAATATCAACCCAAACAAGGCGTTCCGCAGCTCCAGCCTCTCCCAAACCTTCGACTAGCTCAGCTACGTCTCTGAGCGGTACTCCGGCCATTAACGTACATCCTCCTCATCGACCCGCACGTGCCCGACCACCAGGCACAGCCATACCATCTGGCTCAAAACCGGACACATGTGTGAGTACTGGATCTGGTTGCCCTATAACACCCAGGGCCCAGCTTACTACACCAGAAAGCATACCGGGAAAACGCCGAACACCTGCTTTTCCCACGACACCTTCTTCTGCTCAGAGGCAGCGCTTAGAACCAATACCAGCGCAAGCCCAAACATCTGGCACTCCTCTCCCAGAGAGGAAGCGCAAAGAAAGGCTATCTGAAAGCCCACCCATTCGCCCACTGACCAAGACCAGACGTCTCAGGTCAGTCACGAGCACCAGCTCTGAAAGCTCGCAGAATAGCAATGTAGCCATAACACCTGGCAATAACGAATCAAATAACACCCGAGAGATTCAACCACCTCGACGCTCAAGCCTGAGGGCAGGAGCTAGTTTTACGGACCTTACCACCATTAATGAAGCAGACCCCGTCACTCCCCTGCAAGCGGATAGAGTCTTTCTAGACAAACTATTGCCCATCCTAAGAACAGAGGACGAACCCCTAAAAAGGCTAGTCCAAATTGGGCTCACAGGCACCGCTATGGAGCTTGACGCGGGCGTACTTAGCTTCTTAGAAGATGTCTTCCCAAATGCGAGACGATCTCGAAATAGACGAGGGAGAGATGCCTCTCAGCAGAGGAGAACACCACCTCAGCCTGAGCCGTCTAGCTAGACGTGCAGCGGCTTATAAGAAGTGCCAAGATCTCTTCAAGAGGAAGAGAACGGCACTAGCACAAAAGCTGATCGAAGGCACCCCTATAGACGCCCCAGAAACGAAACCCAGCATAGAGTCACTAGGGAACTACTATACTACCATCTTTAGTGCCGAGCCTAAAATCGACGATCAGCCTTTCACACCTCTTATTGCCCAGCCAACATATGCCCCTATCACAGAGGATGAAATAGCTACTATGTTGAGGTCCTGGAGCAACTCTGCTCCAGGTCCCGACGGCATTACCATCAGCCAAGTTAAAAGGTGTGCTATTAGCCGCCTTACTATGCTATTTAATGTCCTCCTGTATAGGAAGCATACACCGCAATGTTGGAAAGAGAACCGCACTATCATGGTTCCCAAAGAGGGTGACTTGACTGATCCGTCTAACTGGCGGCCAATCACCATCGGCTCTGCGCTGCAGCGTCTCTTACATAGAGTGCTGCATAAGCGCATTGCCCAGGCCGTGGATCTCCATGAATCGCAGCGTGGTTTTCGGGAGTGTGACGGAATACTGGCTAATCTACTGACAGTAGATCACTACATCAAATCCCGTCGCCTACAGGGAAAGGCATACAATGTCATATCCCTAGACATTAGAAAGGCCTTCGACTCAGTGTCGCACGACTCGATCCTGAGAGCGTTGCACAGAAGTGGACTGGACGAAGGAACCATTAAGTACTTAAAAGGAACTCTAGATGCCCATACGACCATCTTCACAGGCAGTTCCTGTACACAAAGTCTCCGATTCCGGAGAGGCGTAAAGCAGGGTGATCCTCTCAGTCCTTTACTATTTAATTTAGTAATGGACGAACTTTTGAGAGAGTTGAACTCCACAAGACCTGGAGGTACTCTAGATGGCAGCGGTACCAAACTTTGTGCTTTTGCCGATGACTTGGTGCTGCTTGAGGACCGAGACGTTGATATGACCATCACGCTGGACGTGACGCAAAGATTCCTTGCTGACAGAGGAATGGCTCTTAATCCAAAGAAGTGCGTATGTGTGGCTGCCGCGACCATTCTAGGTAAGTCTGTGCCACGCACTAGAGCCATTTTCCGAGTCGCAGGTGACGCTATAAGGTCAATACAAGATCTACAAACGTTTCGATACCTTGGGCTTCACTTCTCGTCGGCTGGTGCTTGTAAGCCCACTCTGTTCAACCTGACCACCTGGTTGAGCAATGTCCAACGGTCACCGCTTAAACCATCTCAGAAGTACACCCTCATACGCGACTATGTTGTACCACGTATGTACCATGGTTTACAGACTCTTTCCATAACTGGCAACACTCTAAACGAATGTGATCGTTTAATCCGCAAGGCCATCAAGCGGACGTTGCACCTGAGCGAACACACGGGTAACCAGTTCCTCCACTCTCGGATCTGCGACGGCGGCTTGGGGATCCCTCAGCTCAGACGCAAAATCCCTCTTATCTTGCTGGGCAGAGTTGAGAGAGAACGTCTGCAAGATCCTATATTAGATAGGATTCTTGCCACAAAGCCGTCTAATAAATTCCATCAAAGGTTGTCCCGCCTATCATCTCAGGGCAACCCGGACCCCTACTGGCGAGAACAAATTGTATCTCGTCCATTTAGTAGGGGTATCGAGAGCGCATCGGAAGACGCTTCTAGCCGTAACTGGCTATCGTACCCTCCAAAAGGCTGGTCCGGACGTGACTTTGTACGTGCCGTCCAACTGCGCACCAACACCCAACCGTGCAAGGGGCACCCATCTGTCCCTAGGCCCGAGCGTTATTGCAAAGCAGGCTGCAGACGCATTGAGAGCCTCTCGCACATACTTCAAGGGTGCAAAGTCACGCATTTCGAGCGGATCAAGCGTCACAACGAGGTGGTCAATAAGATCGCTAGACACGTGAGACGGAAGGGCTGGCAGACATACGTTGAAGCACGGGTTCGTCATCCAGAGAGTCAGTTGTTTATCCCTGACCTCATAATACACCAGGCCCAGCGTATAGTGGTCGTGGACGCCCAGATCTGCTGGGAAGGCCCACGTACCCTTGCCGAGAGCTGGACACGGAAGAAACTGGTGTATGATAACATCAGGTTCAGGGAGGCAGCTGCCCGCCTATACCCTGGGAAGGAGCAAGTCTTCCTTCCCCTTCTTTTAGGGGCCAGAGGCATCTGGCCCCGCGCCAACGCTGAGACTGAAGTCGCGCTCGAGATCCCCAAATACCTAAAGGGATCGTGCATCAGCGCCTGCCTGAAGTGGGGTAGTACGCTACATCGCCACTTTATGGCGTCTGTGTGGAGGTCTCGCCAATAAACGATAACTTCGGAGGTGAGCTGAAGAGAAGCCTCGTAAGCGTTGTCCCTTGTTACCATCTTAGAGGCACGAAACCATCCTCGCCGAGCGTGTTCTCGGCTGCGTGTACCGAGTTAGAATAAGTGCAAAAATTTTAAAATTTAATTTATTATTATTCTAGTCGTGCACGCAATATCATTGCCCACGGCGGGCCAACACCTTTCGCCGAAATGTATTATGGCGTTTAGGTTTGCCACGATATTGTACAATACTCTCTTAAGAGTGGACTGCCTCATCGTGGCAAGAGAGTCTAGTAGGCTACTGTTGCCAGCAGTAGCCGAAGCTAAACGTCCACTCGCGGCAGGAGATGGGTTACCACCTCGTCCTCACGCCGTTTTAAATTGTGTCTTGGTACTAGCCAGCCAGCGCAGCCTCGGATGGGTGTGGGAACGGGTTCGCCCACATCCGGGACGTTGAACCCGCGGAGCGACGCACGCACTACAACTGGGCAGCCTACCACTGTTGGTAGGACCCATATAGCTGCAGTGACAGGGCAGCAGCAACCCGCTCAAAGAGCGGTGGCTAGCCGGGTTGCACCAAATCTCTCTAGAGTAGGGGCCCAGTCTAATCCGGGTCCCTCGCAACCCAGGCAACCAAAGGTTGATCCTCCTCCTGGCGACCATAAGTGTCAGGTGTGTGGACGGGGATATAAGTTGAAGAGTAGTTTAGCCCGCCACATCAAAGAAATATGTGGCACTAATGACAGGACTACATGCAACTTTTGTCCGAGGGCCTTTCAGTTATTTCAAGCCGTGCGACAGCACGAACGCCTTGCTCACAATAGTGAGTATCAAGGAGAACTGGAGGCCAAATTACCCCTACCCGCAAACGAGGTGATGGCGAAGATCGCTTCGATCGAGGCCAGAAGCTATGCGGGGGTAATAAGCTATAAGGTAATGGAGAGAGAGACGGGCCTCACGCTTCATCAGCGGAGGTATAGGCGCGAACAACCGGCGTATAAACAGTATTTGGAGGTGGCTCGAAAAGAGCTGCGTGAAACTAGGGGGATATCTTTGTTTACACAACCTAGACCCGCAGCTCCAAGAGCCACCTTGGCACCGACTTCGCCGAGAGACCCCCCCGCTACGTCTTGGGGTACTGTGCCGGTGTTACGCGCCTTAAACGTCGGAAACCCTCCTCTCCAGCCAACTGCCAGTCCACATTTGTGTAGTTCCTCTGCGAGGCTCTCCCAAAACATCTGGGTCTCAACGAGATATTCCCAAATATACACCGGGTAAACGCCGTCCATCCGCGTCACCCAAGTCACAACCCGCCGCACAGAGGAAGCGTCTTGAACCTTCACAAACCAGTGCCCGACCATCCGGCACACTCCCACGGGGGAAAAGGAAAGACGGCCCTTCGCCTGAAGGACCCCTACCGATTACAAGGACCAGACGTCTTCAAGTAATCGAGAAAAGCCCTGAAATCGAACTAATTAGTACCGAAGCCAGTACATCTAGCACACAAGAGCCGCCCAACACCGTTGAGGCTCCAACCGCCCGACCTAGTCTTGGCGCTAGGTCCAATACCAGTCTCCAACTTAACACCTCTGCTGAAATGCCACCAGCGCCGGAAGTAGCCGATACCGTCTTTTTAGACGTACTGCTGCCGCACACAAGATCTGATGACACTACCATCAAGCGGCTAGTCCATACTGGACTACAGCATCTGGAGCTTATATTCCCGAACCGAACTCGACCTCGACGAGGCAAAAACCGTCAGAGACGACCACCTTCTCAGCCCTCGTCAAACAGAGCCCGACGAGCGGCACAAAGAAAAAAAAAGTACCCTGGCACAGAAACTGATTGAGGGTGTTTCGTTTGATGCCCCGGATACGACCCCAAGCATTGAGACCATAGAGGACTTTTACAGTCAGATCTTTGAGTCCGAAGCGAAGAAAGATGACAAGCCTTTCACCGCTCTTAGTGCATCTCCAACACATTACCCTATCACAGAGGAGGAATTAAAATTGGCTCTGGGATCCTGGAACAATTCTGCACCAGGCCCAGACGGCATTACCATCGGCCACATAAGGAGGGCCCCTAGTACACACCTCCTTGCCTTATTCAACCTCCTTCTGTATAGAAGGCATACCCCTGAGTGTTGGAAGAAGAACCGTACGATCCTGGTTCAAAAAGAGGGTGATTTGGCTGATCCATCAAACTGGCGGCCCATTACCATCGGGAGTACGTTGCAGAGACTCCTTCATCGGATCCTGCATAAACGTATCTCCCAGGCCGTAGATCTCCATGAATCCCAAAGCGGGATAATGGATAATCTCCTAACATTGGAGCACTACATCAAGTCCCGTCGCCTACAGGGAAAAACGTACAACGTTGTTTCCCTAGACATTAGAAAGGCATCCGACACAGTCTCGCATGCATCCATCGCAAGAGCGCTTTACAGAAGTGGCCTCGATGATGCGACCTGTGAGTACATTATAGGAACATTAGACGCTCACACGAACATATCTGCGAACGGTTCCTGTACTCGTGATCTTCGGTTCACACGTGGTGTGAAACAAGGCAACCCCCTTAGTCCATTACTATTTAACTTAGTGATGGACGAACTTTTGAGGGAGTTAAACTCCACAAGACCTGGAGGAACTCTGGATGGAGGGAGCACTAAACTCTGCGCTAAGGCTTTCGCGGACGATTTAGTGTTGTTTGAGGACCGCGACGTGGATATGAGTACCACACTCTATCTCACGGAAGCATTCCTGAAAGACCGAGGGATGGCTCTGAACCCTAAGAAGTGCGTGTCGATTGCTGCCGCTAAGATCCAAGGCAAATCGGTTACACGCACTAGAGCCATTTTCAAAGTCTCAGGCGAACCCATAAAGTCAATTGACACCACACAGACCTTCCGGTACCTTGGACTTCACTTCAAATCTGCGGGAGCTTGCAAACCATTTGTGTTCAACTTTACAAACTGGTTGAACGATATAGCGAAAAGTCCTCTTAAACCATTCCAGAAGTACGTCTTAATCCGAGATTATGTAGTACCACGCTTGTTCCACGGGTTGCAGAATCCTGCTATAACTGGGGGCATTCTGAACGAATGCGATCGTTTAATCCGCAAATACACCAAGCGGATTTTGCATTTGCCAGAGACAACGGGCAGCCAATTCCTCTATGCAAGGATACGCGATGGTGGTCTGGGGATCACTCAGCTTGGGACCAAAATTCCTCACATTATGCTAGGGCGTATCTCGAGAGAGCGCCTACAGAACACGCTATTGGATAAGATTCTGCAGGAAGAGCCGTCGAGTAATTTCCACCAGAGATTGACCCGCCAAGCATCAAAGGGCAACCCAGACCCTTAATGGCGCGAACAGATAGCAAGCCGCGCATTCAGTAAGGGTATCGAGAATGCCGGGGATGATAGCACCAGCCGAAGCTGGTTATCTGGACCACCCAGACAATGGTCGGGTCGTGACTTTGTTCGTGCCGTCCAACTGCGCACGAACACACTGCCCTGCAAAGGCCTCCCATTAGTTCCCCGTGCAGAGCGTTTCTGCCGAGTCGGGTGCCTACGTGTAGAGAGCCTATCACACATCTTGCAAGGATGCAAAGTTAGTCACTATGAGCGAATTAATCGCCATAACGAGGTTGTGAAAAAAGTTGCTAGACACGTCCGACAGAAGGTAACCGAAGTCGAACCGCATATTTGACACCCAGACGGTCGCTTGTTTAAACCGGACCTTGTGATACACCATGACCAACGTATAGTGGTCGCGGACGCCCAGATATGCTGGGAAGGTCCGCGTACCCTTGCTGAAAGTTGGACTAGGAAACGCCTGGTGTACGATAACATTTATAATTTATTGCTCATATTTATAATGCATTAGAATATTATCAAGAACTATCGGAAACCATAAAAATATATCATTTTCAATTGTTACAAATAAGGGCAAAATATGGAAAATATATATAAGTGGGAGATGTTATATCTTTTAGATATTTTATCGCCGGTGAAATACCACTACTTTCATCGTTTCTTTACTTACTCGGTAAAGCGGAACCTCGTACTTTAGTTTGCTTCGGCATCTAATGTTTACGTTGTTCTTGATTCAAACATCTTGTGGGTGACATTGAAACATTTATGTTTACTAATCATATACTATATACATTTTATGGCATTTTAGGTGTGCGTGCGTGCATTTTATGTACGTGTGTGCGTTTATTATGTTTATTGGATGTGTTGGTTTTGGTTGTGTTACTTTATGTGAATTTGTCATTATATACCCCGGTGTGATCCGATTCGAGGACACTGCGAGGCGGGGAGTTTGACTGGGGCGGTACATCTGTCAAAGAATAATGCAGGTGTCCTAAGGCCAGCTCAGCGAGGACAGAAATCTCGCGTAGAGCAAAAGGGCAAATGCTGGCTTGATCTCGGTGTTCAGTACGCACAGAGACTGCGAAAGCACGGCCTATCGATCCTTTTGGCTTGAAGAGTTTTCAGCAAGAGGTGTCAGAAAAGTTACCACAGGGATAACTGGCTTGTGGCGGACAAGCGTTCATAGCGACGTCGCTTTTTGATCCTTCGATGTCGGCTCTTCCTATCATTGCGAAGCAGAATTCGCCAAGCGTCGGATTGTTCACCCGCCAATAGGGAACGTGAGCTGGGTTTAGACCGTCGTGAGACAGGTTAGTTTTACCCTACTGATGACATGTCGTTGCGATAGTAATCCTGCTCAGGACGAGAGGATCTATTATTTCGGATCCATAGCAGATCCCGAACAACCTGGAATTGTTTTAAATTTGTAAGATATTTTTCTTGGTCTTTTGATATTAGACAAGTGTATATTTTCCGCAGTATTACCGTGTCTTGTTTTAATTTTTGCGGTTTTCAAGTTAGGGTTAATTGATTTGACCGTTTCGTTTTTGTACTTATTTCTGGTTTTTTGTTGTTTCTGCCGGTTTTTAATATAAATCTGTTCAGGGATATTGGGTAGGTCTTCTCGCGAATCGTTCATTTTGCTAATAACTTTGTCTTTTGTTTGTTGTAATTTTTCGTTTAAATTTTGATACAGTAATTTCATTTTGGTTTTGTGATTCGAAATGTAATCGTTTAATATTTGTTTTTCTATATCCAAAGTGAATGGGGAGTCGGTTTCTAAGTGACCGGTAATTATATCGAATGGTTTTAATTTAGTGGACGTATGAATCGTGTTATTATATGCCAATAACGCATAATTGACTTTAGATTGGATGGGATCTTTTTTATAATTTTCTTGGTTATTAAACAGTCTTATATGCTCTATTAAGGTTGAATGGAATCTTTCAACGATACCGTTTGATTCCGAATGTTGTGAACTGATGTAATGTATTTTAATTTTGTGTAGTTCCAAAAGTTCTTGCTCTAAAGAGTTTTTGAATTCTAATCCGTTGTCCGAAATGATAGAATTTGGAATACCGTGGTGTGTAAAGAATTTTATTAGATTGTTAACAATTTTGATACCTTGAGCTGAATTTAACTTATATGCTTGGGCGTATTTAGAGAAGGAGTCTACTATTGTTAAGAATTTTGCGCTTTCTAATGTAATACTGTCCACATGCAAAATTTCGAATGGTTTTGTGGCAGTGGGAGTTATATTAAATTTTAAATTTAACGGATTTCGGTCGTACTTGGTCACTTGGCAGATTTCACAGCGATTTATAAAGGATTGTACAGATTTTTTCTGGTTAGGCCAGTAATATTTTACTTTGATTCGAGCTAAAGTGTCATCTATTCCACGGTGATTGGTTTTACTCTCGTGATAGTTAGTAATCAGCTGGATAATTTCGTCTTCATTGACTACGTCGATTAATTTTTTAGTACATTTTATCATATTTATTTTCGAATTTTTGAAGTAATTTTGTAAAACGTTAGTGAGTTTTATGTAGAGGTCGTTTTCGAAATATATGTGATATTTCACATTGGGGACGATGAATTCTTTTATGAAGTTTATCATTTCTTTTTCGTAATTGTTTTTTGAAAATTGTATAAAGATTTTTTGCTTTTTATCGTGGATTTTTGTTAGTTTGGGACTAGTAGGACTATGTTCTACTTCTGATATAAATATTTGGTTCTGACCGTAATTAACTGGGTAATCGACGATGGGGATGCCTATGATAGGATTTTCGTGACTAGTGTGTACCGTGACGTCGCTTTCGCTGTGATTATCGTTTTCTTTGTCGCCGATTTCTACTATGAGAGATTGGCTATCGATTTCTTTTATACGGTTGTCTAGATCTTTATGGAATTGCTCAATATATTTTGTAAGATCGTCTATTTCCTTTGAGTCGTTTATGTTTAGGTCGAGGGTAGGTGGTTTATTTACATGTTTAAAAACTGTAATAAGTATATCTGTATCGTTAAAAATGAATTGTAACATATTTTTGACGACTGTCAGTAGTACATGCGCCCGTTGAGCACAACGGCACGCATGTACTACTCTCTCTAAAAAAATTTTCATTTTAGAATTTACAATTTTATAATTTCAAGTTTACCAACTCACTCAGAAGAAGTCAAGTAAATATTATGTTGAGCACAGCGGAACGCATATACTACTACCACAAAAGGAACTTTTGAGCACAAACGGAACGAACGGAACGCGTAAGTACGAATTGTGCTGGTTGGCATTATTTTTAAAAGTGTTTTGGTAATCCTACATGATATTTGAGTGCTAAAATACGACTGGTAATTGTTTATCGCGTTTTATTTAATACCCGTACGGTAGTGTGTCTATACAATTGTTGTCTATATTGTTGATTACGCGCTTATCATATGTGAGTTGAAACGTTTTGGTCTCATTTTTATTAATTAGGTTTTTTGTTTGTTTGTCTCTAGTTATATTCTTATATTTAATTTCGACAGTATCTGCTTCTTTATGAACGATTTGTCTTAGGGTTTCATGATTAAGCTTTTGTGAATTTTGGTGGTTTAATGTAAACCCTTTAATTTTGCATACGCATTTGCACATAGCATCACACGCACAGTTATTAACTTTATAGGAATAACTTTTTGGACCAGTTGATAAGAACTCCTCAATATATGTATTAGAACCAAGTTCATCTGTCCAATCGCCTAACATACAACCTGTTTCAACAGTATTTAAACCGTTGTCAACATAGAAAACGCTGTCTGTGTCAAAATAAAGAACTGTATCTCCTAGTTTGTCAAGCACATCATATAATCGTAAGCGTGCATTAGCAGTTGTGTATGACGCTATTGCTATATTGGTTGCAGTATTATTTTCAATGTAGTAGTTTTTAAATTTGTATGTGACATGTACAATATTATCATTAACAAACACACAATCAATATTTGTTAGTCTGTCATCTAAGAGAATTTCGTAAACACGTGCTGGTTCAGTAACATATTCTGATTTGGACATGTTTAATCTTTGACCAAATTTTCCCCACAGTGAATTTAAGCATATTTTGGCTACAGCTCTTTTACCGGGGTTTTCAATAATTGATTTAGGGTTTAAGTCTATATTTAATTTGTTTTTAACTGCTACTATATAGTCTTTTATTGTTTTAAAATCATTATCCCATGATGAAGTTTCTAATTTTATTTTCATAAAGTCTTTAATATAGCCTTTAAATAAGTTATTAGATTGTTGTTTATAATGCCAAACTTCATAGATTTCTTTAATTTGATATCCTTTTTTTATTGCTTTTTTAACTTCAATTGTAGTCCACGTACCTGTTAAACAACGTTCTTCGCTACTGTGTTGACAGATATTGTTACGATTTAAAACACATGGGTAACACAATGGAAACATTAATTTTTCATTGTTGTTTATTTTTGTTTTTATAGATAGTACAGGGTGATATAATTTTTTTGGTGGTAATATTTTACATTTGATAAAACCAAACCACTGGCTATTATATTTATGAGGTTTTTCAATTATTGTAGGATGACCAACGGGAAAGTAATCATAATATTGAACTGTTGGATACAAGCTATATATATTTAATTTTTTCACCGGGTTTAACTTTATATTTTAATTTTGTAGCATTTGTACGACCTCCAAAAAACGAGTCTCTAGGATCTAACGAAGTAATAATATTTGGTTTTGCACATTTTTTATAATTTTTCTCCCACTTACATTCCCACATTTCTATAACAGTATAACCATGTCTCTTAAGTAATTCAGTTCTCATTATTGTTTTGTTATACAAATAACTGAAATGTGTTTTTGTAACATTATTAATATTATTAGGTGTATAACATTCTTTACAACCATGCCAAAAACAGCCGTGGAATTGATATATAGTTTTATTTATACTATCATATCCATCCACTTTGTTGCCGCATATAATTTCTTCACAACCGTTTAAAGCGTGTTTTATGTTTTTGTTATTAAAACTTTCTAACCAACTAATAGATTTTTGACAGTCTGTCTGTTTTTTATCAATTACACCTATTGTGTTGTTTTGCAAATATTTTGATCTGTAAATAGCCATACACACACTAGCTATAGTTAAATATCTAAATGGATCAATGTTTGCAATTTCGAGAAATTGGTTTCTGAGTTCTATACAGCCTCTTCTTAAAATATTAACGTCTGACTGACAATATTCACGAAGTTCTTTTTTATTATCAAATATGTAATTCTTACCAAGTGATTCATACCACTTTAAAAATTCTTTGCGTTGTTTTGGTTTCATAGAATCATAACCATAGAAATCTTTATTTGGTATGGGTCCAACATAGTTATTGTTTTCAGGTGTGTTATAATAATGTGGATAATATCCTTTTTTGAGTTCTTTTAAGCCAAATGTTTTTGGGAAGTTACTAAGAGGCCCAGATACAAAATTTATGCTATCAATTATTTTTAGATTTATATTTTTAATTTCGAGTAACATGAGTTTTGAGCCATTATATATGGTATATGGTTTTATAGTATTTTCTAAGCAATATTTTAATATGAAATGTGAATCATAAGTTTTAGTATTATGTGCTATACATGTATATCCTTTATGTTGTTTATTAATTAACCACAAAATTCATCGTTATTATAAAATATAAATTCAGTTCCATCGAAATACTGAGCAATAATTAAATTAGGTACGTGTATACCTGTATTTTGCTGAGCTTCATAGTCAAAGAATATATATTTTTCTGTGTATGAACAATTTTTACATAATTCACAATTTTTACAGTTACCAGGTTTACATTTTTTACAGTTTACACAATTACATTTTCCACCATTTTGTGTTTTTGGTTGTATGTAACATTTGTGTTCTTTGGCAAGTACAGGTTTTTTACAATTTGTACAAAATTCCCAAACGCAATTATGTTGTTTATCAGTTGTATATATTTTTTCACAAACTTTACATCTTTTTCTTGCATTACACACGCGGTATTTTAAATGATTATTATAACAGCTTTCATAAGAAAAACATATATTACAATTATCGCAGTACACATTTTTAGACTCTTCTTTATCTGTATGTTCAGGCTGAAGACAAAGGTGACAAAGTTGTTTTATTATTTCTTTACATTTATGATTTTTATTATAATATGCCTTATTACATATTTTACAGTAATAACTAGATCCATAGAAACCAGTCATACTATTAATTACATCAAAGTGGTTACCGATTTTATACAGATATAATGTGATATCTTTATCAATACCGCTATATATTACAGAGTTAAAATTTTCCGAACATATTATTTTAATTTGAATATTCAGTAATGTTTCCACATTTTTTATATCTTCCAGAGTAAAGCCCTCTTCGGTATATGTTTGTAGTTTGTTGCATAAATTATTTGTTAAAACTGTTTGTAGATTTCGACCCATTCTAATATACCTTAAGTTATTATTTGATACTTCTCTGTTATATAAGTTTAGTTCTTGATATATTTTTGGATTATTTTGATACGTTAATGCTACAATTATTGCTCTCGGTGCACATAAGTTATCTCTATTATTAATTCGTGTTATAGACTGTTTAGTCTTTATATTTTCTGCTAAATTTAATATTTTTGTACCACCACCCGCCCCTTGAGATATATTAATTACTTGAGCATGAAATATTGTATTATCTAAATCAATTTCTTCTTCATACTTTAAAGCATTGTGGAAGTAGTTGATAAATTTTTGTGCATTGGTGTCTTGATTAACATTAATAGTTACATGGTTACTTAATTTTGGACTTTCTAAAGTTAGTAAAAATTTATCTCCATTTTTATAATTAGTTTTTTGTTTAACATGGCTAAGCATTTTACTTATATCACCTTCAATATCACTCAAGTCTTTTAATTTTATTTTTAAAATTATTTGATGTGTTTTGTATTTCTTTATATATTTGCTATTTATGTTTTCAATTATTAATTTGTCATTATTTCTGGGAGCGGGTGTAGGTGTTTTATTTATATTATATCTAGGTGATGGTGTAGGTTTTTTATTTATATTATATCTAGGCGCTGGTATAGGTACATGTGCTTTAATTTTATGTACTAGGTCAGATTTCTTTAGATTTGAATACCCTTTTATATTTTTATTTTTACATATTACACGTAAATCTTTAACAGTTTTTTTACTTAGACAATCATGATTACTACTTTGATCATAATCAATACCACAGAAATTACAATTTGCATATTGAATAATATTTGTAGAGGTGTTTATCTGAGATGTACTCGGCTCATTCATTTCCATTTATTACAAAATAAATTTGTTAATACTTTTTCAATCTTTAAATTTTAGGTACTAATTAGAGAATGTATTTTTGTATTATATTACTCACTCCTGATTCTGCTTTTTTAATAAGAGAAAGAGATGTGATATCACAGTCTATTATAAAAGAAGATGACGATAAAGATAAAATTAAGAAAATTTTAACCCAAATTAAGCATATCTTAAGTGCGGACTCCTTTTCTTTTAAGTACAATTTACCATAGTGTTTATTACTTTCTTTATGAAGTTTTAAATGTTGTTTTTTTACTGTTTCACCACAAGTACACACTTCGGTGTTTTCATTATAATATTTACGCATATATTTATTTATTTTGTCTTTATTTTTCTTGCGATAATCTTGCATGTAACTATTGACATTATTTTCAGTAGCCATTTATAAGAGAAAAATTTTGTTAATATTTTTTCATTTACATTTATCTTATATCTAAGGATTGTACAAAATTATGTAAAGTTAAATATGCACAATGAATAATTAGAGATTGGAGCAACGATTTATTACCATACCTATATTCCACTAAACAATTTAAATAAATATTTCTATACTCCTTGTTTTTCGGTATGTATAACGACAGAGGAACTATTGAAATTTTTTTAATAATATTGATAATAATAATCTTGCTGTTCTTCCGTTTCCGTTTACGAATGGATGAATGTCCAAAAATTTTTCAAAGAATTGTGCTCCTATGTCGAACCAATTGTCGGAAGTAATTTCAATACTTGTAACAGATTTAAATAATTTGTCCATAGCACAGGATATTTGACTAGGATCTAAATAGTAATAATCTGTCCCACTAGGTTTTGAAGAAGTTGTTCGATAGATTCCTCCATTAAAAAGTTCATGTCCTATCATTTTATTTATATTTTTGGCCAACAGTACATCGAAGGCCTTGAATGAATTATTTATTATCGATTTTTCAAATAAGTAATGAGTTGCTTTTGATAAATTTCTTGTTTTCTTACTATTTCTACAATCAGTGTTCCCATTTAACGAGTTAATCGTATCTTCCAATGTCTGTGTTCCTGTATTTTCACCAATGTTACATTCTGTAATATATTGCATATGATAATCATTTTCAAAGCCACAAATATAATTATAATTATTCGGGTTTTCTATAAATTGTTTTACTTGATTAAAGTATTTAGGAATTTTTTCAAACATTTCAGATATATTTTCTCCATAATCATTTATCCAATACGGTTGTTCCGCATATAATATATCATTTTTTTCATTGTAATATTTACGCATATATTTATTTATTTTGTCTTTATTTTTCTTGCGATAAGCTTGCATGTAACTATTGACATTATTTTCAGTAGTCATTTATAAGAGAAAAATTTTGTTAATATTTTTCATAAGAAAACATATATTTAATCAAAAATTCATTCCACAACTTATCCTTTTTATTGTTAATTTTCTGTGGCTTGTGATTTGAGTCTAATTCAGCTAACGCTATGAATTTGTTTATGAAATATTTATGTGATACATTATTTCTATAACCACTTGCATATAAAAAGCTAAGCAAATATGGATATTTTTGAATTATTTCATCTTTAGTAGTAGCATTAAGAGATGTATAAAAATTAGGTTTAATTACAATTCGATAATTATGAATTAATTTCTCAACATATTTCATTTTATCTACGTGCTTAATAAATAATTTCTTATTTTGTTTATTAATTACATGAAAATTACAATTAACGCATTGTGGTACATGAGCTGAATTATCGAATGAATATTCTAGACACTGTCTACATTTTTCATAGACTTGTTCATCAATATCTATAACCCGAGCATCTGGAATACTAAAAATTTCATTTATTTAATTTATTTTTTAACACTGGAGTAATAATAATTGACCATTTATTAATACGTTGTTGAAATCTTTCACGATCTACAGCATATAGATGCCAAATACCTTTACGACTTGCTCTATAAGCATAATTCCAAGTAAACATATAATGTATTTTAACATTATCACTAAATCTAACACTTAAAAACCTCTTAGCGCTCCTCCAAAAATTCTGGAGTTATTGTATTTTTTTCAGTAACTGATTCCTCAACTACTGGTGTCTCAGTAACTGATTCCTCAACTACTGGTGTCTCAGTAACTGATTCCTCAACTACTGGTGTCTCAGTAACTGATTCCTCAACTACTGGTGTCTCAGTAACTGATTCCTCAACTACTGGTGTCTCAGTAACTGATTCCTCAACTACTGGTGTCTCAGTAACTGATTCCTCAACTACTGGTGTCTCAGTAACTGATTCTTCAACTACTGGTGTCTCAGTAACTGATTCCTCAACTACTGGTGTCTCAGTAACTGATTCCTCAACTACTGGTGTCTCAGTAACTGATTCCTCAACTACTGGTGTCTCAGTAACTGATTCCTCAACTACTGGTGTCTCAGTAACTGATTCCTCAACTACTGGTGTCTCAGTAACTGATTCCTCAACTACTGGTGTCTCAGTAACTGATTCCTCAACTACTGGTGTCTCAGTAACTGATTCCTCAACTACTGGTGTCTCAGTAACTGATTCCTCAACTACTGGTGTCTCAGTAACTGATTCCTCAACTACTGGTGTCTCAGTAACTGTTTCCTCAACCGATTCTTCGTTATTAGCAACTGCGACTGATTCTACGTCTGATTCACTTTCAAAATTCGTATACAAATACTTTTCTATTGCTATTACTCGAACATTTGTATCTTTAACAGTGTTACTAATATCTTCAATCTGTGTTCTCAATGGATTTGAATTATCATTTGTCATATCTAGTTGATTTATTAAGTTTCTACAAACGTTTAAATCGTCGTTATTAAGCTTTTCAATTAGTTTAACTATACGTCTTAAGATAAACGCACATTCTGACAGTTTCTCCTTATTCGCCATTTATTAGAGAAAAATTAATTTGATTTGAAAACAATATCCCAATGAATTTTATTATGAAAGTCTTCCAAAAATTGTTGACTATACCGTTTCCAATAATATGATAATACAGTCCAATCTAATTTGTCCTGAAACTCTCTAATAAACTCTTCATCTAAGTTTGGTTGATACGATATTTCAATAAAGTCAAGTTTATCCTTAAACATTCTAATAAAATCTAAACTTAAATTCTTTCTGGTTGAAATTATGTGCCATGGAAGTTTTTCAGCATATTTAGTCATAAAGTATTCACTTAAATTTTTTCTTTTAGCAACAACATTAAAGTCAATATACTCAATCATATCTTCTAAAAAGTCATCACTTAAATTTTCATGACTTGATATTTCAGGCCAATCTACTTTATGTAAATACCTCATACAGATATCTTCACTCAAATCTTTTCGCTTTGATAATATAGTAAAATTCACATACTCTTCGTATTTTACAATATGATTCTCATCAAAATCATAACGACCTGATATTTCATCCCACTTAACTTTACTATGATCAATTTCCATTGGAAAACCATAATCATTCACAAACTCAACAAAGTAAATATGTGAAAGACCTGTTAGAAAACTATCAATCAATCGAAGTTGCAAGTACTGACTCATCATTTATTAGATAGAAATTATACGTTTATAATTTTTGTTATCTCAAACAATAGTTCGTTTTGAGAAAGATGTGTTTCAAAATGATTTCCATAATATCTAATATCAATAGTTTCTTTAATTTTGTTGTATAAATTAATACTGTTTGGATTATACTCAAGTCTAAGTATAACTACCATGTCTGGATATACAGTTCTTAGCATCTTGATGCGATTATTAGCTTTACACTTTTGAACTCTAAGCACATAATAAGGATATTCCCACATGTGATTTTTTTCAATAAGTATAAACTGATGATGTTTGTTTGTATTGTTTGGTTTAGAAACTACATCACGCTGTATTTCTTCAACCTTTTCTGCTAAAGATTCTACTTTACTTTTCAGATTGTTTACTATAGCCTTGTACTTGGACTCTATCTTGTATTCTCCATATTTTCTTATTGATGGTAAGACTTCAGAAGTAACCCACCGCTTAAATTCTTTTGCTTTTGGAAGTTTAGAAGATAGTATTAGTGAATATAAACCTGATTCATTAACATATACAGTATTTGGTTGGTTATTAAAGGGGGTCGCGTTTTGCGACGCCCTTATAAATTCATATATTGTACGGTCTTCTCTATCAATATGCTTAATAATTGCATCTCTTGAATCCCAATATCTCAGCAACATCTTTTGCTTTGAACCATATATTGTTATCTTTATCTGCTAGATAATTGATTTTATTATTATTGAATATTATGTTGTTGTTTATAAGGTCTACAACTGATTCCATTTATTACGAATAAAATTTGTTAATATGTTATACTATTAAAATGATTCATAGTTTTTATATACATTTTGCCACCTGGTTTATATAAATACTCTTTTATTAATCTTTGCAATGATATTATTTTATTGTATTTACTTAATAATCTGTTATATTCATCACTAGGTATCTTGTCTTTAAATTCAGTTAAAAATTCTATTATGAAAATATAGTTTTTGTAAGGTATAATTTCCCAATCAACTTTATCTTGAAACTCTCTTATAAAAGGTTCTGATAATTTTTGATAATATGATATACATACCCATTCAACTTTATCTTGAAACTCTCTAATAAATTCTTCTGATAATGTTTGACCACATGATATGTAATACCAATCAACTTTATCTTGAAACTCTCTTATAAAAGATTCTGATAATATTTGATCACATGATATATATTTCCAATCAACTTTATCTTGAAACTCTCTTATAAAATCTTCTGATAATGTTTGAAATCCTGATATTAGATCCCACTTAACTTTATCTTGAAACTCTCTAATAAAAGGTTCTGATAATTTTTGACAACATGATATTTCTTTCCAATCAACTTTATCTTGAAACTCCCTAATAAAATCTTCTGATAATTTTTGAGATCTTGATATGTAACACCAATCAACTTTATCTTGAAACTCCCTAATAAAATCTTGGCTTTAGCAAAGTTAATATGATCCATATTATACAAGTAATCATCTATACAGCGTAATGTCCAGTAATCCATTTATTACGAAATAATTTTGTTAATAGTTTTATGTAGATAAGATTGTGATGACGTTTTGCTCAGACACGTGTCTGAGCAAGATTCTCATGATCTGATTTGTCTGCGATAGACTCCAGTCTGTGACTATACAATATTCTTTGCATCAACCCATGAATTATGAGTATTATCAAACCCTAACCATTTTACATATGCTTTATTACCTTTACGTTTAATTACCTTTTCAACCAAATATACGTCATCTCTAGCAAAATTTAATTCTTGTTCATAGAAACAACCTTTTAACTCTTGATCTCGATAATCTTTCAAATGATAAGTTATTGGATTCGAATATATTATTTTACACACAGTGAATATCTCATTTGACCAATTAGGCGTATAACCTTTCTCAAAAACTGTTTTATATTTAGATACTCTAACTTTATCACCAATTTGATACTTAGGTTTATAATTAGGAATTTCTTCTTGAAACAGAGGCTTTAACTTTTCTTCATTCTTTTTCTTTGATGCTTCAATAGGTGTCATTTTAATTGTGCGGTGTTTTGTATGATTATAAGTATTTACTAGCACAGGTAACATGTCAAGCCACTTGTAATTACCATTAATTGTAAATTGTTTCCACATTTTTTCTTTCAAAGTTCTATTAACACGTTCTACTACACTTGCTTTTCTTTCTGAATATGTTGAATAATGATTAATATTATTTTCTTTCATTAACGCTTGAAATTCTTTATTGTAAAACTCTAAGCCATGATCAGTTTGAAGATTTTTCGGTACTCGTTTCACTAGTCGCAGACTTAAGTCTGCTTCAGCTGACGCTAAAATTGATTTAAATGCGTTTGTTATACTGTTACCAGTTTTATTCTCAACAGGTTTTGCCCACAAATATTTAGAAAACACATCAATTACAACTAATAAATATTTATAACCTTTATTCACTCTTGAATATGGTATCATCTCAACTAAATCAGCTTGCCACAAATCATCAATACCATATGTTATTACTTTACGTGTTGGAAAATTTCGTCTTAGTGGTTTATGTAACTCGCTTGCAATTTGTTCTCTAGCGTTATTACTTAAATTTTTTTTATAAACTTTGATTTCTTTGAACCACATTGGGAACACTTTGCCTGTAACATAGGTCGACCATTTTTAGTTACTGTTTTAGTAACGCTAGTTGAATTTGTTTGAGACTTACATTTAAGACAATATATTAATTCAGCCATTTATTAATTAAAAAATTGGTCTGTGACTACTCCAAGAGTCTATTAATTGTATCATGATTTAAATTTGTTGTGTTGATCACACTTTCAGCAAATATTTGGAATACATTGTTATATGTTTTAACGAAATCAAGAAAATCTCCCTTGGTTAATTCTGATTTTTTATTAATTGCGCTATAGTTAACGTTTACTATTTTATTAGTGTTATTAGCAAATACCTGAAATAAATCATTTACTGCTTTATGTAAATGCAAAAAAAGTGTTGTTATTTTTCTATTAATTGATTCATTTTGTGCTTTGTTTAAATCATTTTTAGTGTTTTCCAATTTTTTATTAAGTGTATTATACTTTAAATTTATAAATCTCTCAGTGCTATCTGAAAATTCCTTTATTTTTAAATTATTCTCATTAAATTTTGTTGTTATTAAAGCATTTAATTTACTTGTTTCTGAATGAACTTGCTGAATTTTATTCTCATATTCACCAATAATTCTTGACACAAAACCTTTTGTACAAGCATCTGTGTCTTCTTCAGGATCTTGTGTGTTGCATAATCTCTTGTTTTGAATATCATAATTACCATCGCTTGTTAATTTGAAACCAATTCCTGACTCGCCTTTTACACCTCTTGAAAATATTTGATTATTAGAGTAATCATCACTCTCACCAAACTTGTTTAATACCATTTATTACACTAAAATGTTCCCGCTTCTTTTTTGTTTTTTCTTCTTCTAGTTCTTCTTCTATATTCATGATTTCATTTCCAACATTGTCATTACCAGCGGTTTGTTCAGCTTTAAGGAAATTTAAACGTTTTTCTAGTTCGCTAATAGTGTTCCAATAAACATATTCTTTTTCCTTGTTGTTATATTTTTTAAATCCTTTTCCTGTTTTCGGTGTTGAAGTTAGGTCTTCCAATGAGTGATACTGTGATACAGGTGTTGTCGGCGTAGTTGGTATATCTGAAATATCGGATAAATCTTCTGTTTGAGGAAATTCTGGTGACTTTGCTCTAGCTTCGTCATACAATTGTTGTCTTTGTTTTTTACGTGGAGATTGTTTTTTGCTTGGAGATTGATCCTTATATTTCTCCCAAATAGGTTTAATAATTTTGTTATATTTGTTGCTTCTACTTGCTCTCGGTTTAGACGGATCATCAACTCTTTGTATACAACCGCTATGTATTAAAATTTTCTTGTAATTTTCTAGATCCTCTGGTGTGTAATCTTTAGGTTCTTTTTCAGTTAATAAACTCCATATACCATGTGTAGATGGAACTTTAAATTCAACTATTTTCTCATCTTCACCAACCTTGTGGATATTAATATTATCACGATCATACGTTACTAGCACGTTTTTACTACCAATTTTACCGCTACTTCTATTAATACCAAAAGTTTCATCTATGTTTGATTTGATTGTTTTTGTAAGATACTTATCTCCTAATGTTTCATCACCTAACGCTCTATCTCTTGATGTTCCCGGTTGAATTTCATCAATACTCAGATGTGGCCTTTTGTATAGTTTTTTCTGTTGAAAATTATCTTGTATTTGTTTCAATATTTTAGTTTGTTCTTTACCACTTTCTGTTTGATTTAGTATGGCATTTTGTAATGGTACTAGAGCGTTTGTAATAGGTTCGTATTGTTTTAGTAATTTTTCGTGTTTAATAGAATGGCCTTCAGTTCGTTTAATGTAAGCTGCTTTAGCTTTGTTGAATGATTCTCTATACTCCTTTACTTTTTTCTCATCCATTTATTACATTAAAATTACCGTTCATGTTATATGTTGATGTTTTATGTTTCTCATGTTTCATGTTTCATGTTGATGTTTCATGTTCATGTTCCATGTTGATGTTTCATGTTCCATGTTGATGTTTCATGTTCTATGTTTCATGTTTCATGTTTCATATTTCATGTTTCATGTTTATACTAAAAGCACCGCATTGAAGTTTCGACTGTATTTACCGTTGCTTACATCTTTTTCTAAATTTATTACAAGAAAATCATACTTCATTTTCCAACAAAAAGTACATAACTGTCTAAACGTTTCAAAAGACATATCTGTTCCAACATGATCATCATAGATATGTTTCAAATTAGTATTGTCGTTATGTTTAAAAACAATAAGCAAATTTAAATTATCACGTATCATTTGTTTAGGTATACGACTATATGTTTGACAAAGGTAAAAGCAACTTATTCTTTTATGTCTACCTCTATGGAAATATTCCTCTATTACTTTCTGTTTGTCGCTAGCAACGTCGTCAAATATAATTACTGATAATGGTGGGATTTCTTCAACTCGTAATACATCATCTGAATTATTATATGTGAAGAAACCAATTTTATACTGTTTCTTAATATGTTTATTTATTTCACTTACATAATTTTCAAGATACTTGTATAGTGGTTGATTTAAAGATTTTGAGTAAATGTAGATATTACTATAGATTAAACTGTTTTTATTATCAGTCAATATTCGAATTAAAATATTTGTTTTACCACAATTTGATGAACCTACTATTCCAGCTCTAATTATATTAGGATAATATTTATAATACTGTATATTTTCTTGTTCTATAACACATTTTTGCAACCCGTTACCAAGTTTTTTTATTTTAAAATTGTTGCAGACCATTTATTTATAAAAATTATTCTTTCCTTACCATGTTATCACCAGGACTATATGCTACAAATGAGTCATTCGCAATAAGACAGTGAATCATCGTGTTTGTTGGTGCTTGTTTTTCAAATGTGAATTTAATTGTAAGATTTGTAGGTCCTTCTTTAATAATTCCACTCTTATACGTTAAATCAAACACAAACAAGGGATACTTTTTAATAAAATCTTGTTTCTTAATAATGTTATTCAGTAGATCTGCATCTTTATTGGGGTAGTACGTTTTCTTAAGATCGCAATACATTGAATACAATCTGCTATACATGTTTAATTTTATATTCAAATCCATATCTTCTACAGGATAATATTCAACTTCACTAAACAATAATCTTATGTTTTCTACATCACAAAAATCAAATTCTGAATTATTTTTCGTAAAGTCAAATTGTCTATTGGCTTGTAAAGCAACAATAACATATTGAGGTCTTTTAGATAAAGTGGTAATGGACCAAGAATAATTTTTGGATTGTGCCAAGAATGTTGGGTGATTTGTATAGGACCAGTCCAAGTATGGTATTGTTAAATATTTATTTGATTCAATTAATTTATTGATTTTGATTTTCTCATCTATGATTGGTGTAATATGAGGCATTTCCCAAATTATATCGGTTAAATGAACTTTCAAATTTTTATCTTTTACTTTATTTCTCGATGCCTCTGTGGTAACAATTAAACAATTTGCGTCACTGGTATTTCTTAAAAACTCTATTGATTGTGATACTCTCAATACAGGTTTATTATAATTTTCAAATAGTGAAAATATTTGTTTAACTGGTACACTTATTGAAAAATAGCCATCATCAGTAATTAAATTGGAACCATCCCAACCTTCAAGAATATAATTATTTAGTGCAACACATAATCCTTTCAATAAAATATTATAGCCTGGACTGTTTACTTCTTGTACTACTTTATTATTAATTTTGTACACTATATCACTAAACATGTGCATATAACCATTTTTCACAAATTTTATATTTTTGTAATCATCTTTTAAGTCAACATCTGTACAAGTAATTTGACCATTCAAAATAATATTACTGTTAGCTGTATCAAACTGAGCATCTTGACTATTAATATTAATAGTTGTACGTCTATTTGTATCATTTATATAATCTTTCAGTTGTGGGTAATATTTATGATAGTCATATTTTTCTATTATTTGTTTCTCACTTTTCGGAGCACCAGTGAACACTAGTGATGTACTCATTTATTTAGTAAAAAATAGTGCTTATTTAATTTTTCGAATCTCAAATTGTACTTCCACATATTCGCCTCTAAAATCAATGTATTCACCATGCTGATCTTTTAATTCTAATTTAATGTAATCTATAAAATTTCTACCTTTTAACAGGTAACGATCCAAATTTTTAGGTATAAATACAATATCATAACCTGGATTAACTGTAATATAAAAATCACTAATAATGTCAGTTTGTTTTGAGTTTACGTATTGACCTATAGCTAGGGGACAGTGAATGTTAATAGATTTAATTTTGAAAATATCAATTTCGTTATCTGAAATATATTTCTTGTTTGCTTCAGTTGTTTGTTTGTTAAATCCTAATAAATTTAATATAGAAGTATCATCTATAAAAATTGAATACGGTGATTCTATTTCACATTTAAAGGTATTAGTATTGGGTGTTAAAACGAAACCATCGCCAATTTTTTCTTCAAAAATATCTTTTATATGATAAACAGAATACGTACCATCTTCAATAATAAATGTTACAAATTTACTGTTTTTAATAATTGTAAGTGTGTTATTTTTTAACTTTTTCGAAACATTGGGTATTTTAAAATTTGATTTAAATTTTCTAATACATATTTCATATTCACCATCACTGATATCTAGCGGTGGATAAAATTTTGCTTCTAACACAGATGAATCTAAGTTTGCAGAATTATTCAGTTTAAATATTCCGCTCTCCATTTATTTATCTAAAAATCTTAAGCATAATTTACCACATATTGTTTTATCATATTTCTGGTAACTGTCATAATTATAATATATATTTGCTTTACCTGAACTATTAAAGTATTTTATTAATTTCTTTTCTGGGTTAACGTTGCCGAACGAATCAAAATAATATATATTATTATTTATCTTCTTATAAGCAATCCAATGAGTACCAGGTCCTGAGTTTGAGTCTAGATTTACAATACCAGTTTCGTTTTTATTTATTTTCTTAGGTAATGTGTCATCCATAAATACACCTCTAAAATATGGAATTTTTAACTGTTTAGCGTAATTTATTAGTTCAATATCGGATAATGCTTTATTTGAAATTTTTATTTTTTTTTAGACTTGTTCCATTCAACATCACCTATTGAAAAAATTCCTTTACCAGTTTTCTTAACACCTGAACCTTTTTTTCCTTCAATTGCTTTATTGTGACGTTTAGCCTCTTCAAGCATTTTATTTTGATATTGTTTTTTATGTACTGCTTGAGTTATACCTGCTGCTCCACCAGCAGCGGCTCCTAATGCTGCTATAATTGGCAATAAAGGTATAATGCCACCTCTTTTAATTTGACTTTGTGATAATTTTAAAGTTACTCCTTTACCGTCTTTTTTTGCTTTTTCAATTTTATTAATTTGAGCTTGTGTGAGTGATAGTTTAACAGAACCTTTCAAATCTTCATTCTTTAAACGAACTGAAACAGTGTCTGTTGCGTTGGCAATTTTCTTTTGTTGATTTTCAGACAAACTCACACCATATTGTATATATGACATTTTAACTGATTTATTACTAGAAAAATTATTATTTAAACCCATACCCATTTTACGTTTAGCTTTCATAATATTTGTAACTGACCATGCCGCGGTTTTTTCACCCAGGGAAGAATCTTTACTGTTAACTCTGTCCCAAGCCTTGTATTCTAATATTTGATCTGCTTTATTTCTATTGGGCACATCTTTATACTGAGAATATGCAATATCGTGTTCCCTGCATGCTTCATCTAAAGGATTTACACCTCTATCTCCTCGAGCTAATCGTTTCTTTAATTTAGTTCCCGGCCCACAATAATTGTAACCCGGTACATGCGCTTCAAATGGCAAATTATTTATTAAATTATTCACAATACCTGATCCTTTCTTTCTCATTTATAAATGGAAGAATATTTGGAGAACAGAAAATACGTTTACCGTAAAAGTTATAAATTTTATAGCAATTTTAATATTGCACTTCATATTGGTGAGGTAATTTTTGCGGGAAGTAGTTTATCTGCTCTTGCGTTTGTGCCTTTAGTTGCTTTTTCTCTTGGTAGTCCGGTTTTAATGGGTCTTAATGAAGTATTAAACATTAAAGAAAAAATGATTGAGTTTAAAAAGTGTTATAAATTTTATAGAGATATGTTGTTATTGTTAAAATCTGGTAAAATTAGTGAAGATGAAATATACGACAAGGAACTTGACTTTTTAGAAAGCATTACTTATTTTGCTGTTGAAAAATACTTAAAAAAGAAAAAATTAAATGGTTATGCAACTTAAGTAATCCGGTCGTAACACTTGCGGAATTCCTGCACATGATAAACAATGATGCAGTTTAAACATCTTATATGTAAATATGCAACAATGTCATTTTTTCTTAATAAAACGCATAATAATATTTAATATATCCAATAATTCATTTTTCTTTGTGCAGTATTTTACAATTATTTAAAACATTCTTTGTGACATCTGGTGAGTAATTAGACAAGTAAATTATTCCAGAACATTCTTTTCATCTATAAAAGGGATACATCAGCAAAAATGCACTATTATATTTGCAAAATGTCGTAGAGTCCAGAAGAGTTAAATAAAATTTGTGTAGAATTGTGGAATTATCACACAAAAATATTAGAAATGTTAAACTATAGTGTACAAAGTGAACAAAATTATCAGTCATTAAGATACCAAATTGCATTAAAAGAAATTAAGTTGCCAAATAAACCTAAAATGAGTATTGAAGATTTCTTCCAATTACGAGAAAAAAGAAAAGAAAGATTATATCCGGTAAAGATCTGCACGAATATTTAAAATCATTGTTAATATATGATTTAAACCATCGATATGTGTATTCACCAAGTGTTACAAATTTTAATGAGTTATTACAATATTTACTCAACAAAAAAAGAGAAGTAAATATAGACAAGGTGGAATATTTTCGTGACACTGTTCAATTTTGATACTATTTGGAATTATTTTACCAGGAATTCCAAACAAGAAAAGCTGATTTAAATACCAACTGGAAAGAGTATTTAAAAACTCATTTTGACATGTCTGATCGCTATGGTAAAATACTAAGATACATAGGCGAAATATGGAAACAGTATCCAAGAATTATGTTTCTTGCAATATCTGTTAATAGTTTTATACAAAGAAAAGAACAAATTAAACATTTACTATCTAATGAACAATTTAGAGAAGAACAACTATTTTGGAAAACGTTGCCCGATGATAATAATATACCGTAAGTAAATTTTAATCTTTTACACTTTTATTTGGTTATTAATATGTTTATATTGTTTTCAGAAATATAAATAATTTGACTATAAGTTCAAAAGAAGAGAAGAACAACTGTTCACCGAGTGGCTGAGCCATCATCACAGAATAGCTGTTCTGAATATTTGTTTTGTTTATATATCTTTTTTAAATAAAGTGAATATCATGTATTTGTTTGTTATTTCTTTCTATTTTACCTTTATAAACTAAACTGGGTGGGTTTTTATTCATTTCTTTAATATGTGGAATAAATTTATTAAATCTTTGTGGTAAAGATACTTTGCAGTTTTCCAAATTTGCTATAACTTGTTGGCCGTAATTACCTGTGCTAGTTTCAAACGATATAACTTTATAAAGAGTGTCTAATTCTAATTCAGATAATTTTTTAAATTGAGATGATGCACTGTTCAACGTACCTGCATAGTTAGTTTTGTTCTCCATTTAGTACAATAAAATTATGTTAATATATTTATTTAATAAATTCTTCATTCCCATTTCACCGCTCCAATTCGATCAAGTATATTAATCCATCGTTGCCCACAGAATTCTTGATTCTTGACACTATAGTTTTTTAATCATTATTATTTTGTAATATAATAATTTATACTCACTCATAGATAATCTAGTTACTTATTACAAAAGATGAATCCATTCGTACTGTTTGAAAAGTTTTTAACTACTTAAAGTGCTGACGAAAGTGTTATTTGATTAAAATAAAACAGTGGCGTAGATAAACCAGTAGCGTAACTAAATTTATTTAATAATATAATTATGCGTGCTGCATTTTTTTTTTTTTTTTACAGAACAACTGTTCGGTACGTCATAGCATCACGCTGTAGTTATCTGTTCAATTGAAACAACATTGTTTTTATCAAGTGTATTTTAACACTCAGATATCATGTAGGACAACCAGACATAAAGAAACAGATACTGTCGAAATTAAATATAATAATATAACTAGAGACAAACAAACAAAAAACCTAATTAATAAAAATGAGACCAAAACGTTTCAACTCACATATGATAATCGCGTAATCAACAATATAGACAACAATTGTATAGACACACTACCGTACGGGTATTAAATAAAACGCGATAAACAATTACCAGTCGTATTTTAGCACTCAAATATCATGTAGGATAACCAAAACACTTTTAAAAATAATGCCAACCAGCACAATTCGTACTTACGCGTTCCGTTCGTTCCGTTTGTGCTCAAAAGTTCCTTTTGTGGTAGTAGTATATGCGTTCCGCTGTGCTCAACATAATATTTACTTGACTTCTTCTGAGTGAGTTGGTAAACTTGAAATTATAAAATTGTAAATTCTAAAATGAAAAAATTTTTAGAGAGAGTAGTACATGCGTGCCGTTGTGCTCAACGGGCGCATGTACTACTACTGTCCAGTCTTGTCTGTCTAATCCGCATGCAATTTTTGGTATACTCAAATCTTTTATGTTATTTTTCAAACAAAAAATTTTTAAAATTTAGAAGTGTGTAGAATAAGTCCTGTTCTGTGGGAGTATTAAAGTAACGTTCTTTAGTTATGAGGTATATAATATAACGAAATTTATCTTTTAAATAGACTAAAGAGTGAAGCTTGGGATTTTGTTTGCGTAAATTCTCGACATGATTAAACTTGTTTTTGAATTCTCTTGCAATACCTACTGACATATGCAAATCTCGACTAACGCAATGTGCTAGGCTGCTTGTGCGCGGTGCGTCGAATAAATCGCCTTCTACTTCAAAAATATTATTATTGTAATTGTTATTTTGGTTATCTTTATTAATTTTAGTGTTCAAATAATTTTGATACAATGCTAAAGGATCTGTGAGGTTTTCTATAATAATTTTGTCACTTTGATTTTGGGGAATGCGGCTTAAGGCGTCGGCATTGGTATTCAATTTGCCCTTTTTGTATATTATTTCATAATCGAATTCTTCAAGCTTCAGTCTCCATCTAATTAACTTTTGGCTGCACTGTTTTAGGGAAAATAGCCATTGCAGGGGTTTATGGTCTGTGTATATTTTAAATTTGCGGCCAAATAAGTAGGGTCGAAAATATTGAGTTGCCCATATAATGGATAACAACTCTTTTTCTATAGTAGAATAGTTGCACTCCGTGTCATTGAGAGTTCTGCTAGCATAAGCAACGGGCAGGTCGTTGCCTATGCTGCCTTGAGATAGGACAGCACCTATCGCTAGGTCGCTGGCATCACAAGTAAGATTAAATGGTTTAGTAAAGTCCGGGTATTGTAAGAGTGGCTCGTTAGTTAACAAGTTTTTACAGGTCTCAAAGCATTTAATATATTCTGGATCGTTTATGTCTATAAGAGCATCTTTTTTCAAACATTTTGTGAATGGTTTAGTAATTTTGGCAAAGTCCTGAATGAATTTTCTATAGTATCCCAATAATCCTAAAAATCCTTTTATTTGTTTTGTAGTTTTTGGAATAGGGTAATTTTGAATCGCGGTAATTTTGTCTGCGTTTGGTTTAACACCGTCTGCAGTTACTATATGGCCTAAATAGGATACTTCTTTCCGCAAAAATTCGCATTTATCCAATTGAATTTTGAAATTAGATTTTTCTAATTTGTCGAATACTAATTGCAAATTATTAATGTGTTCCTGAAGGCTAGTGCTAAAAATGATTATGTCGTCCAGATATACCAAGCATTTGTCATTGTTTAGTCCTCGTAAAACGTTGTCCATCACGTGTTGAAATGTCGCGGGGGCGTTTTTGAGTCCGAATGGCATACGGGTAAACTCGTAATGTCCGTCCTCGGTGTTAAACGCGGTTTTCTGTATGTCGTTTTCGTCCATTTCTATTTGGTGAAAACCGGAAGCCAAATCTAGTGTTGAAAAATAGTGGCAACGTCCGAGTTTGTCAAGTAGGTCACTGATATTTGGTAGGGGGTATTTGTCATCTATAGTTTTGTCATTGAGCTTTCTGTAGTCGATAACTATTCGCCATTTTTTTTGTCCCGAGGCATCAATTTTTTTGGGTACAATCCAAATGGGTGATGACCAAGGCGAGCAAGATGGTCTGATAATACCTTGATCCAGCATTTTTTGTGTTTGAATGCGAACTTCAGCTTTATGAATCTCCGGATATTTATACGACTTGGTATAAATGGGAACTTCATCTTTTGTTTTTATATCGTGTTTGATCTGATTTGTGAAAGTTAGTGGCGTGTTATCTAAATGAAATATTTGTGAATAATTTTGAATTAATTTGGAAATTCCTGATCTCTCTTCATCATTCATATGTTCTGTACGTATTTTTGAAATATCGAATTTAATTTTTTCCGAATTAATAAAATTCAAATTTGGACAAGTATTCATTTCGTAGTTTTCGGTTTTTTCTACTATAAATGGTTTATTTTGTTTAAAAGTGATTTCTTTATTTGTAACGTTAGTGATACTACAGAACGCTTGATAGTTTTCTGCTGACGTTACGCATTCTGGAATGATAATTTTATCGGTGTGGTGTTCAGGTATCACGATAGTCCCGTGTTTTTGTGAAACTCGTAGTTTAACAATTTTTTCTGATTTTGGTGCAATTATTATAGCGTTATCTGATGAAATATTATTTGCATTAATTTTATTGGCAATATGTTTGTGATACATTTTGATTTTGCATGTCGGAGTTATAATTAAATTTTGATTTAGGTCGATTATTACTTTTAGTATTTTGAGATTGTCTAGGCCGAGTAACAAGTCGAATTCTTTATGGAAATTAAAAATGTGATATTTTAAACTAACATTTTTAGGAACATTAAATAATTTTGAAATTGGCACATATGTGCTGTGTTTTTCGATAGATGTACCATGTGCGGTGGATATTTTAAATGGGTCTGTGATAATCGAGTTTTTATAATATTTGTTTGCAATGTTGGGATTAATAAAGGATCTTGTACTCCCGGTATCTATTAATACTTTAAGGTTGTGTTCGGGTAGTACAATATATGGCAGTTTACTTTGGTTTGTTAAATTCATTAGCTCGAGATTTCGTAAATATCTTGTTCCGGCTCCGAGGCTCTGTCTTCTAAAAAATTATTTTCAAAATTTTGTTCACGGGCTTCTTCCGAGTGATCATAATTTTGTTCGTTAGGTTCTTGATAGATTTCGGATTCGTTCTCGTCGATATTAAATAATTCGTTTCTTGCGGTGGTTTTAGAAAAATTATGAGACGGCCCTGGTCGAAACTGGCTTGAGTTCCTGGTACTTATACTCATAGGCGTTGACTCGTATCTTTGATTATTTACGGGTTTATTTTGCGAATATGTGGGTCTGTTAAGTGACTGATTAAAATTTGGTTGCGGTCGTGATTGATAGGTTATTTTAGGGAATGAATTAGGTGTTAAGTTTCTTTGATAATTATTAGTATTGTGGTGAAGTTGTTGTTTTTGTGCAAAATTTTGAATATTATTATTTGGTTTAGTCACTGTCTGTGTTTTGGGCGAAAAAATTGGTTTCTCATGTTGGAAATCGTTGGTGAGCATATTCAAAGCCATATTTAGATCTTTAGGATCTTTTGTACGCATTAACTGGCCTATGGGTTCTCGTAATCCTCTTAATAAAATCCTGAGAGCATAGTCTTTAAAATATTTTGTTAATGCTGCCTGTTCGGCTTCGGGTTTTTGAGTAACAATATAGGAATTAATGTGATTTAGTAGGTGTAACACTCTATTATGATAATCGAAAACTGATTCGTTTTGTCTCTGTTTGGTCTCGGTGAGTTCTATATTTAGTGTACAAAGATCGCGCTTATCTGCGTATGTATTGATGAGCGCATTTTTTAAGTCACTCCAAGTTCTTATTGAACATGCAGCAACGTTAATGGCGGCTTCGCCTTTTATTTTTGAATAGATACTAAGCATCAGATATTCGTTCTGAAAATCATTTGGATTTTGTTGATTAAAGAATTTAGTGACTAATTTTTCTGCTATTTCAATAAATCGTGGTAGGAGTTCACGTTGGCCGTGAAACTCTGGTACCATGTCTAAATATTCTTTACGTAGTTCTGCCATTTTTGGTCTTTGTGGGTTTAAGACTGGTTGTCTTAAAATATTTTGTGTTGGGGTAAACTTTGGAATACGACCTTGAATTTCAAGATCGGAGTCAGAATCACTTGAATTGTCAGAACTTTCGTTACTAGAATAAATAATAGTGCCTCTCAGCGACATGTACTTACAGTAGAATCCAGTACATTGGTCCTCTGTAGTAAGTTGAAGTCGTGAGGATCGCTCTGCCCTCTCGTCTGGTCCTGGTGCTGCTGATGTCCGTTCAGCGGCTGGAACGACTGCTGATGTCCTCTCAGCTGGGCTCGGGCTGGCACAATTGTTCAACGACGGAAATGATGGTTTTGCCGAATAAATCACGAAGTGAACCGATATTATATTCGCTAATATCGTAACGTCAATCCTACCGACTGCGCCACTTATAATTTCAAAGATTGCCGTTGAGTTTTTAAAAAATTTATTTATTACAAATGCATCTGTTAGATGCTACAATTCTAAGTGAATACAACAAGACTAACTAGAAACTAAGTTTAACATGCTTATATAACATTTGTATAAAGTAGTGTAGGGTTGCGGCGTGAGATCTGCAACCTATGCAGGATTCGGCTTTGGATGGTGATGTAACTTATATATATAATATTATTTTTTATTTTATTTAATAACAGAAACTTTTTTTTTCGATTTCAATATTTATACATGATAAGTATAACAATATTGGACTTAGAAGAAAAAAGATGTAGAAGAAAAAAATGTATGTTGTATGTGTTTGTATATATAAATAGATAGAAGAAATGTAGAGAGAGGAAAATTATACATGATATATTAATATGAATGTGTTGTATAGGTTTGCTTCTTGTTAGAAGACTTATTATTAGCAGAATTACAATCTATTGATTGTAATTCTGCTTTTTTTTGCATTAAATTGAAACAATTTTGTATGTATTTATAATTTTAAATAGGCATTAATAAGTAGCACTAGCAGTAACCTGTGCAACTTTTCTCATTTTTGGGGCAGTCTCTGAATTTTTTTCCGCTGTTATAGTAAAGCTTTATACATGATATATGAATGAATAATAAAGGTTGCTTCTTGTTATTTATAGGTACATGATTCACATTTATATAATGTTCGTGGCCAGGCAGGATTGCGCCCCAAACTTCTTCTCAATAACAATAATGACGACAATATAAAATATACTGCGATATTAGTGAATAATATAATAAAACATACTCAAGATGAAGATGGAGATAGACAGAAATATATATTATTACGAAATATAAATAATATAAATATAACCAAATAGACAGACAACAAAAACTTTAAAATAAATATAATGAACTTGACAAATTTAAAATTAGAATAGAATCATGCGCGCGCGGGCAAACACATAAAATAATTCTCCAGGTTTTTCGGACGGGAGAAATAATGTGATTCACGGAAAATAAAATGTTTTCATTATTTAATATTACTAAGTACTAACCGCGATCCGATCGATCTTTGTTAACGACCGACCGCCAGCTAGCTTAACACTAATTATCTCCAGCACATCTGCTATAATACATCGATTCTATGAAATTTACGTACTTTTATTTCAAATCATACAATTCTTATTTTCTTACTACTATTTGCTTTATTATTCTAAGCATTTCATAATAACATTGTTATATTTTAATATTTTATTTATGTATGTACCTACATCAGATAAATAGTATATGAAATTAAATAAATTAAATTTGTTCTAAATATATGTAATATTCATAATAAACGTACATTTTAAGAAATATACAACAACAGAAAAATAGTTATAAGAATTATACGAATTACCAAATATTTTTAAAAAACTTAACAAAACATGTATTACAAATCAGCGCTTCTAAACATTTTCATGTACCTTTCTTTTATATAATTTAATTTTTATTTTCTTATTAAAATTATCTTGTTTTTTTTTAAACCAGTTAATAATCACATTATTACTTTATATCTGTCAATTTTCTTACTTATATATTTTGTTTTTATATATTATATTAATTCTTCATTTCAAAGTATGGCACAATCTGCATAAATATGTTTATATATATTTTCTAGCTTCATACAAAAAATTATATGAATTAGAATAATTTTACACATGGTTTTCCCCTTCGAGTTTCTATAAAATAGATGTGTTCTTCATATGTTCTATAAATTGGACATGTGATGTTCAATTTTTGTAAGTAAATTTAAAAGGTTAAAGAAGTAAATATGAAGTATTTTTTTTGTGGTAAATTGTAAAAAATGTGAAAGAAATATATATATATATATATATATATATATATATATATATATATATATATATATATATATGCATGCGTGCATCAAGGGAACTTGGTTTCTAGATTTAGTAGAATATATTATTACAGTGGCGGGAAGTAATGTGTTGGACACATCAGATTAATATTATGTGTTTAGTGAAACACAAGTTGGAAGCATGTCATTGTCTCCCAGCGAACCACTGTCTACATTTTGAGTTCCCAGCACCCTAGTTCCCAGCAAACCACTGTCTAGATTTTGAGTTCCCAACACTCGAGTTTCCAGCGTTTCGAGTTCTGCCACGCGTCACTAGTGTCTAATTAAAACAAAGCATTGCGATGGCCCCAACGGGTGTTGACGCAATGTAATTTCTGCCCAATGCTCTGAATGTCAACGTGAAGGGTAAACGACGGGAGTAACTATGACTCTCTTAACACGCGACGCGCATGCACGTGTTTTTGTCGCGCTCCAGAAGTTTCGACAATTTTACGGGTTTTTGTTCGTTTTCTGGGAAATTTTTTTCACCGGTGTGTTTCGTGTGTGTAAGGAGTGTACTTGCTCTGAAAAATTTTTCAGGGAATTATACATGATACGAATCTTTCGTGAAAATAGTGTGCAAGTGTATTATCTGTGATCAGTGTTTTAGTGGGTGCACCGAACGTTTATTTGCATTAAAACGTTTATAAACCGTAAGTACTCTTCACAGTTCACTTCTACTCAGCTTGATTCGCGTTGTGCTCTATTTTTTATTACCCTTAACCCTACTTCTAATACGTGCTCGGCACCTCGTGTGAAAAAACACCCAGTCGGTAAAGTAGTGAGCATGACTAACTAACCTACTCACCGCTAGTCTTGCCCAGCAGCGCCGCCAACTAGATGGCGTCACTATCATCCAACTTTTAGTTCGACCTTCGACTACTAGGTGGCGGTAGTGTTCGCCAACTTGGAGCGAGCGCCATCCATTTGTCGGCGAGCAAACTACTTCATTTGCAAGAGCGCGCGGATTTTGAAAACGGTTGAAGAATGGACCGCTTCTTAGGGCTGCACTTAGTTATAGAAGAAAAAATGGCAAAAGTGGAACTGAGAACCAGACAAGTTACCGTAGTGTGTGGTACGGAAATTACTCTCCCAAACTATAACTCACTGCGTGAAGCATAGGACCGAGAAGGGATCGGTCACTTATAAACTCCTTCCTGAAGTGCGTGACCAGCGCACAGTTACACCGTGTACGGCGGGTCTCATGCAGATCTTAACCGGGCACGGGGACTTTGTCAGTCACCTCTACAGGATTCGAAAGGCGAATAGCCCTATGTGCACTTCGTGCAATAGGGTAGACGATCCCCTTCATCGGGTGTATACATGCATTCGCTTTGACATAGCAAGAGACACGATAATAGCAAAACTTCCAGTCTGCCCGTTGGATCCCAATGAGCTTTTTGCTCAATTGGAGGACTTAGTAGACTTGGAAGCATTTACCAGACTTGACAGAATAAGTTAATGGCTTATACGAGTTCCAGGTGGGCCTATTAAACCCAGTGAGCTATTCACTCAGCTGGCGGATTTGGTAATACTGGAATTCATATTATGAATATTAACATGACGCGCAAAGCAACTGAAGCTAAGCAAGAAACAAAGCACCTAATGTAGATAAGCATAATCACTTAGGCAAGCTGCGTATTTTATTTTATATAGATATCTAAGTGAATTAGATATTAGCTAGTAATAGTATTTTATTTTAATTTAAACTCAACAATGGTTCAAACTGGTTATCGCTAGTGGTAGCGACCCGCCTCCTCGTGGCTAGGGATAGGTGCTCCACTAGGAGTAGCTAAGAGGTCGATAGTGTATTTAATAATGTAAAGAGGGTCAAAATACCTCTAGAATTTTATGTATATTTGTACTTTAATAAACGGTGGCGTATTGAGAATTACCCTCGGGTGACACTCTCACGTTTTTTGCCAAGGGAACGGGCTTGGAAAAATTAGCGGGGAAAGAAGACCCTGTTGAGCTTGACTCTAGTCTGACACTGTAAGGAGACATGAGAGGTGTAGCATAAGTGGAAGATATTATATCTTTTAGATAACCAGTAGAACATGGTTTACAAGTTAACAATTTCGATGATGAGGCTCAAAGTTGTATGTAGACGACTTACGTACTTGACAGGATGTTGTACTCGGTAGAGCAGTTTCAACGCTGCGATCTGTTAAGACTCAGCCTTTAGTTTGGGGATTCGTTTTGTTATTTAAACGAAAACCTCAGTTTATATATTGTATTGTGTCTTGTTAATTTTATAATATTATATTGTTGCATATAATACAATCACACATACATAACATATTACAAAAATATATCTTATTTTTAATAAGATATTTTTTTTTGTATATATGTAAGATGCAGATTCGGGCTTGCTCCAACTTATTTAGAACCACTGATACAAACCACTAGAGAATGAAACCAAATACGGTTTTAAACATTAATATTCGCTGGCCTGGGGGTTAGTTAGCTAGTGCAGGCCAAATAGTGCGGTTGTTATGCTGTGATAAGTAAACTCAAGATTGTGCCTTGTGTCCTGATGTCAATGAGTAAAGAAATAATTAAAGGTAAGTGGCAAATCACGGTTATTCTAGTTATAAGTATTGTTGATGCTCATGGATGAATTACTGAATGGATGACATATTATGCACTATTTGTATATTTCTTGTGCATAGTGTTAATCAAGATGTACTATTTGTTTGTGGCCGCAAACGTAGAGAATACCTTCCCCTACCTGGTGTGTGTCTATGACGCCCTTGAACCTACTAACAGAATAGGTGTGGAACCCATAGGGAGAGACTTACGGTGAGAGTGGGACTCACAGGAGCGTCTGCAGCGCTGGTTCATGAATCAAGGATTCATTAGTAAAACTGGGATCTACGTGTGTTAGGAAGTCTAGGACTTGTAAGTCTCTCCGGCAGAGTCGTGGGACTCATGTGTGCAAATAGTGGGTATTGGTAATCACAATGTGCTAAGCTGCATTTATTATGGAGTCAGGGTTAAGTACTGGAGGTCTCTCCTCCCGCAGGCCGCGTCCCGGGTAGTGAACACGCCAGGAGCAGAGCTTGCCTGGCCCATTAAGATGTGATGATATAGTAATGAGTGTAGATTCAATTAGCGTTCATTACTCGTGAAGTACCTGCCCAAGTCTAGGACTTGGGAGTCACCTGTCCAACCTTCTTCCTATGTTAAGAGTTCATATTCATGCAATTGTTGTAACTGGAATGACAACGTGTGTTTTATAACATTTACGGGAACGCGTCTTAATGGTCCGATCCAACACTGACAGAGAGAGAACAAGAGGACGCCGCTGTCAGGTCAAGGAATGTGAAATGTTTATTATCATATCTTTATAATGCATGTATTAATAAATATTACGAATATCTACAGCTTTTCAAAAGTATAGATCATATCTAAATTATAAACAAAGATAGTTGACTTTCAATTACGTACGGTTATTACATTTGTTTAAATCGTTAGGGAGGATGGTAATCAATTTATTTATTATTGAACTAAAAAAAAATATCCTTCTATAGATTTGCAATTTGAAGTTGAGTGCTGAAGGATTTATTAAAATTATAAAATTACAAAATAGAAACCGAACGTATTTTGGTAAATATTTTGAATAAATCAAATCTACAAAGTTTACACATGTTAAAATTAAGATGAAAAATAAGAAATACCTATCACATTTAGTTAATAATATTGTAAAAGGCAATACCCTTTCAACTTTAGGAAGTAGGTATTACATTACTTCAATTTGATTATTTATGCATTGACAATTTATGACGTATGAATGCAGTATTATGAACCTGCATAATATGTAATAAATATAAATTTTTCCACTGAAATAACTGATATTTGATGAATATTTAAAAAGCCAAATTAGGTACTGTTATTAAAATATACAGCAGTTGGTAGTCAGAGTCCGAGAAAAAAGATCTAAATAATAATAACGATTTGGTAAATAAATAATAAGTCGACTTATTTAAAATAGCTCGGTTAGGCAAGAACTCACATTTTTATTTCATTGTAGTGTTTGGTAAAATTACCATCCATTACAATTGGTAAAAGCAATTTTTGGGGTATTATCGCCAAATAAGAGTAGTCACTACATCTGATTTACTCGCGAGTATTTTGTGTATCAAAATCCAAATCAAAATTTTGGACCAAATTACAATCAATATAAAGGCTACAGAGAGCCCGGGTCATTGAACCATTACATGTACAATGCTAATTCATCATATAAACCAAGAAATAGTAGTAACTTTAATAACCGACATTGGACTTAGCCCAAAAATACTAGTAGAAATTTCACAACTCAGAAGAGTAATTTAAACGAGGAACGCGTCTCATTCAAGCCTCAACATGGGAGGACATCTCAGTAAAGTCATCGTCTTCGCCCAATATTCTTATTCCACAATTAAATTCACGAAATTCAGTGCCAAATTCCATCTCTCTACAAGTTAAAAATAAAACTGTAAAACTGTTAATTTATACAGGAGCAGTAGTATCAATTGTCAAAGAAAAATTTATCTGCTATATCCGGTGATACAATAAACTATTTTGGCACTATTTTTTAATTCATTCAACGTACAATTAGCTTTTCAAAACGAGATCCATATAGAAGTAAACAACATCAGATTTAGTGTTCCTTTTATTAGCAACATATGCTACAAAATTAAAAACTTATTATCAAAATATAAGCTACAAACTATTTTCAAACCTTTAACTAACATCAAAAAAGAGATCTGTAAAAAACTTGACAAACCAGCTATAATAGAGTCATCTGGCGTTTATAAATTAATCTGCAAAACATTTCACGCCAATTATGTCTGGTAGAAATTTCTACACACGATTTAAAGACACGCGCGCGTACTTAATTCAAAATCTGGACATTCTACATTAGCAGAACATATCATTCAAACAAATTATGAACTTAACATATACAAAAATTTCGAAATCCTCCACATTTGCAAAAATGGTAAGTCATTGGACTTCCTAGAAAATTTAGAAGTACGCAAATCCCTCAAAAATAACAGGAATCTCTGTTTGAATGACCAGACAAATTTAAAAAACAGCCCCTTACTGGAGATCTTATACTAATCCTTTTCTAAATGCAACATGTTCCCACCACCTAACTTTTTTTCACCTTTTCCCTCCGAAGTTTATTGCACTTTGGGCGTTGACCTCGTCAGTTCAAAATTTCTATACTTTTAAAAGTGATTTTTAAGACTATATTTTTCGATTTTGCTTTTACGGATATGAACGAAACTAAGTACCGTTAACTTCGTTGTCCTGGCTATAGCTCTCTCCTGTAATTTGAGTGTAAGTATTTTATTTTTGTAACAATAGTTAATATTTTTTAACTTGATTATTTTGTCATATTTTACATGTTCACCTTTTGCATACTTTTACATCCATAGTATTATATTGTTACTTTCCTTTGTAGTCCTCCCGGTTATTTCTGAAGATAGTTTTTTAAAAAATCGAAGCCGGTCAATTAAATAAAGAATTTGTTGGAACAGTGTGTTTTAAAACCAGAGGTCCTACCTCCCATTACAAATTCCTAAAATCCGTCAAAGGCCAGTGTAATTGCAGAATGAAGTGCTCATTAAAAATTAGTAATGATCATCAACAAGCAATACACGCCAATTTTTGGAACCTAGGTGACCACGAAAAAAATCACTTTTATGGCAAATTTGTAGAAAGAAGTATGAAATCTCGATCCAGGCCAAGAGCATTACCACAGCCACATCCAGATAATTGTTTTAAATAATATGCACTGAAGTATTTCTTCGAGGTTGATGATAATAGAATTCAAGTTTGTAAATCTTACTGTCTCAATACTCGTGATATCAGTTCTCACAGGATTTGATATTTTTTAAAACATTATTTATCAAAATACAGGGACACCAAAATCTGCCGTGTGTGGTAAACATACTAAAAAAGTGACAGCTATAGACAAAATAAAGTAACACATAAGTTCGTTTCCTGGAATGGAAAGCCATTACTGCAGAGCTAATACAAATAACGAATATCTTGAACATCATCATCATCATCATCATCAGTGGCACAACATTCCTATATGGAACAAGGCCTCAAGTACCTGAAGTACTTGTTTCGTGACATGTTTTACTTGCATTTTAGCGATGCAGGTTGTCAGCCTGCAGTCTCTGCAAGGCCAGCACACACCGAGCCGTTGTGCGGCAACCCATCCAAATGGACAGGGCGGGCTATGTTGCTTATCTACACGATCAGACAAGACACGCCACGACCACACAACCGTACTGGCTGACATCTTGAACATCACCTTACGCTAAATAAGAGACAATAAGAACTATCAAAATTTTTTTAACACAAATTTCAACATTGCGTTTTTCATACCAAAGAAAGACAGGTGTGACTATTGTGAAGAAATAAAATGTAATTCTATTGTAATGTAACGTAAAATATTAAAGTAAATTGTTTATTATAAGTAATTAGAAATTTCTTATATCATATATAGCTCACTCAACATTTGTTCAATTATCTTGTTTTGTTAACTTGACATTTATTCTGTTATCTTATGTTTTCTATTCCCACGAAATGACTCAGTCTTGTGACTGACCATTCCCAAAATATTCCGAATTTGTATTGCTAATCTGTATTTGTATAAAAGATATTAAATTGTATATATTCCATTTTATGTAGGAGCAAAAACAGTGATAGTTAGAGCTCTGAGAGTCGTCGTCTAATCATTTCAACTGCAATATATATTTTATTTGTACATCACCAACTGCTTCTTATTACAAATATCAAAATCTATCTCTTTGATCCTCGAGAAACATTACATAAAATTGGTGTCAGAAGTGAGATGTACAAGAAGAAGATCGATTTCACCGAGTATTCTACATTTGTGTTCGTTTAACTTAATTGTTTTACACAAATCGATACTCCCAACCATTGTCTTCGACGATTCCTGTACATCATCGTCCGAGCTAGTGCCAAGCCGACCAATTCCGAGGTTTTCGAGCCCATCTCCAGGACATCAGAGCAGATCAACATCAATCAAAATCAGCTTAGAAGCCACCACAAGCAGTCAACACCACAAAGCCTTGTCGTGCAACTATTTCTGTAAGTCACATCCTCAATATTATAATTCAAACTCACATCAAATCCTAAATATTTTTATTAATTAAACTATTTAAAATGACTGAAACTAAAGAGAATATTACTCATTATATTTCCCTCAAAATTGGTGAGGAAATGATTTTCAAATTCGATGGAAATAAAAGCAGAACTATTTAAAATGACTGAAACTAAAGAGAATATTACTCATTATATTTCCCTCGAAATTGGTGAGGAAATGATTTTCAAATTCGATGGAAATAAAAGCAGATTATACGAATTTATAAATAATTGTTCAAAGGCTACGTCCCTTGTCAGACCAGAAATGCGAAGTATTCTTTTAGCAATAATCGAGACAAAATTAATAGATAATGCTAGTATAATAGTTAGAAATAGGAATTTTGACGATTGGGAAACTTTGAAAACTCACCTTTTGGACGCATATTCAGAAAAAAGAACTACGAGTTAATGGCAGTTAGAATTAAATTCATGTAAGCAATCTCATAATGAAAGTTTGCTAAGCTATTCCAACAAAATTAAATCTTGTTATATAAAACTAATCAATTCCATTCACACGTCATTAGCAATAGATGAAAGAAATATTGCAACAAATTTAATAAAAAATGAAGCTCTCAAAGTGTTTTTCAACGGGCTAAACCCTCAAATTGCTCCCATAGTTAAGTTTCAAAACCCATCCACATTTGAAATTGCGGTATCGATCGCACAACAAGAAAAACAAAATCAAAAGTCAAGGCAAGAAATACAAACATATAAACATATAAACAACTACCAAAAATCAAATCCAGGTCCATCACGGCAATTTAATCCAAATTAAAATTATTCTAACAACCAAACAAAATTTTGTAATTATTGTAAAAATCAGGGTCATCTTATTAATGAATGCAAGAAACGAGAATTTAATAATAATAGAAAACAGAACAAACATAATCAAAATTATCAGTCTCGGAGCAACACTCAAAATTCAAATTCGAATTCTTTAAACTCGACAGGCTCTCAAGGTCATTCGCCAACCTTGAGAACAGCCAGCTTTCTTCAGGCCGACTACGACCAATAAATTTCACTGGCATGTCTTCATACATCACATTGAATACTCCCGAGCTAAAAAGACCATGCCAATTTCTCATTGATACAGGTGCTAATATCTCCTTAATAAAACTATCTCTCCTAAAGCCAGACGTCATTTGTTACGAAGATAACCCAATTAACCTCAAAGGCATAGACGATGTTAAATCCCCTCAAAAAACTGCCTGTTATACATTATTACATATAAATCTGCTCGACAATAATTCATTTCAAATTTTTCATGCTATTCTTGACAAATTCCCCATCGAATTCGACGGATTAATTGGTAATGATGTATTAAAATCTTTTAGTGCACGAATTAATTACGATAATGATACTCTGTATTTAAATTCTTTTCCATTGAAATTCCAAATTCTCACACATATTGTTAGCGGTATTGACGCAACGGAAACAATATCTCAAAATATTCAAATAAAAAACTCATTTGAATCAAATACTACACCTGATCTAAATTCCTATCATGACAACTACTCTAACTCTTATACAAAAACAAATTCTATTTCAAATGACAATTCAAAATCAAAAACAAATTTTAAATCACATTCTAATTCAAATTCTCTCCCTTCTAATTCTCCTTTATACGTTGAAAATAATTCCAAATCTAAAATCTTATATAAAATTAATCCACGATGCGAAACTATTGTAAAGGTCAATATCATAAATCCTCTAAATTCAAAAAACAACCTTGGTATCACTCCTAACTTAACTATCCTAGATGGTGTTTATCTATGTTCCAGCATAGTTTAAATAAACAGAAATAACAATATTGTTGTCACTTCAATACTAAATACAACTGAGAAAACAATCAATATTAGACACATAGATATTGCAATCGAACCTTTTGACGTTGACGAAAAATCTGAAAAGAATTATGTCCAAATCAATTCTATTTTAAATAAAAATCTGACAATTTTAAATCCGATCGACTCGACAAAATTTCAAATCTTTTAAGAACCTCTCATATGAACGACGAAGAAAGAAATTCAATTATTAAAATATGTCACGATTTTAACGATATATTTTATTTGCAAGGAGATAAACTATCTCATACTTCTGCAGTAATGCATGAAATTCCTACAACATCCTCTATTCCAATCAATACGAAAACATACCGATATCCTGCAGCGCATAAAAATAAAGTCACAAAACAACTCGATAAAATGCTAGAACAAAATATTATCTCACCTAATTCTCCTTGGAGCTCCCCCGTCTGTGTAGTCCTCAAAAAACTAGACGCCTCAGGTAAAAAAAAAACGACGCGTCGTAATCGATTATAGGAAGTTGAGTGAGATCAATATAGGTGATTCCTACCCCTTCCTAATATTACTGAGTTCCTAGACCAATTAGGTCACTCCAAATATTTCACAACAATCGACTTAATATCCGGATTCCATCAAATTTCCATGCATCCTAAAGATTGCCGCCAAAACCGCATTTTCCGTTCCATCTGGACATTTTCAATTCAATCGCATGCCGCTTGGGTTGAAAAATGTTCCTGCTACCTTCCAACGGTTGATGAATACGGTAGTCGCAGGTATTCAGAATTATAGATGTTTTGTTTAACTTGATGACATTGTCATTCATGGTGGAGATTTGAACACTCATAATAAACGACTTATAGAAGTTTTCGAAAGATTATCAAAATTTAATTTAAAAATTCAGCCAAATAAATGCGAATTTCTCCGAAAAGAAGTGATATATTTAGGACATCTCATTATTGATTTAGGTGTTAAACCCGATCCAAAAAAAAATTCCGCAGTCCATAAACTACGCCATGACTTCTCCTCAAGTTACTTTCAACAACATCTCACCTTCACCAGGAATATTTTTTAAAACATTGGTATTGTTAAATTTTATGACAATTTTTGGATTTTTAATTCAAAATGATCTCTACTCCCAAACACATATTCGAAATCCTATCTCACACAATACCAAGTCTCATCGAAAAAAAATTGAGTTTAAAGGAACTAACTAAGAACGAAATTAATATTTCAAGAACCAAACGAGGTTTATTTACCGGATTAGGCTCTGCTTTCAAAATTTTTTTTAGAACTCTTGATTCTTCAGATGCTGAATACTATGATAATATAATAGATAACATATCCACTGACAAAAAAACAATTAAATTCCTTGTAAAAGACCAAATCCAGGTTGTCAAAACTACAATTGAAACAGCACGATTACAAATTTAGAAAAGAACAATGAAATTATTCAATACAATTTAAAACGAATAGAAGATTTTACAAATACTCAAAATCAAAATTATTTTAATTTGAACGCCAAACAAAACATGGAAGAACATTTATCATTTTTATCTTTATTAGCTATGGAACTTGTTAATGAATATACTACTACAATCAACACAATTCTGTTCACTAAGTCTAATACGATTCACCCTTCCATGATGTCCCCACAACAATTTATTAAAGAAGTATCCAAAGTTCTAAACCAGTTACCTATATTAACGTCTTTTGCACTCCCTTTATACCCCAAAAACGCTTTTGAACTTTTATCAATTGCAAGAATAACAGCGTACCATTCCAAAAGTATATTGATATTCAAAATTTCGAAACCATTAATTATTCAACAGTCTTACGACTTATTTCACATTATTCCATTACCCACAAAAATTGATAATAACCATCACGTCTTCATTCTAAGTCAAAATAAGTACCTTGCACTATCAGAATCTAAAACTACGTACATTTACCATTGTCACACCTTGTCGAATAGAATTACCATGTGTCACCTAAATTCTCCTATCTATGCAACACGGACAAATATAATTTGCGAAACGAAACTTCTACTCAATTCTGACCATATCCCGTCCTCATGCGAGACACGAGTAATAAAAATGCCTCTTGAGTCATGGTATAAATTATCTTCATAAAATAAATGGCTATATGTGCTAAAAAATCCAGTTGATATTACCGTTACGTGTAACAATGAGAAACCATTTGATATCGAAATTAAAAATACGGGCATATTAAATCTCAAACAATTTTGTAAGATTTACACCAATACAACTACAATAAATTCTTATAACGAAAATTCATATAAAAGCGAAACCAATATGTATATTCCAAATTTTAACATTACATATGATGAATGTATCAAAACAAGTAAACATAATTTCTCTGAATTAATTTTTTTAAGTACAATACCCTTTAATTAGATAGAGATAGTCTAAAGGTTGCAAGGCATAAACTTGACAGAATTAAGGAAAACTTAGAACAAATCAATCAAAATTGTCAATCATCCCTATTTCGTATATATAGTCTTAACAATTATCTAAGTCTTATTAGTTTATTTAGCCTATAAACTAATCAAAAGATGTAAAAATAAATATTTTAACTATCGAACTACGCACAATTACAAATTGTATGCCTTTTACCATTTGTAAAAAGAAAAATGTAAGCCCCAAAACTGATGTGAGTATTGAATTAAATGAACCCAAACAAGGACACGAAATTATACAACCCAATAGTGAAACTCCATTAAGGAGAAGTGTGCGCTTAGCAAAGTTAAAGGACAATTTATAAACATTTAATAAAAAAACCCTAGTATTAGTTATGTGCATAATATTATCATAGGTTAAGACTCTTATATGTAAAAGAATTAAAAGAACTCTTTTTAAATTTCAATTATCTTTCGTTCTTTTAATTTTTAGGGGAAAGATGTAATACAACGTAAAATATTAAAGTACATTGTTTATTATAAGTAATTAGAAATTTCTTATATCATATATAGCTCACTCAACATTTGTTCAATTATCTTGTTTTGTTAACTTGACATTTATTCTGTTATCTTATGTTTTCTATTCCCACGAAATGACTCAGTCTTGTGACTGACCATTTCCAAAATATTCCGAATTTGTATTGCTAATATGTATTTGTATAAATGATATTAAATTGTATATATTCCATTTTATGTAGGAGCAAAAACAGTGATAGTTAGAGCTCTGAGAGTTGTCGTCTAATCATTTCAACTGAAATATATATTTTATTTGTACATCACCAACTGCTTCTTATTATAAAAATCAAAACCTATCTCGCTGATCCTCGAGAAACATTGCACTATGACTACAGAAGAACGAAGAAATAAGTAAGAAAGTCATATGAAAGGAAAGGAAGAGAGTAAGAAAGAAATGGATACAGACAAAAAATTAACTGGATACGAGAGTACAGCAGTAATTTCATTTGATTTACAAAATGTGTATTCTTTACCGAAAGCTAACGTCTCTAATTTTTTTATAAGCGTAAATTTAACATGTACAATTTAACTGCTTATTGTTCTATTAACAAGAAGACGTATTGCGCAGTTTGGCACGAAAATGTGTTTGGGAGAGCAGGAAATCACATATGCAGCAGTTTAATAAAAATTTTGAAAAGAATTATAATTTCCAAAAATTGAAAAAAATGTGATTTGTTCTGATTCTTGTATCCCCCAGAATGGAAACAGTATAATGTCTTTTGGACTGTATCATTTCCCAAAAACACTTCCAAATAATATAAAATCTATTGAACAAAAATTTTCTGAACCAGGTCACAGGAATATACAAGAGATCACTGTTGTGTTACTTATATATATATATATATATATATATATATATATATATATATATATATATTATTAGATATAAGTTTTAAATTTTGTTAATGCATATTAGTTAGTAAGTTTCATTTTTGTTCATATTTTATTCTCTTTTGTAATTGTATTTGTAACTTTCAACGTTTATTTGTACTTGTTGCCGCCATCCCTCAACATTGTAAATTTCCTTCCTTTCAGAAATTCCGAAGTTCATATTGCCCCATCATAAAGTAAGTTACTTTTTCCTTGAGTCATAAAATCCCAAAATCTCATCCCATGACTACCCTTTTTAGAAAAACCGCCAACTTTCACTTCTCCGACATAGTTCATCAACCCATAAACTTTCCAAACATCTAAGTACTATTTATTCTTATCTATTAAAAACTTTTTAAATAATTTCAAAATTACCGCGCTTTCAGAACATGCCTCTTTTCTTCTTTGTGTCGTGATACTACGCATAACCTGTTACATCTCAGAGCAAGTTCGAATCAGTCTTTCGGCCATGTGGTTTCCACTTTTATAAAATTTCTACATTTTTCAAGAAAGTGTAAATCCGAAAATATAAACAATGTAATATAATCACAAAAATGAACGATAGCGAAGCGTTATGCTCAAAGCGGGACCTATGTGGCTTTCGCTATGCCTAGCCACATCCCGCTAATCTATGACGTCATATGCGATGTTCCTTTCAAGACCAATAGATGGCTTCAAGTCGCATAGCGAAGCTTCGCTACCGCTATCTGAATTAGAATAACCTTCCTGGTCAGATGATCTTTGCATTAGCTTCATGACATTACTAAATTTATGCCTTAAACAATTTATTTTTATTTTCAATGATACAGTTTATGAACAAACAGAAGGTCTAGCTATGGGCTCACCACTTTCTGGTACCCTAGCTGAAATCTTTATGAAACATTTTGAACAAAAAATTTTCCAGAAACTCATTGACCACATCTCACACATTAAATTCTGGTACCGCTATGTCGATGATGTGCTATGCCTTTGGACAGGTACTTTAGAAGAACTTAACGATTTCCATAATAAACTTAACAATATTCATTCTAACATAACATTCTCCATCGAATCAGTGTTTTTTTCAGAAGGGGGGTCGGAAGACCCCGAAGACATACTAAAAACCCCTCGAAGAAAATATATTGAAAATGTCTCATAATAATTTGTGTAAAAAAGGTACATATTTTCGTTCTTTTTTTGGGGGCAAACAATGTAGAAATAAACTAAAATAATAAAACTTAGGCACCTAAAGATACTATGAACTTGCCGTTTTTCCATGTACATTGTCTACTGAGAATTAATAAGTGGATTTGGCATATATTCACAACATTCCTATATGTGTATAGATGATCAAATATAGAACGTGCCGTTTCGTTCTGATTTTTTGTTTGCCGCATCTGCATCGTTACAATTGATAGATCACATTGACTTACAGTTAATTTAATAATTTAAAAAAATGCTTTTCTACTTACTTTTTTATTTTACACAACAAAATACATATAAAATAAATATCTTAAAAATTAAAACGCACAATGCCCTCAAAATTATCAAACTGTCGATAACGTAGGTAACATAAGTAATGAATACTAACTTTATTTCGTGAAAAATAATTTTGATCATTATACGAACAAGTCACATGAAAGTGAATCATTTTTAATCAATGTGCATATTGTATAGTGTAAAGAATATTTATTTTATTTTGTAGTGCTTCCTAAAAGGAACTCAATTAATGAGCTAATAATTAGTTGGAGAATTTTTCTTTATAGCATTTAGTAATAATATTTCATGCCAAAATGGATAAAGATAAAAAACAAAAAAAAATAATTAATTTCTTCTCAAAAAAAACAAAATTAAGTGAAGAAAAAGATGAAATAAGAAACAACGAAAAATGTTTAAACAACACAAACGTAGTGGTTTATCAAAATAAAATAGGTTCAGGGTTTCCAGAAATACAGCTAGAACAGATAGAAACAAAAAATAAAGATGTTACAAAGCGTTACATCAAATCTTGGGAAACAAAATATAAATCTTGTTAAAATAAACTCAGTGAAGAAAAGGAACAGTGTTTTAATTATTTTATTGATTTCCTTCACGGTAACTCAACACAAAACTAGTGAAAATGGCTACTTGGCCAAGTGAGTTCAATAAATACACAAATCTGAAATCTAAAATAAAATTTATAAAAGCCGACATTTATTTTTTAAAACATTGCAAAAATCATCAAGTGTTTCCTAAGTTCATGAAAGTGAAAACTAATAAACATAACAAAGACCTAACAAAAATTATAAATATTACCAAAAAAAGTGGCTCCAATTTGAAATAAGCAGTTTATATGAGAAACTCCGACTCATAGAAATAAAATCCTACAACCTACATTTAAAACTCGCAAAAGACTTAAATCCGATTTGGTACTTCCACGATACCAAATCTAATATCATCGCTAACGCTAAATGCAGAACTAAATTCATTCAATTAAATAAAAAACTTAAAAAACTTATCCAGGACAGAACCGAAGAAAAAACAAATCAAAACATAAATATTGTACACAACAAAACAGACATCAACTTCAGTGCAGAAGAAATGGAACTCTTAAACAAAGAGCTAAAACACTGTGTCCAACCAACAAAATTCCTGATAGAAGAAATCATCGCAGACGTCGAGAGAGCCATCGTCCACCAACCAGAGGATATACAACAGACCATCCGGAAGGAAGCAGAAAACCTCATAAAGGCAGAACTATCACGTCCGAAAAATCCCATACACCAGAAAGAGAGCAAAATCCTCCACAACCTGAAGAAAAAAGATTGCGTCTACTTGAAAGCTGACAAAGGAAACGCCGTACTTATTTTGAAGAAGGAAGATTACATACAACAAGTCAACAATTTATTAGATACAGGTCCGTACGAAAAACTTAACAAAAACTTCCTAGCTAGTTATATATACTCTGTAAATAAAGCATTGGACAACTGCAACAAAATCATTCCTAAAGAGTTAAAACGCAAACTAAAACCATCGAATCCTAATTTGTCAAAATTAAGTTGCCTTCTTAAATTCACAAAAAAGACAATAGTTTCAGACCTATTGTCTCCAACATAAATTGCCTCACATATAACATTTCTAATTTCTTAGTTACTCAGTTCAGAAAATTAAACATTGATTTAAAATTCTCCTTAAAAGATTCCAACAATCTCATCAATAAACTAAAAGAACAGAAACTAGAACCAACCGATCGCTTAATCTCATTTGATGTGAAAGCACTTTTTCCAAATGTACCTATGAAAGAAACTTTAGAAATTTTAAAAGAAAGACTCTCACAGTGTGGTTTAGAAGATCAAGTCATTATTGTTTACTCGCCAAAGTTTGAATGGAAGGTAACGGTTTTAGTTTTAACGGGAATTTCTATAAGCAAACTTTCGGCACTTCCATGGGTAATCCCTTATCCCCATTCTTAGCTAATCTGTTCTTAGATCATTTGGAAAGAAACTTAGAAAGTAAAATTGATTGGTCTTCTAGAATCTGGCTCAGGTACGTAGACGATATTTTCGCGATCATTGACAACAATTTTGATATTGAAAAATTTTTAACAATAATTACTTCCCAATATAAAACTATTGAATTCACCCACGAACTTGAGACAGATAGTTCATTACCTTTCTTAGACTTAAAACTAACTCGCAAGGAAAATAGAATAGCTTTTGACATTTAAAGGAAACCCACAAACACCGATAACTCTCAAACTTTTCAAATACAAAATTTCAGTTTTCCAAAGCTTTATACATAGGTTGTTTAATGTACCCCTCAGCCCCACCAATTTTGAAAAGGAACGAAACTACATATTACACGTCGCTAAAACCAATGGATATAATCCCAGAATCATCCACAACCTAATTAAAAAACAGGAATTCAAACAAATAATGGGACAAAATACTACCTTTAAAGAGACCAAAACCACTAAAACATATTGCAAATTCACCTTCAACAACAAGACAGAAAACAAATTTTTCAATTTATTTAAAAAATTTAATCTAACCCTTGCTTTCAGTAACAAAAAATCTACCAAAAACATCCTCAATATTAATTTAGAAAAATCCAGTGAATTAGAATGCTCCGGTATTTACTCCATTACTTGTAAAACATGTGAACTCGTTTATATAGGACAAACCAAACGTAAAATAGGAACTAGATACAAGGAACATATGTACCACATAAAATGTAAAAATATTTTTAATTCAGCCATAGCCCTACACACCCATAATACAGGCCATAAATTCAACATTGATGATGTAAAATGTGAAAAAATCAGTAAAGACCAGAATTTAAATACTTTTGAAGCCATTTGCATGAAAAAATATAAACATAAATTACTAAACACAGATCTCTCCCCACTATGTAACCCCCTCCTTAAATTCATTAGTTAAGACACTTAGATTTATATAAATAGTATGTAATTCAATAATTTGTGTCTTGTACAACTGAAGATGACTACAGTGTAGTCGAAATGTACATCTTGTTAAAATAAACTCAGTGAAGAAAAGGAACAGTGTTTTAATTATTTTAAAATATAAATGGCTTTACTTCGATGAATCTCGTGGGGGAGCATTTTGTAAATTTTGTGAAAAATATTAAAAACATGATGCTGCAGCATTACAAAAATCGGGTGGAGTTTTTATAAATGTACCTTTTACAAATTACCGTAAAGCGCTAGGAAAAGATGGAAAACTATCTAAACATGATTTAAGTGCGAAACATAATGAAAGCCTTAACAAGGAAAATTTACTGCTGGAGGCTGAGAAAAAACCATTGCATTCTCAATTAGTAGCCGAAAGCAAGAAACAAAAAGATGAAAATAGGGAATCTTTAGCAGCGTTAATTGAAGGTTTATATTTTTTATTAAAGGAGGAAATACCACATACGACGAAGTATGAACCATTAGTTAATAAAATATAAAAAAAAACCAGATAATTCTTTAGTCAATTGGATTGGTAACCAAAGTAGTCGTTCTACTTATACTTCAAAAAATACCAGTAGTAAATTATTACCTTATATTAGTGAAGTAATAGATACTCATAACACTAATAAAATTAAAAATACTCACTCATGACTGACGAATCAACAGATGTACGTAATATATCTGAATTGTCAATTTTAGTCAGATTTGTCAATGCAAATGAAATTCAAGAAGTATTTTTATGTCTGGTAAAATTAAAAATATATCAAATATAACACAACTTATAATAGAAGAGTTAAATTCCAGAGGATTGGACATCAAATATTTAGTTTCATGTTCATTCGATGGCGCCAGTAATTTTTCAGGGGCAATTAAAGAAGTTAGAGCACAATTATCCAAATATGCAGGAAGAGAAATTCCGTATATACACTGTCGAGCTCACATATTAATAGGGATTCTGAAATCGAACGTTAAGTCACGCCGAGCGTTAACGTGAAGTTAACGCTGGTTTCACTAATTTCGTATTCTGAACTCGAACGTTAAGTCAGGTTCACGCTGAGAGGCGGCGTTAAGTCACGCCAGTCATTTCCCAGCGTGAAGTCGTGTAGTCGCCATCTTAAGTGATTTTAAGGTTAGACAGTTCGATAGAAGGAAATAATTAGTAAAAATACTGAATTAAAATCTGAAAAAAGTAAGTGTATTAATTGTTTTATAATAATTTTTTCACATAATTTAGCAGAATACGTTTAATAATTCTAGGTTTACTTATGTAAAAAAATAGAAGTTCTTGTTACAGACTTAAATTCATATCTTTATTTTCTTTGTACACATTTTCTTTATTCAAACTAAATCATTTTGTTGTAAAATGTAAGCAAAATTAGTGAATAATAGATTTCTATACTTTAGTGACAACAAAGAGCCAGAGAACTTCTGTCCAGTAATATGAAAAATTGCTGGATTATATGATCCAAAATAAAGAATTTGCTTTAGGCAAAATAAGTGGGCCTTCTGCTAAAGATAATTACAAAAGACATCTACAGCAGTTGTCGGATATCTTAAACAGTGAAGTTGGACCACAAAGAACTCCACAGAAGTGGAAAAAGGCTAGTATACTTAATTTTGAAACATAGAAGTATATTTTTAACGATAAACATCAAAATATGTTGAGATATATATATATATATATATATAATATATATATATATATATATATATATATATATATATATATATATATATATATATAAGTTTTCATACTAATATAACAAAATATCATAAGCCTGGAATGATTGGAAGCATAACACCAAGGCCAAGGCTTCTAAAATACAGGCTTCACTGATGAAAACTGGAGTTTCTAACTGTGGGACATTGAATGAATTAGAAGAAAGGTTATTGGCCTTTTTGGGGAAAAGCCTGGTAGATGGTGATGGACAAACACCAGAAGGATTTCAAGTATAAATATCAGATAAGTATTCAAAGTAAAGCATGTTATCAATATTTATATTTAGATTTTAGACCTTTCTGAAATCACAGTCCTCCCTGAAGCCACAGCCATCCCTGAAGCCACAGCCATCCCTGAAACCTTAGTCCTTCCGGTATCCTCAGAACCAGATCCTGTAGAAAACATGGAAATAATTTATATTCTAGAAACTGCCCCTAATGCAACAACAACAACAAATGCTAAAAAGAACACAAAAAATGATGTTCTTTCAGAAATGAAAAAATAGACACAAAGTCTTAATAACATAGAAAAACAAATTTCTCACATTAATGAAAATATGCAAACGCAAAATGAAATTTTATTAAGACTAGTAGTAGCTTTAGAAAATTTAAATAAATAAGTTTCCTAATGAAAATTAGTATTAATTATTTGACTTCTTTAATTCGCAGCCATTTATTGAGATTTTCTTCGTTAACGTCATCTTCAATTTCTTCTACCTCAGGAACATTAAATCTCGGTAAATGATCATATTCTTGTCCTTGCGCATGAAAATGTTGATGAATATTCAATAAAGTTGCGCAGGAGTTTATAATAATTCCACTCATTCGTGGCTAATATCTTAACACTCTTTCTTTTAAAATGCTTCTAAAAATCATTTTTAGTCGACCAATAGTGCGTTCTATAACATTCCTAGCTGATGCATGTGCCCTGTTGTATCTTTCTTCAGCAGAATTTGGTGCTGCTCCCAAAACTGGAGTCATTAACCAAGGTTCAAGGGGGTACGCCGAATCTCCTGTTTACCATTCATAATTATAGTAAGTAGATAATGCATGTTTAAGAGAAATCGAAAGGAAGAACGTATTACTTTGTTAAATTTTGAATAACCGAATATTTAATGGAAGTAAAATTTTAGTTATTTGATTTTTGTATTTTGAAACATTACCTAATAACCAAGAACTTCTTTCACCAGCAGCAAATTTTTGTTCTAAATGTGTCCGAATGGCACTAAGTCGCCAAATATGGGAATCATGCGAACTGCTAGCATGCCGACTATTAATAGCTAATATTCGCAAATTCGCATCACATATCTAAATAATTAAATAATTATTTATGTACATGTATTTAATAAAAATAAATCAATTTCATTGCATACTATTTGTACGTTTTTTGAATAATATCTTTTCCTATTGTAATAATTATGAGCTTCTTCCGTTGGTTTAATGATCGCGACATGCGTTCCATCTACACAACCAATTATACCGGGAAAATTAAATTTTCTCATAAATATAAAAGTTTTACATAATAGAGTTCTATTAAAAGTATAAATTATAATTAGTTACTCTTGTTTTTTTATACGGATTTGTTGAAGCGTGGTAGGAAATTGTATCCAAAAAGGCATTAAATGAGTTTCTATTACACTTCCCACTTCCTTTATACACCTACTTACAGAAGATTGGCTTATTGCTAAATTAAAGTCTTGGCCAATACAACGTTGGTAGCTGCCAACGGCAAAAAATCTTACAGCAACCAAAACTTTAAGTTCAGGAGATAAACCAGCCACAGTAACAGAGGTAGGTACATGTGGAATAATTGTTCTTAACAAATATCGTATACTTTCTTTCGAAAATCGAAATAACTCCTGAAATCTTTTTTCTGGTATTTCAAAAATATCTAAATTTTTTCTTAAATTTCTTCGTATGGCGGTATATCTCCGCTTTCTTCTTCTTTCTTCGTCCAATATATAACAGACACCACCGTTCATTGTAAGTTTTAATAATAATACTTTGTGTTTTATATCAACATCAATTAAATGTCAAAATGTTTAGCATTTGTTTAGATTGGTAATTTGTAATTTTATTGGTTAAAATTTTGAGAAGTACAAAGATATACAGAATGAAATATGTAACTCCAGCGTTAACTTAATGCCGACGTGACTTAACGCTTAACGTTCAGGTTGACATTTCAAAATACCAATTTTTATTTGAAGCGTGAAAATTGTTAGCGTTGTCACGCTGGCGTGACTTAACGTTTGCTTTCTGAATCCCTCTTATTATCGCTAGCTTTGATAAGTGCACGTGATAAATTCCCGAAAATTAAGAGAGTGTTACATACAATAAAAGATATTTATAAAATGTTCCATAAATCTTCAAAAAGAGAAGCACTTCTTCACGACGTTCAAATTATTTTAAATGAACCCGTGTTAAAAATTCCGGAAGGAATTGATGTACGTTGGTAGCAATTATCGATTACTTAATGCTGTAATGAAATGTTACAAATCGATTATGATGACCTGTGAAAATATACATAAGGATGGAGGAGATTTGGCTTCAACTGCGGGAGGCATTTTATTAGAAATGCAGAAAACAAGTTTTATTACTGTTTTCTCTGTGCTTCATGAATCTCTGTTCGCTGTATCTAACTTAAGCAAAATATTACAGGCAGAACAATTAGAATTATCTCAATTACCCTTAATAATAAATTCTCAACATTAAAACATTTAAAAGATATTTCAATGCATTGTAAGAATTATACTCAATATGAAAATTTAGAAATATTTAAAAATTATAAATCTCTAATAAATAATGTAAAAGAACTTGGAAGACTTGACGAAGACGAACACACGAATTTGTCTTTCAACGTAGCTAAAAAATTTGTTGATACGATGATATCTAACATGGAAGACAGATTTAATGATTGTGCTTTAGACTTAATAAAAATAAGTTCTCTCTTTACAACATCTCAAGTTTTTGCAGAAATCGACGATAATTATATAATTAAGATTTGTAAATATTTCCATTTAAAGTATGATCAATTGCACGATGATATCAGATCATTTCGATATGTTGCTGCAGAATTACCAAAAGATACTGATATAAATAATGTAATATTAAGTTCCAATTTGGGATACACCGAGTTAAAAATTTTATGTTTCAAATTAAAAACAATACCGGTGTCAACAGCTGCAGTAGAACGATCTTTTAGTACATTGAACAGAATTAAAGATAAAATTCGAAACCGCCTGAATCCGGAAACTTTAAATATGTGTATGGTGATTTGTATTGAAGGTCCTGAAGAACTGTCTACGGAGATGATAGAAGAAGTAGTAAATAATTATGCCCGTAAAAAACAGCGTAGAATTAAATTATTGTAGGATACTGACATTTATTTTTTCACTTGATTTCTTAACTATGTTTTATGTTTGTGAATACTATTTTTATTTGTTTTATATACACGTATATTATATATAGTACCTAATTAAATATTAAACATTATAAACATATATCTTTATTTTTCTTTAAAAAGTAACCCACTAACCCAAAACTGCCCCTATCCCCCGAAGACATGATTAAACCCCCCCGGATAAAAAGGTCTGAAAGAAACACTGCATCGAACTAGAAAACAACAATTCACTAAATTTCTTAGACATCAACATAACCAAACTCGACAATAATTTTACTTTTAAAATATACAGAAAACCAACCCAAACAATAGATTCTATAAACAATAATTCTAACCATTGTACTTTGCACAAATTTGCTATTTTTAATTCCCACATTCATACGATGCTTATTTATGTTTTAGAAAAGAACGAAATCATTAAAGAAACTGAAGTATTAAAACAAATAGCTATAGCTAACAACTTCCACCCAAATTTAATAGATAAATTAATAAATAAAAAACTTTATAAGTTGAGCATACAAGAGGCATATAACAACACACTACATCTTGAAAATACGGAAAACTTAAGATATAGCATTCCATTTATTGGCAATCTTAGCTACACGGTTAAACAAATTTTCAATGAAGTCAATATTGACATATCGTTCAAACCGCTCACAAACCTCAAAAAAGAAATCTGTATAAAACTTGACCACCCAAAACACATCGAGACATGCCGACTACATCGGCAAAACAGGTAGAAACTTTTTTACACGATTCAAAGAGCACGCGCGAGTTTTAAATTCGAAATCGGGGCACTCATCATTCGCCGAACACATCATCAATACTGGACATGAATTTAATATATATATATATATATATATATATATATATATATATATATATATATATATATATATATATAAAGATTTCGAAATTTTACACAATCAGAAAAATGGTAAACACTTGACTTCCTGGAAAACCTTGAAATTCAAAAATCATTAAAATCTAATAGTAATATATGTCTTAATGATCAGACTCTCCTAAAACAGAGCCCCTGCTGGACATTTTATTGAAATAAACCCTTTTTCCCTCCGTTTTGCATTTTTAGTTGTCATTACCAGCCAGATTCACAAAACAAGATTAGCTCTTAAACAGGTTAAAATATGTTAAATTCAACGTAAATTCAACAAGTTTAAACTAATTTTGAGCTAATCTTTTTTTGTGAATCTGGCTGTACTATTTTTGTCGTCAATTTTTAATTAATTTTGAATTATTTTTTCACCACGTTGCGGTTAGAAATTTTGTATTGCCATTTTTCGGTTGCTTTTTCGTTTTTTCACTTTTTTTTTGGTGTTTTTCACAGAAATTTAATTTCTTATGTTACCATCATTATCAATTGTTGGTGGTTTTTTCCTGTAATTTTTAGTGTATGTATATATTTCATGTTATTCTCGTTATTGTTATTTATTTATGGTATATTTTTAATTGCACTCTACTTATGTTACTTTGTACTTCCCTTTTATAGTCTGCCGATCTGATGATGACTATTAAATAGTCGAAACCGGTCACATTAAAGTTTTTAAGAACAGTGTGTCCAAGACTCAAGGTTTTTACATTTTTCCTTCCTTCGTTATTATATCGACACACTTGGGTTGTTTCCTTCCAATTAGAATTACTAGTTTATTAAAAAATATTAGATTAGATCAAATATAATTAGGAAAATGGGCGCCACGTGGTTGTTGTTTATCAACACGGTATACAACCACGAAAATACCAAAACGTCAAAAATGCTCAAGATTAGCGATGGGGAAAAAATGAATTGTTAACTCAATAAAGCACTGATTAAATTTAAGCCTAAAAGCTATATTGAAAGTTAGTAAATACAAGTTAAATTAAGTGACTGTTAATATAATAATTGTTAATTTCACTATAACCCAGGCGAGGTATATTTGAAAATAATAAATAATGAAAGGTTAATACTAAGATTGCCTCAGCTAGGGGATGCTGACGTACGACTGAGCAAGGACTAGATAAATAAAAAAATCAAGCTTAAATAAACGCATCGTAGACGCACAATGGTTGGTTGATGGATCAATCAAGGGTAGTGCAGGCGCAATAACTGACTTAAAACCTCGAGTCCTAACCCTAAATACTTAACAAACCGTAAGTGAGTATTCCCACTGATAGTTAAAAAAAAATACTTTAAGACTCGCTTGAGCTAGTACATTGTTAAGATACAAAATAATCTTGAAAATAAGAAAGATCCAGAAGATTTGAATTACAATGATATCGAATAATAAATTATGCAACTACTTTAAAATACTAATGATCAAATCGATAATACTGGATAATAAACGGTGCAATAAACTTCAAATACTAATAGTTATATAGATCAATATTAAAATAATAATAAAAAAATAATAATAAAGAATAAAATTTAAAAGCTTATCTGGCAATGTGGCTGATTCACTGACGTAGGCGTGACGTCGGATGTCGTAGCACCAAATAGCGGAATGACGTAGATGAGACGACGGATGTCGTAGTATCAATGGCCGATCAGACTTCCGTTCTTGAAGCGTGTCTCAACCTTTAACGTCCAACACTACTTCGGATTCCTCCACAGTAAAACGAATTCTCCCTAACGAAATACTTGGTAGCAGTACGAATGGCAAACGAGTACCAAAATCAAGATGTCAATAAAACATTAACGGAAAATTACAAGCCTGAAAAGAATTTGATTGAATCTGTCCAGAGCACATGGTTTCAAAACGAACACAAACATTGAAATTATAGAATTAATTCTCCTGTTTATGTAATAGAGAAACCTATTTAATTTATGTAGTTTACCTTAGTTGTTGTGCGGCTTAGAAGTTTTTTTTTTTTTTTTGAAGATAATATGCTTGCGGCGAATGGAATGATCCGGGATCGACCCGCGGGAATTTATTTCCCAAAATTCCGAAGTCTCCTCAAATCCCACAACAGAGGTCAAAATAGCCGTCTCCAGACGACTCCAAAATAAAGAAAATCGACGATAAAATATTGCCAAAAATCACAAAAACTAGAAAACTTCGTATTCACGTCGATAGCACGTTTTATCTCAAATCACAAGTTATAAAGAAGAAACTATAATTAATATTTCAAATAATACCTTGAAAGGAGAAAGACTCATTGGAAGATATGAGTCTGAAGAGAGATAAACGATCATCATCTAGCGCACACTGCCGTAAAGATATACTTTTGAAGTAAAGGCTGCTTTACACAACTTCACAATAAATTCTTGAGAAAGAATATAATATAATAACGATGATAAAGAAGTGTTGTTACATTATAAAGTGAAGATAATAACCAAATCTATTATAAAATTAGAATAAAGCTAGTATTTAATGAAAGGAAAGATGTTATTTGGAGTTGCAGTCATTTAATAAAATCCACTAATACACCAACGTAAATTCATGATTTATCCAACCAATTGAGAAACAAAATAAGCGATACTCATTTAAAATTTATTAATAACACCCTTAGCAGTCAATACCATCAAAACCAAACACCTCAGAAAACCTAAGAACTTGAAAAACAGAACGTCAGTTAATAATAACAACATTCCTGAGGAAGAATGGTTTTTAAACCTGACAAATGTTGAGTTTCCAGAAGAATGCAAGAATTTGTTAGCACTAGGTCCCAAATTCGCCGTACCTTATCAACCACAGGAGATTCCTGTTGATAGACTGATTGCTGATGTTGAATATATATTACGTTCAACAACAGATTCCGACTTAAAGAATAATTTGCGGGCCAACATTACAAATAATATCACCAATCACCTACATAAAATAAACAATAATACTTCTCACTCACATTTGACACAAGATTACACTAAAACAAGAAAGTTTCTCAAAGCTAATAAGTCAGAAGTACTTATCATAAAAGCAGATAAAGTTAATAAAACAGTCGCCATTACTACTGATGATTACAACAACAAAATGAATGAACTTCTGTCTGATGATACTACATATAAATTATTATATAAAGACCTAACGACGAAAATACAAAATAAAAACAATTCATTAATTAAAAAACTACATGATAATAGACACATTGATAACACGACTAAAACAAAATTAACACAAGACACTGCTGTTGCACCAAGAATCTATGGAACCATAAAGGTTCACAAACCTGATCTCCCTCTAAGACCTATTGTTTCTGGGATCAACATCTAACCTCTCCAAGTATCTCTCTAGTTTACTGAGTGGACTAGAAAATGACGACTTCCTAGTGAAGAGTTCGTTCGAGTTTGCAACGTTCAAATCAGCAGTTACATTGGATCCAGGTTACATACTAGTTTCACTTGATGTTGTCTCCTTGTTCACTAATGTACCTCTTAACCTCATTCTACAAGTTATAGAAGAGAAATGGGATATAATTAGTAACAAAACAAACATACCTAAAAGTGAATTACTACACCTGATAGAGTTTTGGTACAACAACAGCTTCTTCTGCTACAATGGCAAGTTCTATTTACAACTATTTGGTTCTGCGATGGGTTCCAATCTTAGCCCTGTTATCGCCAATCTAATGATGGACAGGTTAGTAGAACATTGTGTCTCCCGTCTCCCATTTCCCATCCCATTCATTAAGAAGTATGTTGATGACATCATCACAGCCGTACCATCTGACCAGAAGGAAGTTATTCTACAGATTTTCAACAGCTACAACACCCACTTGCAGTTCACGATGGAGGTTGAAAATGATGAAAAAATACCATTTCTCGACATGTTACTCATTCGTACAGAAGAAGGCAACATATTGTCACAATGGTATCAAAAGCCGACATCTACAACGCGATATCTAAACTACCGCTCACACCATCCGCGGCACCAGCTAATTAATCTGGCGGCAAACTTAAAAAAACCGCGCTTTGAAACTCAAGTCTGAATGCTTCCACCTGAGGTCATTATGAGGATTAAACAACTACTCCTTATAAACAACTACCCTAAAACCCTAGTTAATCGTATCCTAAACACTAATTCCACTAATCCTCCACGCCCTTTACCCAACAATACTAACAATTATTACTGTACGATTCCTTACATTTCTGAATTGTCACACAAGATCAGGAATATGCTGACAGGACACCTGAATTTGAACATTACGTTCAAACAATACAAAACAGTAAATAATTTGTTCAGTAATACCAAACACCCCATTGACACAATGCAACGATCGAACATTGTTTACAGAATTCCATGTAAAGACTGTAAGAAAGCTTACATTGGACAAACTAAAAGATACCTCCACACTAGATTAAAGGAACACACAAGAAACGCAGTAAAACCAAATTTGAGCTCCAAATGTGCCCTAGTGGAACATTGTCAGAAAGAAGAACATTCTTTCGATTTTGAAGACACTAGGATACTAGCTACGGAGAAGAACTTAAACAAACGTCTCACGCTTGAAATGTTATTTATACAGAGGGATCAACAATCTGTAAATTCACAGACCGACATTCAGAATCTCAGCTCCATTTATTCTGGGATTTTGAGAAAACATTACGGACAATTATTACAATAGTTTATTCCCTGTACAAATACATTTTTGTGATATTAAATCTGTGATATTCAATTGGCTATACATATGTTGTACAATCTGGTGCTGGCCCTTGATTGGCTAGCTGTAGGTCTTTACAAATTTCGACTGTTACTCAACTTGAAACTTCTTGTATAAGTTAGTTGGTTGATAACTGTTAAGTAACATGAATGTGTGTATGTTTTATCTATGTTTGACGAAAGATTTCTGTAAAATAATTTACATGATTTACTTGATAAGATTTTAATACCATTTATGTAAGTCTGGTACCTGTGTTGAATGTATGTTCGAATATTTGATTGTATGTTTTGTATGTTATCAGCACCCTGATGAAGACTGATTTACAGTCGAAACGTTGGTGTATTAGTGGATTTTATTAAATGACTGCAACTCCAAATAACATCTTTCCTTTCATCAATATTCAGTCGATAAAACCAAACCTGCACTAGTATTTAATATTTATATAAAATTTACAATCTGATCGATGCTTTCTGATAGCTTTAAACAGGTCTTTAGTTGCAACGAGCGCTCAAGGTAAAACGGATACCGGGGAAACTACACAATTGTCAAAATTTAACAATAAACAGTTTTATACAAATAAGCAAACTAAAGTTTATAAAAAAAATGCTAAATATTAAGGTAACTGTTTATTACATTTTCAATAAAATAAATAAAATAGAAAATTTCCTTGCAGGTGAATTCGAATTGTAAGAAAAGATGTTCCTTTTATTTGGGGTCCCGAACAGGACAAAGCATTTCAAACATTAAAACAAAAATTAATAGATAAACCTATCTTACAATATCCAAATTTTAGAGAACAATTTATTTTAACAACCGATGCGTCAAATGTTGGAGTTGGTGGGGTTCTTTCCCAAAATAAAAACGGTGCAGATCTTCCTGTTGCTTATTATTCGCGAACACTAAATAAATCAGAATTAAATTACTCCACAACAGAAAAAGAATTATTAGCAATCCTAAATTCTGTTGAGTACTTTAGGCCTTATTTATATAGTAAAAAATTCAATGGCTTTTTAATTGTGAAAATCCGAATTCAAAATTAGTTAGATGGCGACTTAGACTTAGTGAGTACGATTACGAAATTAAATATAAACCGGGTAGAATAAATTCTAATGCAGACGGATTGGCCAGACTGTTCCCAAATAAAGTGTAAATTTAACCATAAAACCAATTAGAAATTATAATGTCTTCATTGAAAATAATAAATCAAATCCAGAAGTTACGTTGTATGAAAAAACCAATGTACAATTAAAAACAAAAAAAAAATCCGATTGTATTATTTTGGTCACAAGACTTAGATGAATCCAATCAATTTTTTTCATATATTGAACAAAACTTTAATATTGATAAATAAAATCCCTCAATTAACGGTGTCTCAAAATTAAAAAATGATAAGCAAACTATTTACATAACATTTACGACTAACATTTTGATAAAATTGAATATAAAAATTTATTTGAATGTTTACAAAATACAAGAAGATATATAAAAGATGATGATTTTATTATAGTACCACCTGAAAAACGACATAATATAAAGGAATCTAAGTTTTTCGATATGATTAAATTTATTTTTGATAAAAACAAAATTAAAATTCTTAATTCAAGTATAATCTCACCACAAAACGACGAAGAAATTTCTAAAATATTTAATGATAACAATGATAGTAAGATTTCTGGTCATTATGGGTTTAATAAAACTTACAAAAAATAAAACAAAATTTTTATTGGCCCACGATGAAGTCAGACATTCGACGATATGTGCAACAATGCCCTTCTTGTCAGATTAATAAAACAAATTTCAAACCTACGAAACAACCAATGGAAATTACAACTACTTCCCATGAACCTTTTGAAATATTAGCTCTTGACAACGTTGGCCCGCTTCCTTTAACAGAATCCGGAAATAAATTTATTTTGACAGTTCAGGACGATTTAACAAAATATTGTTTTGCGTATTCAATCCCAAACCATGAAGCAATAACAGTCGCTAAAGTATTACTTAATTTAATGATGCAATTTGGTATCCCTAAAACCATATTGTCTGATCAAGGAAGCGATTTCATGTCCGAATTAATAAAAAATTTAACAAATCTCTTTAAAACAAAGCATGTCTCTACAAGCCCCTATCATCCACAATCGAACGGATCCCTAGAACGTAGTCATCTAGTATTAAAATATTATTTAAAACATTACATAAATTCAAATCAAAATGATTGGGACGAATATCTCCAGTTTGCCATGTTTAACTACAATACGTCAGTGCAATAGTTCAACGAAATATACCCCATATGAATTACTATTCGGTCGCAAAGCATATCTTCCATCATTGGTCACTCGAGATTCTGAATTTCTATATACATATGATAATTATCTGCAATCCCTTGAATGTAAGCTAAACACTTCTTTTAAAATTGCGCGAGAAAATTTAATCAGTGCTAAAGAAACAAGCAAAAGATATTACGATAAAAGACAGAACCTAAAACAATTTAAAATGAACGATCTAGTTTACATTTACAACAAAGAGAATAAACCCAATCTCTCAAAGAAATTAGCTCCAAATTTTAAGGGTCCCTATAAAATTATAAATACATTTTCGAATGGTACAGTAGAAATTCAAATAGGTAAAAAGAAAAAACGATACCATACTAATTCGTTGAAACATTCTATTTCAGATGCTGTCAGTTAAGATATTACTTTTATTATTATTACTATCCTCATTTAAACTCCCTATATCTTGCTCTTTTTATAGAAATAATGAATTTAATAAATCCAGTGGGTTATTTTACAACAATTTAGGCGTAACTAAAGTTAGTAATACCGATTTAATCTTATTAAGTTATATAAATTTAACACATCTACAGCATAGTTATTCCATAATAAAATAGTTTTATAAAGCCACTAAAGATTCTTGTACAGCTGCTTTAAATGATCAACAAAAACATAATCATGTAAGCTTTTATTGTAAACAGACACTAAAATTAATAAAAGAACAATTTGAAGAAATCGAAAACAAAAACGACATTTTATATAAAATTTCTGGACAGGTAGTTCATCTCGGAAGCAAAGAGGATTAATAAACGGTGTTTCATACGCTTTGAAATGGCTTTTCGGTACACCAAGCTCAGGTCCAGTGTTGCCGCAACAAAAAATATTATAGTACCAACATTTAGGAAAAAACGTACCACTTGCGTAGCACATATTTTTAATAATTATCTTTATTTATTTTATTATTAATATAAATAATACAAAAAAATATATAAAAACAAAAGTTTCCACTTCCAACCAGACCATGTAAATAAAGTCACAGCACAAAACAAGTCATCACTTCAGACGCAACAGACTACGTAAATAACATCAGTATATAAAGTGAAAGTACAAAATAAATCTTCACTTAAAACAATGTAAATAAAATCACAGTATAAATATTATTAATACATTGTTCTCAGGAGTTCATTGCTTGGTGTCCATTCATAACAATTATTATCACCAAGCAACTCTTTACATAAAAGTAGACCGTTACAAGTTGTAACATTTAATTGATTCCTATATTTGGTTTTTATACCACTTAATTTGCTAAATAATCGGTCTGCAGCAGAACTGCTATGAGGTAAACACACATTTTTTTTTAGAAATATTACTAAGCTATTAAAGTTTTTTTCATCCGCTCCATTCTTTAAATTTTCTAAATATACAATGACTTTTTCTATATCATTTAAATTATTTTTTGGTTTGTATTCTGATACTTCTCTCCATTGCATAGCAATATCATTTATATCTTTTTCTTCAATAATATTTTTAAATCTAACAATTAGTTCCATTATACTAGGTCTGTTTTTATCAAATATTTTGATCGGGTCTAAAATACTTAACAAATTGAGAGTTTCGTCATTAAAGTCTACTCTATTTTTAATTTCTGTACATAGAGTGATATAAAATTCTAAACATTTTTGTCTTACCTGATTAAGAATTGTGTTGTCTAAATTTCTTTGAATTAAAAATTGTTCCACATAGACACCCAAATATATACTTTCAATTATTAAATAGTTATGAGGATCGCGTAAATTAATTTTATTTAATTTGTAGTTATTAACAATATGAGGCTTCATAAAAAATTTTAAAATTGTTTTATAAGTAGCACTGATACTAGTTAAAAAAATATGAAATTTTGGAGACTCAGATTGGAAAAAAGTATTCATTTTACATATTATTTTTAATATATGTTGCAAAAATTTATAATAGAACATATATACTGGGTTATCTAAATTGTTTAAAATTGATATAGCAGTTGGATTTTTCATTTCAAATGCTTCAGATTGAAAGTATAAAGTTAATGCAGGCCACTGCTCAGCAATGCTCGACACTACGGCTTCTAAAGAAAGCCACCGCGTTTGGCATGGTCTAAGTAAATTATGCGGATTAGAATTTGTAAATTCTTGAAATTCTAAAAACGCATTTTTTCTTGTAGTAGAATGAGAAAAGTAATTATAAATTGCGTGGGACAATTGCTCGATTTCTTCAGGCAGTTGTTGGCATGCCTTTGATGCACATAAATGCAATGAATGTGAAACACAAGGCATTACAAACAAATCAGGGCAGATAGATTTAAATTTAGCCTTTACCCAGTTTAAATTTCCCATCATAACTGAAGCATTATCAGATGCGAATCCTATCAAATTGTTTGATGGTATTTTAAATTTAATAAATAGTAACTCATTAATACAGTTAAATATAGCTGTTGCATTTGCCTCGTTTAGCTCAATTAAAGCAAAATGCCGATCTTTGACTTTCTTAACATCTTCATCATAAAACCGTACAGCTATCACAAGACATTTTTAGTAGTAATGTCTGGCGTTTCATCAATTATAATGGAAAAATTTGTTTTTAATAATTTTTCCACTAACTTATTTTCGACGTAAGGCCCAATAACTTGTTTTACTATTTCTGTAGTTTTTGTTCTTGAACACCGCAAATTTTTAGCAATAGTCGAATCTGGGCAACTGGAATAAATCAGTTTTGGTAAATGCTCCATTACAAGAAAGGGCAAGTTATGTTCAGCTACGAACATAGCTAATTTTAATTCTGCCATTTATCTGTTGCGTTCATGTTTGACTGATGTAGAATTATTAATACATTCGTTAATTTTTGTATTTCCTTTCATTTTCTCCATATTTTTTACATGAAACTTTGTAACTTCATGTCGCTGCATATGCTTTTCTCCTCCAGCAATAGATTTACAACAAAATTTACAAAACGCTTTTCCATTTTCATTTTTTAGCCACGAAAATTTTGCTGCCCAGTCATCGCGATATCTTCTAGGGTTCCATTTTCTCCTATTTGATTTAGGTCTACTGGTAACATCTCCTTCAGTTTCCTTTTCTGTGTCTGTCGTAGCACTTGTCACATCATTACCCTGTCTCTGATGATGATAAATCTTCTATTTCCTCTGCTGTTGCAGATTCTTTGGTTTTTTTTTTGGATCTGTATCACATTTTTACAGTCGCTTGTGCTAGCATTATCTTGTTTTTCAATAACAGCTTTACTGTGAATGCTACTGCTACACCTTGTAATATATCTAAAATAAATAAATACATAAGGATAATTCAATAAGATTATATATAAAACATAAATAATTATTAACTGTCCATATTTGACACATAACAAAATTGTGATGTGACTTTGACGTGACGTTTGACCAATATGAAGTTGATTCGTATTATTAAAGATAAGTTCACCTAGTTCACTTAAACTAGATGGCGGTAACAATTTTAAGTACAAGTAAACTTTAAATGGGCGAATGTAATTTTCAGTTACCGAACTATCGCCATCTAGTTAAATCGTGATAACTACTTCGAATTTTGTGAACGGAATGCACATGCATCGTTTGGCTGTTCATGGCTGTGTTCCAGTGTTTGTCTATGCCTGCACGTCGCACAAATGCCATGCCAAGGTCGCCACTGTGCCACACAGAAACAAAAGTTTTTGACAGAAACTAATAAATGTACCACATTATGTAAAATACAAAAAAGTAGTAGGGGAGAGTAGCCTAATTTGGACCGTAGCCTAATTTGGACCGTAGCCTAATTTGGACCGCTGTGGTATCCAAAGATTGATAAAATCTGTGCGATTTTAGATAGACTACTTGTTATACGTAGAGGTAGACCAGATTAATGTAATCGTGTTTGTGAAAAAATGTCTCATGGTTACATTAAGAGAAGGGTTATTTGTTTGACTACAAAGAAAATTTGTTATTTTGATGTAAGAGTGAAAGCCGTTAGTTCGTCCAAACGTAAGGAATTACAAGTCCTCTTATATCATCACAAAGCTTACTTAACTAACTATAATTTCCTGTTACAATTTTATGAGTTTATGTTACTTTGACATTTTTGTATAATTTTAAGTATAAAATATTCAAGTTGCCTAAGTTGGACCGAAAACAGTTGCCCAAATTGGACCGACAAAAATTGTGATTACGGCACAGAATAGTACATACAGAAGCGACACGTCGACATGTCGGTACCTTTCATGTTACCCTATTCAGTTCTATGATCTTGGAGCATTGTGTAGACCTTTAAATTTGTTGACTTCTCCTATTTCTCCCTAAGATGTGACGAAACTATCCGATTTTAAAGAATGAGCCCTTTAAATTTGTTGCCTTTCTCCATCTCTCTGACAAAATGCGAAACATAAAAAAGAAAATGGTGATTCATGGTTTTGTACATTGTGTGAAGAAACCAAGGAAGAAAATATGATACAATATATGAAATGTCGCACTTGGATTCATTCTCAGTGTGCTGGAGTTGGTGCTGTAGTTAAAAGGTTCTATTGTTGTAATTTTCGTTAAGAAAGCTAATGGTCCAATTTAGGAAGCTAGCGGTCCAAATAAGGAAACCGGCTTCCTATATTGGACCGATGACAAGATTTTTTTGAATTAATTTTTTACTATTAAAAATGGTATTTAAAATTTAATAAATGGTTTTATTTTGAAGGTACACTTAGGGAGTTTCTTTTCTACTACTTAATTTTTATTGACACTTCTTCCGTTCCTTTATATAGTGAATATTATAAAATTGGTCCAAATTAGGATACTTTCCCCTACCACCGTACCAATTAAACTAAAATGTACCACATGTGGTACAAAAGTACTACCGCGGCAACACTGCTCAGGTCATGTAGAATTTTACAATGATAGTATAAATGCTTTAGTAAATCAAAACAGGCAAACTCAAACATTATTAAAATCGCAGATTCAGATTATTTCGAGTACAATCCAAAATTTCAACAATTCAGTAAATTCTTTAAAAATTATCGAAGAGGTAATAAATAAAAATATTGAAAAAATTAATAAAATATCAATTACGACAAATAGTAGACTAGATAAATTAACTATTGAGTCCACCATTACACAACAGACAATGACTCTCTCAACAATGACTACGAGAATTAGCAGCGAATATGATAAATTTATTAACGCGGTTAATCTGGGTAAACATGGTATTCTTTCACCTCAAATAATAACACCAAAATCTTTATTCATTGAATTACAAAATTATAAAGGCGAATTCGATTTACCTATTGAAGCTAACAACAACAATATTAATACATATTACAAAATTCTAAATTTACAAATAATCTTTTCGACAGATAATCTCGTAGTATTTGTTATTAAAGTTCCTCTAGTAGACAAAATACCATACAATCTTTTTAATCTAATTCCTCTGCCAGTCCAGCACCAAAACTCTTCCGTATTTTCATACATACAAACCAAAAAACCTTATCATCTCCTAGATCAATCCAAAGCATATTACACCCTTATGCAAGATCTTAGTAGCTGTAGGGAATATAGGGTACAGGAATTCATCTGCAAAGACATACACACCACGAAGAAGACCGACCTGCTCACCTGTGAAACGCAATTACTGGCGCCGCATCGTAAAACCATTCCTGAGGACTGTGATGCAGCAAATATAAAAGACACAATTGAAACGTGGAAATATATAAATAATAATAATTGGCTCTACGTTCTGCAACATCCCATAACTCTAACTATTCTTTGTGAAGAAGCTTCCCCAAGTCACACCGAAGACATCATTCTACAAAATACAGGATCGATTCAAATTCAGAAATCTTGTAAAGGTTATACGGATAATTGTATATTACAACCTACAATTGATATAACAGCGGATGAATGTTGCAAATTTGTTAAAAATTTACAAGAAACAAAATCACCCCTTTTGAATCCGATCAAAATGACGAACTTGGACTTAAACGATTTGAGGTACGCTAATAAAAAATTAAAGGTTATCCCAGATCAGCTAAACAAGCCTTTCGTCGTGTCGCATAGCCATTGGTATACGATAGCGCTTTCAACAGTTGGAGGAATTGTGATTTGTGCCCTAGTTATAAAATTGTGCAGGTGGTGCGGTTGTCTGGAACTAATTAAAAACTTGTGTTGCCCCCTTAGAAGTTCCAACACTGAATTGTTACCCCCTAATCCAAAAAACTATAAAGACTATAAATCTGATCCCCAATCAAGTGACATTGCCCCATATACTTCCGACACCCCCATGGACGAGCATGGAAGTATACCACTCCAAGTGATGAACAGCCAGAGCTAGATCCAACCATCTTCAGCTGTAATTCCACAGCGTCATCCAGTCTGAAGCCGATGTAGCTCTACTCTACTGTAAATCGTTAATTCAAAAACAATTTACATTTTATTGAGGGAGGTGTTGTGTTCCTTCATTTTCTATATAAATATAAGTTAATTCATATTTGTTAATGCATGTTAGATAGTAGTGAACCTTTTGTTATTAGATATAAGTTTTAGATTTTGTTAATGCATGTTAGTTAGTAAGTTTCATTTTTGTTCATATTTTATTCTCTTTTGCAATTGCATTTGTAACTTTCAACGTTTATTTGTACTTGTTGCCGCCATCCCTCAACATTGTAAATTTCCTTCCTTTCAGAAATTCCGAAGTTCATATTGCCCCATCATAAAGTAAGTTACTTTTTCCTTGAGTCATAAAATCCCAAAATCTCATCCCATGACCACCCTTTTTAGAAAAACCGCCAACTTTCACTTCTCCGACATAGTTCATCAACCCTTAAACTTTCCAAACCACCCCCACCTCTTTCCTGTGTACGAAATCTACATAAAATCCTAACCATGATAAAAAAAATTCCAGAGTATCTCCGTATCTCCACAAAACCCCGAATCCACGACCGAAATAGTGGCTAAGTGCACTAGAAACCATTTTCGCCGCAAATAAAATTTATATGTAGTTGTACTTGTGTGTTTCATTGCAACTTAAATTTTGCTATCACGAGTACACAACATCACACAGAAATTTACAGCCCTGTATCACTTCTACGAAACCTTATCCATGTTGTTAATTCAGTGAAAAAACTTATTGTAATCCAAATATATAGAGCGGATTTTATTGATTATTAAAAATATTCTAAAACATTCCATATTCAAAAGTGAAATACCTCTTAATAAACAGTACGTCTTATATTTCTTATAAGAAATACTAGAAATCGAAAAAAAGACGACGTAGTAAAAACAATACTAGATATTCACACATTACCTCCCATCAATACCAAACCAGTTTTGGAAGTTAAAAAGAAAGCGGATTTACAGTCAATGTTAAATTATATGCCTGATGTAGATTATAAATTTTATGAGGTATATATAAATAATAGTCCTCTATGTACTCCTTTTTTTATTTACATATGGACTTGGATCACTAAGGTGTAATTATATTTCATAAAATAGAAAAATTTGCATACTGTCTTGAACTAAGTCCATTTTTAATTTCAATTTATTCAGCATCAGTAACTCGTACATTGATAAATATTTGCTTAAATTAGTCAAACATAAACTAAAACTAAGTAGCATTGTATTTAACAATTTTGTGAAACCCATGAAAATAAAAATTAATTTTAAAATCTTACAAGGCGTTTTCTGAATTATAATTTGTGAACTTAATACAAAATAATTCTCATATGACTATAAGATTATACACAATTAAACTTTGTTAACTCAACATACAATATAATGTCACATGTCAATCATAATAATAATTATTTGTTTTTCTAACTTGATCTAATAATGCTACATTTCTCCCGCCTTTCTTTTAGTGTTGAAGCATCAATCGATCACGTTTTAAGTCTGATTCTGGATGATCTTCGAACTGGTATCTTTATCTTTGTTTCATTGGATATCTCTGTCGTTATCTCTTTCTTTTCTTCTGTATTATCCACAGTAGTAGTAGTAGTAGTAGTTAGATTTCCTTTTTCTGTATTGTTTACAGTAGTTGGATGTTCATCAACAACACCCAAACGACTTCTTAGTTGATCTGCATGTTTTCTTCTTATCGATTCTCCACCTACTAGGACATCATATGATAATTCTCCATTTCTCTTTTCTATTATTCTTGGACCTGATTCCATTTCCTTTTTTAACCATACTTGACTACCTACCTCAAATTCTCGTTTTTGAACTGTGATGATATGATTTTTGTTTCCATACTTGTATCTCAGCATATTTTCCTACATCTGATTTGATTCTGTCGAACAAAGTTGGCAATCTTTGTCCTAAAAATTATTCTGCAGATGCCCTGTTTGTTGTTTTGTGCGGCGTATTTTGATATGAAATTAGGAATTGTTGTAAACACAAATGTTGATTTTTTTCACATGTTTTGCATGCTTTATATCTGGCTTTAAATGGTCTTATAAAACGTTCTGTCATTTCATTTGTCTTAGAATGATATGGACTAGTTTTAATATGGTTTATTCCATTTCTTTTACAAATTTTTTAAAATTCAACTGAAATAAATTGTGGTCCATTATCTGTAACTATTTACGATGGTACTCCATTTCTTACAAACCATTCACGTAATCTATTTATTAACATTTGTGAAGTAGTAATTTTCATTATATTAACTTCCACCCATTTTGCAAAAACATCTCCACCTACTAACCAGTTATAACCATCAAATGGACCCACGAAATGGCCGAACCTTTTCTGTAACAAATTTCATATTTATATCCAGTGTCAGTGCCCAACGAATAAGTCGATAATTTGCAACTTTTGGTAAGACTCTTTTCTGTCCGAAAATTCTTTCAAGTGGTTTGTGATCGGTGTATAGTATAAACTTTTTACCATTCACATACTGGTGAAATTTCTTTACTCCAAAAATCAACGCTAGGGCTTCTTGATCAATTGGTGAGTATCTCCACTTAATTTGTATTAGAGTTCGTGAAGCGTAGGCTACTGGGCGTTCCTTACCATCTGAACATTTGTGAAAAAGTACTGCTCCCAGTCCAACTTCTGAAGGATCGCATGTAATGATTATTGATGATTTTTCATCGTAGGGTACTAGTGTATCATCATTTGATAATATATTCTTAATTTTATTAAATATTTCATCTTCTTTCGTTGACCAGTTCTACCTTTTTTTGATCCAGTCAATTAGTGAAGATCAGCATGAAGATTTTTTATGAATCTTTCATAAAAATTCATTGCTCCCAAAAATGCCCTTAATTCTGTCACATTTTTGAGCCTTGACGTTCCCTTAATGGCTTAATTTTTTTCTTCAGTAGGATGAATACCATTTTTATCTATTCGGTGTCGTAAATAGTTTACCGAGCCTTGCAAAAATCTACATTTTTTTATTTGTGTTTTTAATTCAGCTTTTTTCATGCGTAATAAAACATGTTTTAGTACTTGTATATGTTAGTCTCTTTTTGGACCCGTTATAATTATATCATCCAAATAAACGTTGGAATATTGCTGGAGATGATAATAAACCAAAGGGTAGTCTTGTATACTGATAATAACCCATGTGAATTGATATTATCAAATATATTCTTGATTCCTCTTCTACTTCCATTTGTAGATATGCATCCTTCAAATTTATAACTGTGAATTCTTTTCCATTTACTAATTTTGTAGTTAGTTCTTCAAATGTGGGCATTAAATGCATCTCTGGTATTAAATTTAGTTTTTATGTTACGCGAAAATCCCCACAAATTCTCACGTTTCCTTTTCCTTTATCTACATTCACTGTTGGTGTTGCCCACTCAATCGGTATTACGGCTGGATCAATATTCTTATTTATTCCCTCTTTCTCTAAACGCTCCAATTCATTTTCAATTGATTTTCGAAATGGAATTGGTACTCTTTTTGCATGATAAGATACAGGTTTTGCATTCGGTTTCATATGTATCATTGCTTCAGCATTTTGTATTGTTCCTAGTTTTCCATCAAATAATTCTTCGAATTCTTCCAATAATTTGTTAATCTCTGTCATGGTGTTACTTATTTCTTCATAATTTATTTTCCGTACTGTCACTTCTTTTGGTAAAGGTAACTTGAAAGCACTTATCCATGGAAATCCAAATAAAAGTACATCATTTGCTTCTACAACTGTGACTGGTAACAGTAGTTGTTTATTAGCAAATTTAACAGTTACTTCAGTTTCTCCCAAAGTCTCTACATTTTGTTGGCCATAAGCTGTCACCTTCGTGCACTTAGATAACTTTGAAGATCCTATTGTTTCCCATAATTCTTTATTAATTATGGATACTCCAGCACCTGTATCATATTCCATTTGGCAATGATGATTATTTAACTATACGTCAACAGTTACTCGCTGCAACTTTCTGTATAATTAACTACAGTTGTGGAATTCTTTGTTTTACAAACTTAACTAAAATGTCCAATTTTATGACATTTATGACACTTTGCATTTATTGCACGACATTCTTTAAAATTCAAATGCCAATCTTTCTTACATTTTTATTTTGAAATATTTTATTGATTGGTTCATTCGACTTAATCTCATTTTCAGCTTGTTCCATTGCAATATCTAATTCCAATACTTCTTGAAATGAAACTTTGTCATCAGGCCATCTTTGACGTACTTCCATTTTAAATTTAGGGTGATTTATCCCAACTGCAATCTGTCTCGTAATCTTTCATCTAATGTATCGCCGTATTTGCAAGCTGCACTTAATTCTCGAAGTCTGTTTGCAAACTTAGTGATTCATATTCTTCCCATGTTGTTTTTTCAAATACAAATTTTGCTGCAAATATCGTTAATGATGGTTTATATGATTGGTAAAATGCTTCTTTAACTTCATGGTAATCGCATGCATCAACATTAGCAGGGAAAAAATAATTTCTAATTTCTTGCAACGGTTTAACTTACATATTTTCTCAAATTGGAATATATATTGGTCCCAAGATATTCGATTCTTGTCGAAGTTGTCACATGTGAATCTTTCCATTTTTCTGAAAATCTCGACCATATTTTCTACTATATCCGTTTTTCTTTTGTTTATCTTCAGACATCTTTACTTTTTTTTACTTTTATCTTTGTCGCCAATATAAGATTATACACAATTAAACTTTATTAACTCAACATACAATATAATGTCACATGTCAATCATAATAATTATTTGTTTTTCTAACTTTGATCTAATAATGCTACAATGACGAATTGGAGATTCTTTTAGTTTACATAGGTTTTTATTTTTGTGTCATTTAATTACACATTTTATTTAAGTAAGTATATTTTATATTTAGCTGTGTTTGATAATAACAATTTAGTTACTATCTGTTTCTTTTCTTTTCAATTAAGTTTTAAGTTTATTCGCCTTTAAGATAATTTTTCTTTATATCAGTATTTATTTATTATTATATTATTTGATTCTTTTATAAATTAATTTAAATATTTTTAACATTTATTTACTAGATAAATTGTTTTCCAAGTTTTTTAGCTATAAGTTTAATTTAATAAATTTTGGAGACATTTGCGGATTCTTTTAGTTTACATAGGTTTTTATTTTTGCGTGTTTATTTATTTTGGGTACTGTGCAATTTCGTTGTTGTTTTGTTTTTAAATTTAGATAACATTTTCATTTAAAATGACTACGTTAATCTCTCACTGTTAAAGTCACTTAAACGATAACTCGCTTGAGTATAGAGGGTTGGGTGTGCGGGGTAAACAGCCCAGCTTAGAGATCAGCCAAGTCGCTTAAATATCGATTTATCTTAGCCAACCCGCTTAAGATTCTGTGATAAACAGTTAAGACTACAGAATAAAAGAAACATATTTTAAAACTTCTTAAATAATTATGAAAAATATGTATTACTATATTATAGACTTCTAGAAATTATTTTTAAATATTGTATCATAATTTGTTGATAAACTTGTTTTATTAGCATATTTTTTTTTAATTTTCATTGTTCTATTGAAGATAAAACACAATACAGATTTTATAAAGGTTGTCAAAAACTGATGTGAAGATATCAGAAAATTTTCCTATATATCCTTATTTAATAGCAACGGTTTAACAAAGGTTAACTGCAGTCACTTTAAATCATGCAGAGTAAAGGCAACAGAGTTAAGAATTAAGTTAAAGTCACTTCACTTTTAAGCGGGTGATAGCACTGCGAGATAAACGTAGTCATAGTCCAGTAATAAGACAATAACACTTCTAGCACACTATTTAAGATCTAGTCTAAGAGCTAGCGCAAAGTTACCTGTATGTATTTGACCAGACCTGAGTTTTTGTGTGTTGAGGCTCCTATACCTACTATACATGAGATGGGGAGTCACTAAGCCCAGAGTGGTGGACGCGGCGGGCGCTCAGGTAAGACAAGTAAAAATTTTTGGCGAATTTTAAATCCATTTGACCACGTCTGCCATTTTGAAATTTGAAAATAGATTATTATTATTATCGGAAAATAACAATGGCAGACCATTATCACGCGTTCAACATTCTGGCAGACAGTTATGAAAGTGCTGAAAAAAATTAAATTTTGAAAGTATTTGACCAGATCTGCCATTGATATATTTTATTCATTAGAGTCTTAAAAACTTATTTTCGTCACGGCAGACATTTTCATTAAGTACAGACTTCAGCAGACAACAAGAATTAGCTACTACATGATCAGATCTATGCATATACTATCTCTGTAGCTATCTTTTTTTTCCCTTTATATCACTATTATTCTCACTCTAACCTATAATATTTTTATTTTATATAGTTACTAGCATTCAAATAGTCTAGGGTTTATACCTGAGAGGGCTCTTTTCGGTTCCCACTCTAACGGTTATTGCCAGATGTTTTCAGTATAGTTGTGAATTCTCATACAGTGACTCTTAGTGTTTTGTGAATGTAATAAAATACATAGTGTTGTTTTATTTATTTTCGTTAATTTGTCATTTATATAATTAATATATTTGATATTATGTCGGGTGACAAAGAAGAAGTGAAGTGTGTTTTTTGTGACACGGTAAAAACTGATAAAGTACTTTTATTTTCAGAAGATACTATATCAAAATGCCGAAAGATTTTGAGGTTACGGAAATTCCATAAATTAAAATATAACGATGTTGTTTTACCGGACGAAATGTATGACTCGGGATATCATAGTAGTTGTTATAAAACATTTACTGCTCTGAAAAGACAATTTCTTTCGACAGATGTTAAAAAAAAAGTTCTTCCACAACCCAGTACATCTTCGTCTGAAATTCAACAGCCATCCACATCATCTGATAATTTAATAACAAGTGATACAGCTGTATATGATTCCCTGGTGAAAGATGTGAGCCTTTCTGAAACAGAAGAAGTAGCTAAAGAAATTGAGGCTGAAGCAGAACAGCCGTTGGAGGAGAGACCATCTGAAGATTCAGAAGAAGCACCGACTGCTCAAGCTTCCGATCCAGTCGTTTCATCTAATATGAACTTATGTTTTTTTTGTAACAAAAAAAAAAAACAAAATCGGTCTAAAAATGAGCCATTGCGTACTTCAGATAAGATTCAATTTGAAAAAAGTATATTATCAAACTTTAAGCCAGATACCGAAATCTATAATGAAACTTTGATAAAAATACAAAATATTCTCTCATCTCACGTATATTATCATGATGTTTGCCGGCTAAATTTCAGAAATCAAAAAAGATCACTGATAAAAAGTCCTGTCCGTACTTTATGGCACGTTTCCCGAGAAATTCATGAAACAGTTTACAAAGAAATTTGTCATTTAATAGAAGAAAATGTCATAAAGCGAGGACGTTGTTATTTTTTGAGCTATCTACATAAAGAGTATTTCGAAATGTTTACAGAATTAAGCGGAGGCTATGACGCATCATCAATATTTACCACGCACTATCTAGAAGAAAAAATTCACAAGAAATTTGCAGATAAAATTCAAATTTTGGTATCGAAAAAAAAAAAGTTGTTGCCCCTATAAGCGTTTCAGTAATTGATGAATCACTATTTGCGCACTTAAAAGACCAAGATGTATTGCAACAAGCCGCAGCCATTTTACGAGCGGAAATTTTGGGCATAAAAAGAAAGAAATTACCTGATCATTTGACTAGTCAACGACTAATAAAAGGTGAATGTACTACACCGCCTATAATTTCTCAATTTTTCTCGTCGGTTCTTGGAGGTTATCATCGTAAACAGCGGAATTGTGACACTTTTCAACATCATGTCTCATCTCTGTCACAGGATTTAATATATATGACTCACAATGGAAGCATAAAGACCTCAAAACATCTGTTTGGGCATTACTTTAAAAAGTATTACAAGCAGTCGTAAGGTTGTCGATATAATAAATCGTTACGGTCACTGTATAAGTTATACTGCAATCGAAGAGCTTGAACCAGAAGCAACATTTTCAACAGTTTCACGTACCGAAATATGTCCAGAGATAATTAATAAAGATGAAAACCTGGTGGCAGGTATGGCATATGACAATTATGACCGATTTGTTGAAACAAAGGATGGAAAAGACACTCTTCATGATACAGTTGGAATAATGTATCAAAATATTGATCCCAATCTCGTAAACGACAATGTAGACGAAGAAGAAGAAGAAAATGGAGAAGAACATGCAGGCAGTAGACCTAGAAGACGATCATTCACAGAAATTGATATTGAGTTACCACAATGTGCTAAAAAACTCAAGAAAACCAGTAATATTCAAGCTGAAAGTGAGGAAGAGGGTAATATAATCGTACACGGGAGTCTCTACAAGCGGATTGACAATATTTTGATGCTAAGTCATGCTTTGCGACTGTCAAATACCCCTATGTGGACTGGTTTTAACAGTAGAATAATGATTGATGACACTCCACGACAATTGATTTCATATTTAACTCCGATTAATCACTCACCAACAAGCAATGCAGTCGTTTTGGTAACAATGCAACAATGCATATCTGCCTTACAAGAGTTGAATCAAGAGTACATGCAAGTAACTTATGATTTAGCTATTGCAAAGATTGCACTGCAAATTCAAGCAACCGAAAGTAATACCTTCAAAAAATTATTTATACACTTGGGTGCTTTTCACATAATGATGTCGTACTTTAAGGCCATCGGAAAAGTTATCAATGATTGCGGCTTATCAACCATCATGGTTGAAAGCGAAATGCTTGCTAGTGGATCTGTTTCAAGTTTCATTGAGGGCAAACATTTTAATCGTTGTAAAAGATTACACCCAATGATGGCTTTAGTACTACAAATAATGCATTTTAGGTCTTTTTTAACACAGAAAAACATTCAAATTTCAGAAGATATCATCGAAGAGATTGACCGATTGCAGAGTTGTCAAGCAGATACTTTTTTTATTCACAATGAAAGCTTGAAAGAGCTTTGTAATGATTATGCTATTTACGAACAACAAACATTAAATGGTGAACATGGTAAAACAGCTCAATTTTATATGACTTACATCAAGCTCGTTGATCATTATTTACAATTGAGTAGGAGCATTCGTAATGGTAACTTTCAATTGTATTTAGACACTTTACCAAAAATAACAAATTTATTTTTTGTATGTAACCATCAAAATTATGCTAAATGGACTGTCCAATACCATTATAATTTAACCAAAGTTTCCACTACTCATCCGGGTTTAGAGCAAGACTTTCAAAAAGGATTTTTTGGAATCAAGCGTACCAGTAAGCCATTTTCAAGACAGCCAATCGATCTTACATTAGAACAGACTATTAATGCAGATGCTGCAAGAACACTTACTGGTATTACACATCTGACTCATTTGATTTCAGCTCGCCAACGGTGGGCAAGAAGTCACGACATTCGCTCAAGTATAATTACACACGTGTTGGATGAGTTAGGAATTACCAAAAAACAAGATATTTCAGCAGAGTTACAACCACATAATATTAAGAAAAGTTGTCAACAACTTGAAAAATTTATCAACTCATTTGATCAATATGTGAATCCCTTCAGCTGGGATTTACCGCCAGATCAATTGTTTAACATAAGTTCAGGTAAAGCTGCATCATCTCAAGTCGAAGAATTTCTCTTAAATACCCAAAAAATTGGTGAAGACCTACGAACGTGTTTTATATCTGAATGTGTATCTGATCCAAAAAGATTTGAGAAAGCCATCAAAAAGACACCACTACACAACTTTTCGAGTCAACTTACAAAGAAAAAGACTGTAAAAATTGGAGGTAAGCAGCAAGAGATCAAGTTACAGCGAGATTTATTCGGGCGCTTGTTGGGAATTTCCATGGACCATCAAATTGATGTTCTCAAAATTTTAGCATATCCAATATCTCCTGTATCTCTGGCTTTATGTCATCTAGATGGTGGTTTTTGTAAAACTGATAAATCTGTCCTTGTAAAATGCATTGAACCAACTATTGATCAGGATCCACCACGTTCTACAGATATACTCTTAATTGATGGATATTTTATCCTCCATTCCATGAAAGAAGATCCCAAAACATTTGGGAGTATTTCTATGAAATTTTTGCAGATGGTATCAAAATATTCCGCACGGAGAATTGATGTAATCTTTGACCAATACTTTTTCCCTTCAATAAAAGATAGCGAAAGATGTCTACGTCATGAAGCATCGCTGATTGATTACACAATTTCGGGGCCTGAACAGGTGCGACCATCAGATTTTGCTAAAGAATTGAAGAATATTAAATTTAAGGAAGCTCTGGTAGATTTTTTTGCGATTCATTGGTGCAGTGAGGAAATGAAATCATTTTTAGGTCACCGACAAATTTTTTTAAATTTCCGAAGTTGTCAATCGTATCAAGTTGTTGATGACAAGATTCAATCAAGTGTTGTTGAAAATTTATGTTGCCCTTCACATGAAGAAGCTGATACCAAGATTATCTTTCATGCTTGTAATATCAGTGACCAGTCGAATATTGTTATTAGAGCCTCTGATACCGATATTTTAATTATAATGATTGGGAACATGAAACAATTACAAAATTCAAAGTCTCATATTTGGATGCTCAATGGAACAGGAAATAATGAAAGGTACATTGACGTCACAAAAATTCATGATGAGCTTGGTGAATTATTAGCCAAAAGGTTGATCGGCTTTCATGCGTTCACTGGGTGTGATTTTAATCCGGCTTTCTTTAATAAAGGAAAGAAAAGACCTTTTACTTTGTTGAAGAAAAACGTAGAATTCCAACAAGCATTTTCAACTCTTGGTGAAGAAAATTTAACAGAAGATCAGCTACATGAAGTGTTTAACAGTATTCAGAAGTTTACATTTCAGCTCTACAATGCAAAAAAATCTATTGACGTTGATGATGGAAGGTACCAACTTTTCGTCAATAATTATAAAGCTTCCGACGTTAATGAAAATTTCACCAAGAAAATAGTAAATTTTGATGCAAGCTCAATACCACCGTGTAAGAGTGAGCTTTATCAGCAACTTCGAAGAGCGCATTATATTTCAACTGTTTGGAAAAATGCTTACAAAAAGCAACCCACCACGTTAGATCCATTAGATTATGGTTGGAGTGAACAAGAAGACAAATTTGTCTTTAAATGGTTCGAAGGAGATCAACTTCCAACTTCTGTGAGTGACTTAATCTCCAAGATCCCTGGTAAGTTTATAATGATTAATTCTTTACTAAATATTTTGGAAACACTTTACACATTTCTTTTATTCTATAATTTACGTTTTATTTTTACAGAACCCGATTCAATGTATGATGAAGACGAGTTACACAACGCCATACATGACTCCGATTCTGATGATGAATGAAGATTTCAAGCAATGAAAGCAAATATATACTTTTTAATGCATGCATGATTTATTTTTTTAAATTATTTTTGTTCATTGTTTCTTAAATAAAAAAATAAACTAAATATTTAAATGATGATTTGTTATTTGCAACACAACTTTATAAGTGAGATTCTTTACGAATGTATTTACTTTTGTATCATCAAACTTATAAATTTTTTTCCTTAGTTTTGAAAATTAAATGTAAATGACCATAAAAAACATTAATAAAGTAAATTATTGACGTAAGACAGGGAACGTAATACATATACTTCTGATCATGTAGTAGCTAATTCTTGTTGTCTGCTGAAGTCTGTACTTAATGAAAATGTCTGCCGTGACGAAAATAAGTTTTTAAGACTCTAATGAATAAAATATATCAATGGCAGATCTGGTCAAATACTTTCAAAATTTAATTTTTTTCAGCACTTTCATAACTGTCTGCCAGAATGTTGAACGCGTGATAATGGTCTGCCATTGTTATTTTCCGATAATAATAATAATCTATTTTCAAATTTCAAAATGGCAGACGTGGTCAAATGGATTTAAAATTCGCCAAAAATTTTTACCTGTCTTACCTGAGCGCCCGCGGCGCCCACCACTCTGGGCTTAGTGACTCCCCATCTCATGTATAGTAGGTATAGGAGCCTCAACACACAAAAACTCAGGTCTGGTCAAATACATACAGGTAGCTTTGCGCTAGCTCTTAGACTAATCGATTGCTGGAGAAAAAGAGTTTGAATACTTTCAAATCCTATGTATTTCAGATTCAATCATTATTTCAGCATGTGATTTTGTTTTCAAAAGTAACAAGAAACATCGTAGACTTAATATTGTTCAGATATTGCAATGAAACGCGGGGTCACTTCGTGAAATTTTTTTATGACACACAGTCGAAAAATAATTTCTTACAAATCCAAACAAAGTAAATATTCTTTTTGATAAAATTAAGGAATGTAATTTAAGTTATTCCGACATGAATTCTATAAAATCTAAAAGTGGAAGCTCAACTTTTGATAAAATTTGTTCAGACCTTTCAATTAAAAATAATTTTAAAAATCGGAGCAAATTATATATGATGTGGAAAAAGAATGAAGGGCAGAAAGATATTCAATGAAATAATATTGAACCTATTTTAATTATTAATTTAAAATCAGATACAAATTTGAATGTGAGTGAATTGAATTATTTTATAATTATTCCATCAACTGCGAAGCAGATTTCGGAAAGTAGCAATAAATTTCATGGTACAGTTTTACCTAAAGGCCACGCACAATATTTTACGACCATAAATCTTGCAAACGGTTTCCACCAAATACCAATACACCCTCTTTATACCAGAAAAACTGCTTTGAGCACACCTCAAGGGCACTTTGAATACACCCGCCATTCCATTTGATTAAAAAAAAAACGCACCTTCATGCTTTCAAACAATGATGAATAATGTTTTAACTGGTTTGACAAACACTCAATGTTTTGTATATATGGATGACGTAGTTCTACATGGTAGCATTTTAGAAAACCACAATCGTAAATTAGAGAATATCTTTACTTAAAACTTAAAGAAAATAGACTGTATTAAACAACTGTAAACCAAAAACTCAAAAACAAATATAATCATTTATAGGACTCATTGGATATTATAGAAAATTTATCGAAAATTATTTATCAATCGCGAAACCATTGACAATTTTATTAAAAAAGGATACTCTAAAACAGAAATTAATAGAAAAACCCATTTTGCAATTTTCAAATTTTAATAAATCTAAACTAACGATGCTTCCAATGTAGGAATTAGCGGAGTTCTTTCACAATTCAAAAAAAGTTAAATTAGCTTATTACTCAAGAACTCTTAATAAATCGGAACAAAATTACTCCACCAACGAGAAGGAGTTCCATGCAATAATTAATTTAGTAGAACATTTTAAGCCATATTTGTACGAAAAAAAAATAAAATTTACATCGACCATCGCCCATTACAATGGCTTTTTAACTGCCAAAATCCAAATTAGTAAGATGGTGTCTTCATCTCAGCGAATATGAGTACGAAATTAAATATAAACCTGGCAAAATTAATTCGAACGCTGACGGATTATCAAGGGTAATCCGTATTAATGAAGCAAACATTAATATTACTTTAAAACACTTTTGATCTTATAGTCAATTTTGAAAAAAATCGATAGACGAATGTAATATATAAAAGAGCCAATCGTTTTATTTTGGTCACGAAAGAAATTCAAACTCAATGATTTAGTATATGTATGTAATAAGCTAACTAAATTGAATCTTTGTAAAAACATTACTCCAAATTTTAAAGGTCCATATAAAATTACAAATAAATATTTAAATAATACTGTTGAAATTTTAATAGACAAGAAGAGAAAAAAATATCTTTTTAATTTATTAAAACTTGTTTTAGATACGTCTTAAAATTCTCTTTTTTTATTCATTCGCTACACTTTATTTCTATCTTTATACAAAAGTAATGAATTTAATAAATCAAGCGGTGTTTTCTATTTGAACAAGGGAACAACTAAAATATATAATTTAACATGAACTTTTCTCAGCCATATTAATTTGACTCATTTGTATCACAGTTATACTTATATAAAATATTATCATAAAGCAACTTCAAGTTTGTGTACTGCTGCATTGAGTGACCCTTCGAAACAGAATCACGTAAGCTATCATTGTAATGAAACATTAAAAATTATCCGTGAACAATTCCAAGATATAGAAAATAAATATAATAATTTACTAGACATTTCTGGTCAAGATTCTTCATCGCGCAGTCGTGAGGTCTCATTAGCGGTGTCTCATGTGCTCTGAAATACTCATTTAAAATCTCAGATTCAAATCATTTCAAGCATCATAGAAAATTTTAATAGTTATGTTACTCAAACAAAACGAACACCAAATGAATAAAAATATCGAAATTATTAATAAATTAAGTATGCAAACAAACACAATTTTAAATAATTTAAAATTAGAATCTGTAATAACTTAGCAATGTGTAATCTTTTGTCGTCAACTAATAGAGTTTTGAATGAATTTGATAAATTTCTAAATGAAGTAAATTTAGGTAAACATAACTTTAGTAGATAAAAATATTTTTAATTTATTCAGTTTAATTCCACTCTTTATTCAACATAATAATAGTTCTATATTTTCGTACATGTAACCCAAAAAACCATTTTTACTTCTTTCCCAATCAAAAACCCACTATAACTTGTTACAATATCTAAACATCTGTAGGTAGTATAGACAACAGGAATTTATTTCCAATAATATTCACACAACGAAGAAAACTGATGGAACCTCATGTGAAATACAACTACTCACCGCACACATCCGCTCCAAGCCAGATGACTGCAAAACCGCCAATATGAAGGTTGAAACCGAAATGTGGAAGTATATTAATAATATTCAAGAAGACTGAAACAAGTAATAGAAAAAAGTAAAATAAAGGAAGAATATACAGTAGAAATTAGCTGGAATAAAATAAAGAACAACATACAAACAGCAACTAAAGAAGCCATAGGATATAGAAAAATTAACACTAATGCCAACAAGAACAAAACACCATAGTTTAACGACGAAATAAAATCGCTAGCTAATGAAAAAAGAAAAGCTTACTTAACATATATGTCAAACCAAACCGACACTACCAAAGAATATTACAGACAGGTACGAAATATAACAAACATAAAAATAAGGAAAATAAAAGAAGAATACTGGACAGCTTTTACGAAACAAATTGAAAGCGATTTATATGGAAGCCAAAGAAGAATTTGGAAAATGATACGAAACAGAAAACAAAATTTAAATGAGTATGTGCATGTCAACAAAATCCCATCACAAGAATGGCAAGAATACTTCTCCTCTGTTTACTCAGTGACAAATGAAGATCTATCGAATATAAAAGAAATAATAAAAGAAGATGTACAGATGAAGAAGTAGACATTGAATATGACGAAGTCGTGCAACAGATACAAAAACTTAAAAACCGAAAAGCACCAGGGGAAGACGACATAACAAACGAACTGGTACAAAAAGGAGGAGAAGAATTATTTGACGAGTTGACTTATGAACAAAATCATTAAATCTAAAACAATACCAGCAGACTGGAGAAAAAGCATCACAATACCAGTATTCAAGAAAGGAAACAAAAAGGACCCATCCAATTACAGAGGAATAACATTACTAGGAGCAATTATGAAAATTTTCACTAGTATAATAAAAGTAAAACTAGAGAAATACGTAAAAATATGTGATGAGCAGCAAGGATTTCGTAAAAATAGATGTACTTCAAACGCAATATTCGCTATCAGACAAGTAAGAGAAAAAGCCATAGAACACCAAACACCTGCTTATATGTGCTTCATAGATATGAGCAAAGCTTTTGATCGCGTAAAACTGGGGGATGTGATATCTGTGCTATATAAATACAAAATGCCTAAGCCAATATTAAACATAATATACGAACTAAACACAGAAAACAAAACAAAAATAAAATACAACAACAATGTGACAGCAGATATAGAAATCAACCAAGGAATTAGACAAGGAGATAGCTTTAGCCCGGTATTATTCTGTCTAATTATGGATGAAATCATACAAGCCACAAAACAAATAAACGAAGTATTCATACTAGGCGAGAATCATGTAAAAATATTGGCTTACGCGGATGACGTGGCACTAATTGCAAATAGTAAAGATGGTGTACAAAAACTACTCCACAGATTTTCACAGGTCGCGCACAGCTTCAATATGATAATAAATGCAGAAAAAACTAAGACTCTCGTAATTTCAAAAGAACCAGTAAGGTGTAAATTACAAATAGGTCAAAAAATTATTGAACAGGTAATGTCATTTGACTATCTTGGAGTACTTATAACCAGCTATGCAGGTATACAGGAAGAAGTAAGAAGGCAAGCAAACAAAGCAGCAATAGTCACGGGATCATTAAGAGATATAATATGGACGAATAAGGATATAAGTATTGAAGGGAAGACAAGAATATATAAAACATGTGTTAGGCCCATACTCACCTACAGTATCGAAACAAGGTCGGATACGAAAAAAACAAAACAAATATTGAGAACGAATGAGATGAAAACGCTCAGGATGATTACAAATACGAAGAGAATAGATAGAATAAGCAACAAAACAATAAGAGACCAGTGCAAGATGGAAGATATTGTGAGATGGGGAAGAAACAGAAGAAGGAAGTGGAGAGATCACGTGCACAGAATGGAGGATGATCGCATAATAAAAATTTGCATGAAGAACAAACCGGCCAGAACAAGACCCCGGGGACGACCTCCTAAAAGGTGGAGGGACAGCTGGACGTCAACGTCACAGGAGGCTTGAATCGAAGTTAAACAGGTCAAAGACCTATTAAGAAGAGGAAGTAAGTAAGTATTAATAATAGTTATTGAATCTACATACTTCAACACCCCATTACAGTTACACTTCTTTGCAATGAAACCCACAACCATATCGAAGACGTAGTGTTACGTAATACAGGGATGTTCTATTTGCATAAATCCTGCAAAGGATACACCGACCATTATATTTTAGAACCACCTAATGACATTGCAAGAAATGTGTCCCACATAGTACTAAATTTTGACATTACAAAGGACGAATATTGCACGTCGTGTACCCCGTATATTTCATATTATGTATTTTTCCATTTTTAATAACTTTTGTATATCAATAAACAATATTCCCTTTTTTATATGTTAAAGAAAAATTGTATTTGTCTTTGTTGAAGTTATTCCATCCTTCCATCTTCAAGGTCCAACTTCTGTCCTGGCAAGAAGTCATATTCCACCGAACTATCCCATCCAGACCATTGTGTAATATGTCCTACAATTTTTTACTACTCACTACTTTACACTGGTTAGTTCTCATATTTTGTTATTATACTTTGTAATGTATGTAAATATAATTACTAAACAATTTAAAGTAACATGAATCCTTGGGTAAAGCTTCATTTTATGGGAAATGATCATATTTCATATTTCCATATATGAATTCCAATATGAAATTGGAAATATTAGAAAATTATAAGTTTTCAACAATTTCTGAGAACAAGTTTGGTCTTGTACACTATTAAAAATCGGACATAAAGTCTTACAACAAATTTAAACAATGAAGTCTGACTATAATACTACAACACTTATATAAACTCGATATTAAAATAAAAGTCGATTCCAGTAAATATAGTCAATAATCTAATATTACTTATTATTTATTTTCAAATTAAATAATATTGCAGACACCTAAAATTTCAACAAATTTTTTTATTTAGAATTTTTCAAAAGGATATACAGATTTGGAGTTATGAATCTTTGATAAATTCATGATATTTATATTCAATTTTTATAAAAATCCCATCTTCTTAAATCATCAACCCAAACCTTTGTTACAGATATTGCATCACCACATTATCTTATTGTCAAAGCCACTCAAATGACATAAATAGTTATGTCATATTAGATATTATAAATAATTTATAAATTTTTCATATACTTTGAAATAATAAACTATATCTTTATTTTTCTTTACACTACACTATTCTAGATACCATAAAGAGAACCATATTTTCTCTGTACAACTTTTCAAACGGATGTACAGATATGGAGTTAATTTATAGTGTATGGTATTGTATGTTTAAGTTCAAAAATGAGATAGTTAGATGACTTTTTTCAAAAACATAAAAAACAATTTCCTATCTACATAAACATAAAATTTTAATGCGTAAGTTCATAAACTTTCATGAAATTATCTAATAGTTGGTATGACAAAACCTTAAAAAATATGGCATAAAAATGCAAGTTGGTACGAAAATTTCAAAGCGGAAGTGATTTCTAATGTAAACTTTAATAACGAACGGACATATTAAATGAACGCTGAAAATGTAATAATATAAATATTATCATATGTAGGTACTGAAATGAACACTAAATAACGCCGAACAAAATTACTTAACGACAGATAAACATACTTAGCCATCATTAATTCTGTCGAACATTTTATACCATATTTGTATGGAAAGAAATTTGTCATATACATATACTGACCATCAACCATAAACATAGAGCTCTAAAACCAAAAATCTTGTTCTAGATTAGTTCGTTGGCATTTAAGATGAGTTGAATTTGAACACAAAATACAATATAAACCTGGTAGAGTAAATTTAAATACGGACAAATTATCCCGATTAGTGCCACAGGTAGAAGATATCAATATTGTAATAAAAACCCCAAGATCATATAATGACTTCGTCCAATTTTACAAATAAAATCCAGATATAGAAATTTTTGACAAAGAAACTTCATCATTACAATTAATTAAAGATCCTTTTATTATTCCTTCATCCCAAGATATGGATAAAAGGAATATTCTTTATAGTTATATTCATGATAACTTTGATATAGATAAACAAAAACCTACATAAATGGACTTTCAAAATTGAAAAATAAATCTCAAACCATTTACTTACTATATCCTATTAATTTAATTTTCGATAAAATGGAAACAAAAAACTTATATGAGGCTTTCAAGAATGCTAAGGGTTGTATTAAAAATGATAAATTTATTTTTGTTCCTTCCGGAAAACACAGTAATCTCAAAGAAATTTATTATATACTTAATTAAAATTCATAAAGATAACTACCACATCTGAAGTACCATTTGATATAGTAGGCTCGTTTCCAATGAGAATATCCAATTTGCAATGTTCAGTTATAATACTTCTATTCATAGGTCTAGAAACTTCACTCTGTATGAACTCCTATTTGGTCATAAAGTAAAAACTCAAAAGAGAAAAATAAACAATATTATGATAGGAAATTAAATCCAATAGAATATAAGGTAAATGACAAAAAAATATCCCCCAATTTTAAAGGACCATATAAAATAGTAAAAACATTCCCTAATAACACGGTAGAATTATTAATTAACAACAAAACGAAAAAGTACCAAACTAACATCTTGAAATACTGTTCCAGATAATTAAGAACATTATCCTACTTTCATGTTCAATTAATTCTTCTAGTAGCATATTCTACAATAATGTAGGAAACTGTAAAATCAGTCATTCATTTTTAAATTTAGTTTTTTCCAATACATCTCACACATGTAAATAACAGCTATTCCGCTTAAAGCAGATTTTATAAATTAACGCTTAGTTCTTGCTCATCCGTTTTAAATCTAGATAAACAAAATCATATTGATTTTCACTGTTAAAACATATTAAATATAACTAACGATCAAATTAAGGAAATTGAAAATAAAACAAATATTATTCGAAATTTCGGGACATCTTCTAAACAAAGCAGAAAACGGAGAGGTCTAATTAACGGGATATCATATACATTTAAATGGTTTTTTGGCACTCCTAGCTCTTCTGATGCAGAATTTCATACAATTAGCATAAACGAACTTCTAAACGATAATAAACACACTCAAACCTTATTAAAATCACAAATTCAAATTATTTTTAGTACAATTCAAAATTTTAATACTTCAGTAATGGCTTTGAAACAAAATGAAGAGGTAATGAACAATAATATTGCATGAATTAATTCTATGTCTATAAAGTATATTTCCGAAATTGATAAACTCACTTTAGAAACTACAATAACAATACATACCCGTACAGACAAAAAAAAGAAGTTTAAATGAATTAGATAAATTCATAAATGCCGTCAATCTAAGTAAACATGGAGTTTTATCACCCTTCGTTATAACGCCGAAGAAACTGTTTAAGGAATAAAGCAATTATAAAGGCGAATTTGATCTTTCTGTAGAGGCTAGTAACCACAACATTCATATTTACTATAAAATTTTAGATTTACAAATATTTTCCGTAGAGGGCTTAGTAATATTTACAATAAAAATTCCAGTAGTTGATAAAACAAATTATATTTTTAATCTTCTTCCTCTTTCAATTCATCATAAAAACACATCTATATACTCATACATTCAACCCAAAAAGACATATCTTCTCTTATCCAAATCCAAAACATACTTCACCCTATTACAAGATCTTTGTAGCCGCAACCAATATCAAAATCAGGAATACCTGTGCAAGGACATCCACACCAAAAAAAGAACTGATCAAGTCCTCTGTGAAACAAATTATTATGGTCTCACATAAGAGAAATCCCAAACGGCTGCAAAACCGTCAACATCAAGGTCCATATCGAGACTTGACACTAAATTAAAAACAACAATCCTATAACCATGACTCTACTATGCGACACCAATACAACAAACTTAGAAGACACACCAGCCAATTTGAATTGCATGATTCGTGTAAAGATTACACTGACCAGTATGTGTTACAATCAACTATGGACATCAACAAAAAATGTTTCTAATATTTTACCTACGATATACATCAGGAAAGACGACTGTTGTCTTTTTGAATCAAAATTAAATAAAACAGAATTAACATTATTATCAGCAATCAAATTGTCTAAAAGAGACCTAAATGATTTACGTTATGCGAATAGGAAACTTGAGAAGTTTGATGAAATAATAACTGATCAAATCAACAAGCAGTTTATCGTCACCCATACCCACTAGTATATAATTGGGGTCTCTGTCGTCGAAGGAATTATGTTGTGTGTTGTGATAGTGAACATCTGTAAATGGTGCGGGTGCCCCAAATTATTTAAAAGATTCTGTTGTATAAATCACCGTAAAAGTGATATAATGTCCCCTATAATAAAGAACTTTGTTAATTGTAAGTTTGATTTAGACTATTGTAATGAACATTACTCAAGTTCGGACGTTGTCACTTATACGCGGAATGCATCCCCTGAGATTTCAAAGGATGAAACAATCAACCGCCAAGAAGGTCCTACAGCCCCCGCTGTCAGTCAACGAACCTATAGTCTCCAGGATCGCCGAAGTACCACACCCCTTTAAATCGTTCTCCCAATAAACGGTTTAATTTACCGTGGAAACTGTACTGTACCATGTATTTAAAATAAAATTAATTAAGTATATAAGTAGTTTAGATATGTAAAAAATATATAAATAAATTGCATGTTAGGAATATAAATAAATATTCTAATCGTAGTCATCAGTTATTTTGTATATTTTCTATTTCTATTAGTTTAAGAAAAAATTGTACGTTTTCCAATTTTACAACCAAACAACCAATATTCCTGAGCTATTAGTCTCCACTGCATTTTTCCGCTTATTTTCCATCCCCACTAAATTCTACACCAGATGCCGACTAAAAATTATTCGATCCCTAAAAATGTGCTAAGCCGTCATCCAGACAACATATTCGACTCTACGCCTTTTTCCGGTCTTTCACCAGCGTGTCAAATAAATTTTAACTTATATTTTTAATTGTGTTTTATGTATTCCATACAAAGCGTCTAAATACGCAACGCGTCTAAATCTAAATCAAAAAACAATATCGTAAGAGACCCTGTCGAATTCCTCAAGGAATATATAGTACCAAAAATTAAATGCCACATCGATTTTAAAAACGATCTATACAAAAAATTCACTTTAATGTAACAAAATTACTTTAGAAACTCTAAAATTAATATTATTAAATGTATACAATTTTTGACCGATGTAACAGAAGACAACGAAAAATTAGAAATAATCCAGAACTACAAGGAGGGCAAAACTAACCATCGCATCGCAGATGACATAGAGGCGCGCATTAAAAGAAATTATTATTGGCCAAAATTACGTAAATCTGTATAAACTTTTAATAACTCATGTGAGATATGTCAATTAAGAAAGTACAATAGAAGACCACTCAAACTAAAACTAAATATAACACCCACCGCTTCTAAACTTTTCGAGATGTTCCATATTGACAGCATAACATTAGAAAAAGTTAAGTTCCTAACAACCATTGATTCATTCTCAAAATATGCACAGGCATATAAATTAGAATTTGGACAAGACATTGAAATTGTAAATAAATTAGTTAAATATTTCACACACTACGGCAAAGCCGACTGAATTATATCAGATAATAGTTTAGAATTTAAAAATTCGTTTGTCATAGAATCATTAAATCTACACAAAATCCAAATTTATTTTATAAGTTCAAAACATCTCGAATCAAATAGAACAACCGAAAGTTTCCATTCTACATTAATGGAACACATTAGGCTTTTTAATAACCAGGAAATTTACAAAAAAGGACCGATCGAAACAAACGTAAACTATGCCCTTTTGGCCTGTAATAATACAATGCACTCCAGAAATTCCCAGTCAAGTACAAGTGAAAAACAGACAAAAACAATCTAAAACAAAAAACAAATTCAAACAATAGACTATCCAGACTGTTAATAAAAATTTAAAAACCGTTAAAATAACACCTACACACGGTAATACCGTCAAAAAATACATTTATCAACCGTTAAACGTCCTAGGAAGAAAACTTACAAATTTAAAATTCTTTCAGGTACCTCGCAATCAGCAATGGCCCAATCATCCAAAACATAACTGAAAATTTGGGAATATTCCCAATTAAATTAGGACCCAAGAAACTCCAAAAATTATCGCATACATTTGTCCACTACTATAAACTACATCCCCTCTTCCAATACAACAACCTGAATGACGAATACGAAAAGTTAAAGATTATTATCTCTAATTATTCCCCTCATGTGAACGATTCTGAAAATAATGTAGAAAAATAAATTTCTTTAAAGGTAATATTGACAATAAAATAACGAACATTGGAGTTCATTCAACCACCTTAATAAAAAGATCTAGAAGAGGTCTTATCAATGGATAAGGAACTGTTTTCAAATTCATTTCTGGAAATTTAGATGCCAAAGATGACTAACGTTACAACGAAATTCTAACAGACCTTGTACAAAATCAACATGTATTAGAAAACTAACTACAGCGGTCTTATTCAATAAACCACCAAATTATAAAAAATGTTAAATAACAATACTGTGCAAGATATACAACATATCGAAATAATCGAAATACAAAATTAATCTAACTTTCGGTTATCGTTAATAAATACCTCATTGAAGGTTTCACCTTCACCAAAAATATTTTAGATCTATTGATATTTCTCTAGAATCCCATTTTTAACATTTTGCAAGACGTAGAAAATTCCTTAACCTTCTGCAAATTGAGAACATTTCATCCAAGCATTATTCAGCCCAATGAATTATTACAAGAAATCCAAAAAATATCTGACCACTATAAAACCCAGTTAACATTTGAAATTAAACTTGAAAACATTTTGGAATACGAACAATTACTAAAAAATAATTGTAAAACAGAAGACTCACAAGTAATTTATTTCATATCAATACCAATCAATTTTGAAACAAATTTCAATCTTTACCATTTAATATCAACCCCAACTAAGTATTATTCAGAATTTGTTACAATTATTCCTAACTCGGAATACATACTGAAAAATGACAAAGAAATAATTCCCCTAAACGAGATGTGTAGGCAGGGCAGAATATATCAGTTCCCACATAAATTCCATGCCCAATCAACTCCAATTGTGAAAAAGAAATACCATCGAGCTTTTGCCCGAAATTAGTCAGTACCTAGTTATCCTGCCCACCGAAGAGAAAATCACCATTAGCTGTCCCGAAAAAACCATCATCGAATCATTAGCTGGAATCTACCTAACAAATAACGATCACAAGTGCGATATAATATTTAATAATCAAAAATTAATATTCGTCGATAAAACGCAAGGATCGCCAATAATACCTCCCAAATTAAAATTTAAATACAATATCAATGAAACATCAAACTTCACGATAAATTTAAAATCCTTAAAACTTAGTGAGATGAATTTGAATCAGCTTATACCAATTAGTGATGACAAGTTGGACTTTCACATCCCTAGTATTTGGGCATTATTACACTATGTTATAGTTATAGTTACAGTGTTTTAATATATCGTCAGAAGCCTTCGAATCCGCATGAAGAAACTAACCCCAGCCAAGCAGCCAAACGACATCGAGCTTCAACTACCAGGGGGTGCTTCCTTCTAAGGGTGGAGGAGTTATAGTGCCATAATTAAGCTGACCTAAACATAATCGTGTTACTCAGTACTTTTCTCCAGCTGCGTAATCACACCTTTTTAGTTTACTTGTACAGGATAGTTTTAATACTGTAGTTAGTCTAGCTTATAAACTTGAATTGTAAACACTTATTTTATTTTATGTATTAAATAAATTTCTTTTTAAAAACGGATTCGTTCTGTTCCAAGCATTAATTTATATAATAAATGTTAGAACACTTTATTCCAACATCCATTCTATTTACAAACGTACAAAGGAAATTAACGCTTTCACAATACTAATAGAAATACTATAACATCTTTTTACAGCTAATGGGCATTTTTACTTTACGTTTTAAGTGTAAATATGTACAAAAAACCTAGTTACAGTATAGTTATTTTATGACACATTTGGCAACACTGTCTGTACTGACATTTAAACGTCAAAAATTAGAAATTTTAAATTCGTCACGAAAGACACAAAAATCTTTAGTGAAATAATTGCTCTTGTATACAATGTATAACAATGCTTTCAGATTTTTGATATCTTCGTTCACTAAGAAGTTATAAATGATTAAAGTTTGCTTCTGACTTGTCAAACATAACAGCTAGTAGTTGGCATTCACTTGAAAATTTCCAATGCTTACTTGAGCCATTCTTTCAAAGAGCCAATTTCACAAAGTTTAAATTTTTTTAAACAAGAACCATACACAGTAAATATATAAAAAAAACTATGTAGGAAATTAAGTTGAATCAAGCCCTGTAATATGGTGGTAAAATCATTAAAATCGGATAATCAATTTATACTGTAGCCTGTTGTAATGTTTCGGCGATCGTCTGATAAAAACATATATAAATACATGTCTAAGCCTTTTAGTATATAGAACTAGCGAATTGCCTAGGCCTCCGACGTCAGTAAAATATTAACAATTGATAACTAATTTCATTTCTGCACGGCAGTTCTTGTCTAATGCTTTCATTTAGTACCAAAAAACGGTGTACTTCCGGCAACTAATTGTAAAAAAACAAATGCAAATCTACTTGTCAATTTTTTCTCACTTCTGACAACTTTCTCCAAAAAACAAAAGTGGGTCAACAAGGATTATTTCTGTCAATTTTGCATGTCAGCTCTCATCGAAACTTTTCATTTTATACCAAACACGAGATACTTCTGACAACTTTTTGCGAAAAACAAAAGCCAATCAACATGAAACATTTTTGTCAATTATGCACATCAGGCCTCAAGAAGACCTTTCATTTGAGACTAAACATGATATATTTCTGAGAAATTTTTACAAAAAACAATAGCTGATCGACATGGATTAATTTTGTCAATTCTGCAGGTCAGCCCTCGAGTCCTTTCATTTGACACCGGATATACTTTTGACAATTTTTTTCAGAAAACAAAAGCTGATCGACATGAAATATTTTTGTCAATTCTTTACGCGAGCCCTCGCCGAGACCTTTCATTCCATACCAAACACGATATATTTCTGACAACTTTTTGCAAAAATCAAAGGACGATCGACATAGATCATTTTTGTCAATTCTGCTCGCCAGTCCCCATCGAAACCTTTCTTTGATAACAAACACGTGATACTTCTGATAACTTTTTATAAAAAATATATCCCGATCGCCATAGAACATTTTTGTCAATTCTGTTCGCCAGCCGTCATTGAGACATTTCTTTTAATACCAAACACGAGATACTTCTGACAACTTTCTGCAAAAAACAAAAGCCGATCGACATGGAACATTTTTGTCAATTTCTGTACACCAGTTCTTACCGAAAAATTCGATACCAAACACGACATATTTTTGACAACATTTTGTAAAAAAACAAATTCTAATCGACGTTCAATATTTTTATCATTCGTGAACACCAATCCACATTGTGTCGTTTCATTAAAATCCAAGGACGACCTATTTCTAACAACTTTTTGCGAAAAACAAATGCAGATCGATGTGACACATTTTTTTTGTCATTTCAAAACCGGCCCTTATGGTTTTCTATCTTTTGATCTCAAACACAGCAAAGTGTTCAATTTATATTATTTAGGAATATTTGATTTTTATTTAGTTACTTCATAAATTGGCAGCACTGTTTGAAAAATTGTAGTACACACAGTAAAAATATGAAACCTATTAAAGAAATTAATTAGCATAAATTCTCACAAACTGGTGCAAATTTCAACATAATCTAAAATTCCGTTCAAGCTATAGGCTTTCCGTAAATTTTGGCGATCGTCGATGATGAAAGAAACTATGAAAGACACTATATAAATCCGACCTTTGTACATATGAAAATGAATGCAAGAAAACCAATAATATAAATACTATAATATAGAATTATAGCAGAACTTGATTATAAATTGAATGAGTCAATAGTTGGTATTAAAAATCACACAATGGAGGGGATAAACGAACAAATTTGCATAAACTTTATTATGAAATAAACAAAAAGTCACAACTCGATAAAAAAAATAAGCCAATAATTCGTAAAAAACATACTAGAAATATTAGCAGGGCATACTACTACCTGTTTATATAAATGTAATTATGATATTAACAAAAATTCTGAGAAGAATAACAGTAATATTAATAATATATAATAGAACTATAGAAACGGAATAGGGTATACATTTCTCGTATGAATTGTAAATACGAAATGAAATAACATTAAAACGAGAGCAAAATTTTTCATACTAAAATAGGACTTCATAAATTTTTTGGGGGTAAACAATATTTTTCGTGTAGGAGACTCTGACACGATCTATTGTTCCCCGGGCAAAGGGTGAACAACCCATTGGATTTTATTTATGCATAAGATCCAAGGGCACGTAGAAATTTTGGTGATTGTGATTTAATATTGTGTCAACGAAAACGTAATGAAGATCCAGTTCCCTAATAAGTTTTAAAACTTTCTTATAAAACCGAAAACATCCTCTTTCATCGGCATCAAAAATGTTGACAGATGACAGATTTTTATGGGCAATATCACTTATAAAATGTTTAATTAATTGTTACTATGTCAATATTAAAAAAAAAACATAATTTAATTATTTTGTTGTTCTATAATATATGTCAAAAAAGATAAAAGCAAGTATTTTTCTTCCCTGCGTTTTTATTCTTAATTTAAAGTAATGGGCCCAGGGCTTAATTAGTTTTTTGGAATTGTGAATATAGCAGAAATGGCGGACAAATTATTGAGTTTGTTCGAGGAATTGAGCAACAGAAATTATCAATATTGGAATCTTAAAAGAAGGAAGAGTGCTGGGATGCAATCAATACGAAATGTACAAAGACCGATCCAGAAAAGAATATTTGGAAGAAAGCGGATGCAAAAGCATACAATCTAATTGTGCTTTGTACTCACAATGATCAAATAATTCATATAAAAGATGCAACAAATGGAAAGAAAGCTTGAAGTCGTCTCAAAAATTATCACCAGAACAGTATTTTAAGCAGCAAAATAAGATTATTAAAGAAACTGTTAAAGACACAACTTGATACAACGGATGAATGAATAGAAACTGGATAAAAGCTGGACGAAGATATTTTAGTTGCAGTATTATTGACAAGAAGAAGAATATGAAACACTGATAACTGCACTGGAAGCTCGTGTTGAGAAGTCTCTTACGATAGAAGTTGTCAGATCAAAATTGCTTGAAAAATATGATAAGCGTAAGCATAAATTATCATTGCAAGAGAAGATAACTGCATTAAAGGCTACATTAGCGTCATGCAACAAAGAAAAGGAACAAAAGAAAATTACGATAAGAGCTATCTAAAGTGTCATTTTTGCAAACAGAAAGATCATTTTAAACATGAATGTGAAAAATACAAGTTTTGGCTAAAGAAGAAAGAAGTAAAGTTAAATGAAGCAAATATGATTCAAAACAATTTTCAAATTGCTTTTACCTTCATGCACACTTTTTCTAAATTTGATTGGTGAATTGATTCGGGAGAGATATGCTATATCAGTAATAATAGATTATTATTCTCTAGTTTGGATACTTCAATAAAAGAACAGGTAATGGTAGCATATAGTGAGAAACTAATGTCTGCTTAACACCTAAGTTGAAGTAAAGAAGAGTTAGATAACGTGACGCTCATTCGTGATAACACAGGTACATCGACACTGGCCAATACATCGTCCATGAAACCTGTAAATAAAAATTTGTATTTATTAATCATTCTATCACAACAGAATTTATGTATGTAGACGAAAAATTCTATAATTTAAATTACCTGATGAGCTATGAATTGATGTATCCATAGGAGAATCATGTAATGTCACTGATGAAGTGCTTGTATTATCATCAAAACAGGTTCTATAAAAAGGTCAATTCGGTACTACACTGATATTCGAATACTGTGCAGCGACGGTAGTTGCAATGTCTAAAGTAATAAAATAATATGTAGATGCTAATTCAGTATACTGAGAAAAAGTAAAATGAATAAAAAATAATAATTTCTCAACATGACAATTAATAATAGTATATTATGTAACAAGCACAAAATGAAGCACATTTTGCACGTGTTTGAAAGTCTGCGACAAGAGCCGAAGGCGAGTGTTGCAATTCAAACGACTGCAAAATTGCTACTTTGTGTGTGTTGAATACTATACTTTTTATACGACAACGACAATTATAAAAATAGATACAAATAAATATGCAAATATTTGACGTTTGGCGTTATATTGTTTAAGCCACCTTAGATTTTTTCATCAAAAACAGCAAAAATGAAATTCAGTACAAAATGTAGCTTCTTATGAATCAATTTACACTCTTGATATGAACATTTTTCGATGTTGTCGTATAAAATAGTATATTATGGTACAAGTCTATAAATCGGAAATTAAAGCACGCGTGACAAATTGAAATTAAATTGAAATTTTAAAGGCACAAGTGCTTTATTGGCAGTTATACACGTGTATCATACGATTTTTTTTATTATACCTGCAAAATAAGCTGGAAAGCAAGAATTGAAATTTGATTTTGACGTTTTTAGTTTGTTTAACAAGGATTATGATGCAAGTATAATAAAAAAATAATTACCTACAGTTATATCAACCGATGAATTATATAATTTTTTTGTGGTAGTAACATTCGCAATATTAATGGCATTTATGTTTGCGTCTAAAGAAAGCTAAAGATAAAATTAAATTGCTAAAACAGATTCTTTATTTTTTTTTAATTTCTATCACATTTCCATGATCAAAATAATCTTAACTTGAAATGTTCATATTTCTAATATATATTTCTTACTTATATTACTCATTTACATTCATAAATATTTAAACTAATATTTTTTATTATATTATTATTTATATATTTATTATATTAATAAATAGTACTGATCCAATTAATAATCAAATATATATATATATATATATATATATATATATATATATATATATATATATATGAATTATTTATTATACAGGGTGAGTCTGGGAAGACGACCCCCCCACCTATAATATTTGTTTAAAAATTATTTCTAATATTTCTAAATTATCTCATTTTTCTATTTTATTAAAATAATTATAGGTTGCCATTTAAAAAATAAAAGTTGATAGTCGTATCTTGTAAACCTGACTTTATACAAAATATCTACATTTGCCATCAAATAGTATATGTAAAATAATAAAACTTTTATGTGAGCCGTTTTTTTTATTACTTATATTAAAAAAGTTAAAGTGGAGCGGGCTTTTTACCAGACTCACCCTGTATATATTTAACATTATTATATGCATTGACATTATTGTATGTGGAATGAAATATTCAATATACAATATTTCATCATTACGTTCATTATACTATATTAAAATATAATTTATAATATCTTACTACATTAAAGCAATTTCAAAAATTTATATTCATACGTCAATTGACATAGCAGTATTTAATTAATTGTGTTACAGTATCATTTGAAATCATTTACGTACCAATATCAGCCGATGATCGCTTCACTAACACGTTACACCGTTGAGGTTTTGCTGATCTCCTGCGGGTGGGTACCAATACTGAAAAACAATTATTATATTTAATATCTTTTAAATTCACATATTATTCATAATTTCTATTGTATTTTAATTTATTCGACTTATTGTTATAGTACTCATTCACAGTAATAAATTACATATATTTGATTATTATATTAATTTCGTATTTTGCAATATATTATCACAAATATGCCATACTAAGTATAAAATGAAAACGTTTCACAAATATTACTGCAGAACTATATGCTTGAAGTAAAAAACAGTTCTACAACTATTCCGGATTAAACATGAAATAAAACCAAATATCACGGGATAAGATGGCCAAGAATGCATTTTTATCTTATATATTATTTTATATTATATCAAATTATTATATTTATTCCAATACTTACTGCACAAAGGAAGAGAAGTAAAATCGCGAACTTTCAGGCAACATGTTAATAATGATTGCATCTCATTGATGATAAAATTGAATTTGTATTGTACTTCGAAACGATTGCGATTGGCTGTCACGTACACTTCTGTTTCCCATTTTTATATATTTTGTGAAAAATAATCGACATTCTAAAAAAGACACATATTTCAAATAAACAATTAAACATATTATTAGCACAATTAGTTTTGTCATGTTGTATAATATAAATAATTTAAAGAACATTATAATAATTCAATAATCCCGTTTCTTTGGAAAAATGTTTATTACCAAAATGTAATGTCAAATTGAAATAAATAAATTTTGTTATACATACATATGATATTAAATATATTCGTATTTTTGAACAATATACGAGAACAGAGAAATAATTATAAAAATTATAGACAATAAATTTTGTTAAGAAACTTAACAAATCACATATAAAAAATCAGCGCTTCTAAACATTTTCAAATACCTTCATTTCAAGTCACACAATTTCTTATTCCCAAGTATTCCAAAATAACATTGTTACAATGTAATATTTTTTGTCATATATTTCACATATGCTTATTACTTATTTAGAATTCAACTTTGTAATATTGATTTCTTTTAAAAATATATTTTTATATTTATAATAATGAAATTTTGCTATTGATATTGTTATTAGTTCTTTCAGATTATGTCAAATTTAAATAAATTAAATTTGTTCCAAATACATGTTATATTAAATATATACGAACTTTTAAACAATATACAAGAACAGAGGAATAATTCTAAAAATCGTACAAAATATCAAGTATTATTAAGGTAGAACACGTATTAAATATCAGCGCTTTTTCTTCTATCTTTACTACATATTATAAAATCTTTTATTTTCTTATTTGCTGCCATATCTCAAATATTCAATAATAGCCATATATCAATTAGTAATTTTGTCATATTGAATATTATAAACAATTTATTAATTTTAATTTTTTTTAAAACTCTGTTATTTATTATGAAACTGATCTACACTGCAGATATCTGAAAGCGGGCAAAATTTTCTCCTTACAATTTTTACAATTATATCTTTTTCATGATACTTTGCTATTAATACTGTATTAACCGATCATAAGAAAAAATAAAGTGGCATAATTAGTTTTGTTTCATTAAATATTATAAATAATTTATAAATTTTTCTAAAATTTGAAAAAAATACAACAATTTTAAATCTTAAAAAATTTTAAATCTATATTCTAGATACCTGAAATGAGATCAAATTTTCATTTAACAACTTTTCCAAACAATGTACAGATTAGGAGTTAATAACTTTTGAAAATTCACAATTATCATTTTAAATTCCTTAAGGACTTTGCTATTGATAGTGTATCAATACATTACTAAAACCAATCAAATAGCTAAATTATTTCCAGTATATTATATATTACCAATAATTTATAAATTTTTTCAAATATTTCAAAAAAATTTAATTTTTCGTATTTTTTTTCAAATTAAGCTATATTCCACAGAACATATTTTTTCCTACACCTTTTGAAATGGTTATACATATTCGGAGTTACGAATTTTTGAAAATTTATGAATGTTATATTAAATTTTTGAGCAAAGTATATCTTTGCTACTGAAAGAGTATCCACACATTATCATATCCAGTCAAACGGCATAATTACGTTTGCCATATTAAATATTATAATTAATTTATAATTTTTTCAAATATTTCAAAAACTAAAATTTTTACTAATTTCCTTTCAAAGTAAGGTACCGAGAAATACATTTAAAATAAAATAAACAAATAATTTCAATGAACTTATCTGTCATAATTGCATATGTAGTGGATTATGTTATTAAATAGTTAATTTAATTCGTAATTTTGAGATTTTAATATTTATTATCACATATAATATTCATTATCATTGAGATTTGTTATATATATATATATATATATATATATATATATATATATATATATATATATATACATATACATGATCAAAATACTTTTCGTTTTTATATCTTTCTAAACTTATTCCGTATAATGAAATCTTGACAATGTATATTATCTTCTGCACAGCAAATTATTATTTGAAAAAATGAAATTATAACATATATAGAAATTCATTGCGTTATTCAATTGCATTTATTCAAATGTGTATAAATCAGTTAATGTGAACAGTTAAAACATATACAAAAAAAAAAATCTATGTGATATTAATTATACGTGTACTGTTTGAACAATATAAGAAAACAGAGAAATATACTTAAAATAAAATACGAGAGCAAGAAAATTCCAATGATTACTATGAAACTTCAAGAAACATGTATTCAACACCAGCGGTTCTAAACATTTTTATACAGGCTGTTTCAAAAATATTGTAAAAAGGATTAAGGGTATGTATAATTTGATGTACTGATTGTAGTGCACAAAGAATTTTTTGAAAATTTGCAAAAGTGATCGCAGGGTCTTTAGAGCTGACATTTTTTGGATCACTGAACTGATAGGTTACGAATACGAATACAAATTGCTAAACATTAAAATTAATTTTATTTAATTAAATAGTGTAATGTTTTATTCAGTTTCATTGTTCAGTTCTGTGCCCCAAAAATATCAACTCTAAGGACCGTACGATTATTTTTGCGAATTTTCAAAAAAATATTTTTACAATCAGTACATTAAATTATACATTCTCTTATTTTTTTTACAATACTTTTGAAACACTCTATATACCTATATTCATTTCATATCATACGTAGTATACATATATTGGCATTTTAGAAATTTTAATATTGCTTGTATATAAAAAATTAATTTTCATTTCCATTTGCTTCCGATTTTAAATAAAACATCTAATAATGTATTTTTACACTTTTTTTAAAATGCACACAACATTCACATTATATTTTACATTTTCTTATTTGTCATACATATATATTTCATTAATATTATCTGTAGTATATTAAAACATAATAAAATTGTTAGATTTATTGTTATTTCAGTAATTTACATATTCATTTATACATATAGACTTTATTTTAATTTTGATTTATTTTCGTGTTAAAACAAATTTGTAATAAATTCCTTTTAAATATTTTTAAATTATATGCACAATTCAAGCAAAAGTTACATTCATTATACACGCACTATTTTAACAATATTCGAAAACATAAAAATTTAGAAATATATTTCAAATGATAAAAAATTAACAATACCTGCAGTGAACTTTCAAGAAAAACTAATATAAAACCAGTATTTTTAAACATTTTCGTATATATTCATATTAATTATAATAGATTTTCGTATATTTCCAAAATATTTATTTCATTAAGATCATACGTAAAATAATAAAACATTTTTAAATGATTTCATTTATTTGCATTAATGCAATAATTGTTCATTTGTAAATATAAAGTATGTATTAATTTCGATTTTCTTTCCATATTACATTACAATTCAGTATTTCTGTATTGCAGTTATTCAAATAATGCGTATGACAATAATAATGTGTCAAACTAAAACATTTTTTTTAATCGATTTCTTATTAATCATATAAGTATTGTAATGTAATGTAACAAAATTCCAATCATTGCTGCGAAACTCTTACCGCCCAGATATTAAAAACCAGCGGCTCTAAGCATTTCTATATACAATCATATCATATATTAAATTTTATACATATTTTCATATATATATATATATATATATATATATATATATATATATATATATATATATATATTCTCGCATTAATGTGAGCTCTGAACAAGTTTCAAAATTTATTCACATAAACGGCTTTACACTTTTTAAATATATGTTTTCATAAAAATAATTTTCATTTCCCTTTTTTTATAAATTAACTGTTTATAATACTATATATAAAAATATATTACCTCTTGCACACAAAATTCTTCTTTCACCCAAAAATTTCGAAATGCACAACACTCAATGATTTGTAATTGGAGTAATACAGAAAATCTGTGTATGATCCAAATAATATTTATAATTGAAACAAATAAAAATCGTTCAAAATCACAGTGATATTCACTAAATGCGAACTGCTTAAACAATGTGCGACAAGTGAGGAATAATTCAAAGAAATCTGTAAAATACCAACAAATGCAAAGAAACTTCACGAAACACGTACTAAAAATCAGCGCTTCTAAACATTTTCATATACCTTCATTTCAAATCATATTTTTTTATTAATATTTGTTTTTATATCCCAAGCATTTAATAAAAAACATTGTTACATTGTAATATTTTTTGTTATTTATCTTACATATACCTATAAATTTTTTAAAATTCAATTTAGAAATATTGGCCTTTTTTAAAAAATCATATATTTTTCATTTATGTGCTTTATATTAGTGATGTGACGAATAGTAGTTTTGTCATGTTATGTATTATAAATAATTTACAAATCATTACTATAATTTAATAATCCTGTATGTTTGGAAAAATGTTTATTACTTAAATAGATTGTCAAATTAAAATAAATAAATTTTGTTCTATATACATGTGATATTAAATATATTCGAATCGTTTAAACAATATATGAAAACAGAGGAATAATTATAAAAATTCTAGTCAATACCAAATATTGTTAAGAAACTTAACAAATCACATTAAAAATCAGCGCTGCTCAACGTTTTACCTTCATTTCAAATCGTACAATTTCTTATTTCTTTATTGAAATTTGCTCTAATTTAATTATCTAAAAGCAGACCAAATATTTTCCATACAACTTTTCAAAAGGATATACGTATTTGGAGTTATGAAATTTTGAAAATTCAATTTTGTAATATTGATTCCTTAAAAAATCATATATTTTTTACTTACGGATCTTATACTTTACTATAGATACTATATTACCATATTATCATAGTTAATCAACTGATAATATTAGTTTTGTCATGTTATATATTAGAAATAATTTCCAATACATTATAATAATTAAATAATCCTGTATCTTTGGAAAAAGTTTATTACTTAAGTAGAATGTCAAATTAAAATAAATAAATTTTGTTCTACATACTTGAGATATTAAATATATTCGTATTATTTATATAACATACGAGAACAGAGAAATTATTGTAAAATATATCTAGACTATTCCAAATATTGTTAAGAAACTAAATAAATCGCGTATTAAAATCAGTACTGCCTAACATTTTCAAGTACCTTCATTTCAGATCATACAATTTTTATATTTTTTTATTAAAATTTTCTTCAATATCTCAAGTATTCAATAAAAAAATTCTTAATTTGCAATATTTTTTGTCAATATAGTTTACATATCCTTATGATTTATTTAGAATTCAACTTTGTAATATTGATTTCTTTTAAAATAATATCTTTTTAATTTATTCTAATTATATTATGCTATTGATACTGTATCATTATTTTAGTAAAGTCAAGCAAATTGCATAATTAGTTCCTTCAAAATACGTTATAAATAATTTGTAAAATATTTTAATTATTCTATATTGCTATATTTTTGGTGAATGTCTATTAATGAAATAATATGTCAAATTGAAATAAATATAATTCGTTTTAAATACATGTAATATTAAATATTTCCGAACTTTTTAAACAATATACGAGACTTGAGAAATAATTCTAAAAGTTGTATAAAATACCAACACCAAGTATTATTAAGACAAAACGAGTTTTAAAAATCACCGCTAATAAACTTTTTTTATGTATTTGTATCTCATATCATACAATCTTTTATTTTCTTATTAAAATTTGCTGGCATATTTAAAGTATTCAATAATAACATTATTACATTTTTTTATTTATCATATTATCTCAGCCAATCAAATGGAATAATCGGTTTTTTCATATTTTGTATGATAAATAATTTACAAAATTTCAATTTTTTATTATACATTTTTAGACAAAACTATAGTGTAGGTATAAACCTAAACTAGGACCAAATTTTCTTCTTACTTTTTGAAAGAATATACATATATGAAATTATAAATTTTTGAAAATTCATAATTGTCATAGTAATTTTTTTTTAAATCGTATCTTATTTATTTAAAAGCATGATACTTTACTATTGATAAATTATCAAAAAGGTATCGACACCAATCAAATGGTATAAAAAAAATTGTCATATTAAATATTATAAACAATTTATTAATTTTCTCCTTACAATTTTAAAATTTTTTTTTATGATACTTTGCTATTAATACTGTATCAACCCATTATAAGAAAAAAATAAAGTGGCATAATTAGTTTTGTCTCATTTTAAAAATTATAAATAATTTATAAATTTTTCTAAAATTTTTAAAAATACAACAATTTTTCATTATTTCTTTTCAAACTAATTTATATTCTAGATACCTGAAATGAGATCAAATTTTCACCTAACAACTTTTCCAAACAATTTACAGATTAGGAGTTAAGAAGTTGAAAACTCACGATTATCATTTTAAATTTTTTAAGAAATTATATCGTTTCTTAATATATACATGATATTTTGCTATTGATAAGGTAATAATAGATTATTAAAACCAATCAAATAGCAAAATTATATTCCACAGGGCCTATTTTTTCTATACCTTTTGAAATGGTCATACATATTCTGAGTTGTGAGGTTTTGAAAATGTATGTAAAAGAGTATCAACACATTATCAAATCCAGTCAATCGGCATAATTATGTTTGTCATAATAAATATTATAATAAATTTATAATTTTTTCAAATGTTTCAAAAACGATTTTTTTAAAATTTATTTCCAAAGTAAGCTATAGGTACTCTATATACTCTATATAGCAAATAATTTCAATGAACTTCATAAAACTTCTAAAAAAATTTATGCACATTCGTTTTACGTTACAATTTCTAATAATTATTTTTATTCCTAATTTTGGAATTTTAATAATTATTAGCCCATATAATATTCATTATCATTGAAATTTGTTTTATATATATATATATATATATATATATATATATATATATATATATATATATATATTTCATTTCAATTTACAATATTTCGCTATTAATAATTGTATATTCTTAAATGTGTATCAAATTTCGTAATCTAGTTTCAGTTGTTAACAATTTTCAGTAATATTTTATTTATTTCACATCTATTTCTTTCACGATCAAAATAGTTTTTGTTTTCATATCTTTCTAAACTAATTCCGTATAATGAAATCTTAACAAATATATATATATATATATATATATATATATATATATATATATATATATATATATATATATAAGTTATGATTTGAGGTTCGACGGAAGGATTTTTAAAAACAATTTATTGAAGTAACAAATAATTATTTACTTTAATTATTTTAAGTCACAAAATTACAATTTATATTACAAGTTTAATTTATAATTTCAAATATAAAATGGACATAGTTTCTACATGCAAATGAATATATTCTGACTAACTACACATTTATGAAAATACAGTTTATATAGTGTTTGGGCAAGGGTGTCAGGTTGTTTCCTGTGGGAATCGCAACCTCAGCAGGATGGACCGTGGTAACTCCTCCCTCGCTAAAATTGGGCTTCATCGGGAAGTTTCAGCGTCGATGTAGGAGGTGAAGTTCTCGTTTGAAGTTCGATGTCTTCTGTCGTGGACTGTTTCTTCACATGCTTGTTGTATTTCTTCTTGAAGCACACTACAGTAAGGGTTGTAGCGCTGGCTACGATGATTCTATATAATGCCCATACTGGATAATTGATGGTGTCTTCTTCAATTGGGTTGTTGTAGTATGGGATGTTTTCTATATTTTTGATTGGCTTCAATTCTTCTATTCTATTCAATTGGATCGTCATTTTCGGAGTTTGGGTGTCGTTGTATTTTATTTTGTAATTTTCTATGATTATCGGTTTGCCGAATGTACCGTGTTTGAAATTTAGATCTTGATTCTGGATATTCAGTTTGCATTGGTCTTCTTTGATTAAAAATATTCCGTGTAAGTTTTTTATGTTATCTCCATGATCACATTGAGTTTTTAGTGATTCTGGAAATGGGAATATTCCAATGAATTGATTGATTTCTTCTAGATATTCAATATGATTCTTTTTGATGTTCAGTTTCACTAGTGGGCAGTTTTCTACTTCGTTTCGTAGCAGGAAATTTGCTTCGCAGGAGTCTTCATTTATTTCTCTTATGTGGTTTGGACATTGGAAGGTGTTCCTTTTATTGCGAGTACATATACCACATAAAGACCTTATTTGACCTACTTCAGACTTCAGTATATACTCATGATTAGGAATAATGGTAACGAACTCAGAATTGTGTTTCGTTGGAGTTGGAATTAAATGGATAAGTTCGAAAATTGTGTCAAAATTTATTGGAATTTCTATGAAGTATATAATTTTGTTCTCTTGTAATTTACAGTTGACTGAAATCAATTTTTCTATGTCCGGCATATTTTCTACGTTTATATCAAGTGGTAGTTCATCTTTATAGTACTTTGAGATTTTGTTTAATTCCTCATATAGATCGTGTGTTTTGATGATGCTCGGATGCATAGTATGGAGTTTGCAAAAAGTTAATGAGTTTTCAATGTCTTGGAGGGTATTTAATGTTAATGTAAATAGAATTTCTAGTTGATTGTAAATATCTTTGATTACCAATTTATCATGATCTTTGACTCCTGTAGTAACGGTATGCAGTAGTTCTGTTAATTTAGATTTTAGAATATTTTCGTTTTGTCTAATAGTATCAATGGTCTTGTTAAAATATTTTATCATTTGATTGCTTACGGAATATTGGTTATTAATTTGATTCTTTAAATTTAATTGGTTCTCTTGCAAATGTCTTAGAATTTTCTTATATCGTTTATCATCTTCGGCATCTAGATTTCCTGTGATGGCTTTTACAACTGTTCCCAACCCGTTAAAAATACCTCGTTTGGTTCTTGAATTTATTAATAGATGACTAAATTTCTCGTTAATTTTATTTCTTATGTAGCCAATAATTTTGTTATTATTTTCAAAATCCGTGCTAATTGTTTTATCTTCGTGTATGGTGTGTATGAGTTGTGAGTGTTGTTTGTTTAAATTGTCATACTGTAGTATTAGTGGTTCCAAATCGTAGTAGTGTACAAGAGTATGTTGTGTTCTTTGTAGTCTTGCGTCTCCGAGACTAATTGTTAGTAGTCCTGGATTATGTGTGATGTCTTTAGTAATTAATCCGTTTGAATACGGGAAGTAGAGGGACCTGGAATTGCGGGGTATTTGTTAATAGTTTTTCTGGGTCTTTTTATATTGGAGATGTGAATTTTTGGTTGTTTCTTCTCGTTATCTGTATCGATTTCTGCGGTTTTTAGGTTTTCATTAATTATTTTGATTTTTTCTTTTTTGAATTTTGGGTTTTTAGTTTTATTTACTTTCTGTTTATTATGAACGTATACTGTTTCGGGTATAACAGGTAGATCTTCACGTTTCTCATTTAATTTTGAAATAGTTTTTGTTTTGTTTTCTTGTAATTTGTTATTAATATCTTTATAAATTAATTTGGATTTTTCCTTATGATTTTGAATATAATTTTGAGTTATTTGCTTATCAATGTCTATGTCAAATGGAGAATTTGTTTCGAGATGGCCATTAATAACTTCGATAGGTTTTAGATTAGTTGTGCTATGGTTTGTATTATTGTATGCAAGAATGGCGTATTTTACTTTATCTTCGATTAACTCATTTTTAAAGTGGTCTTGCAAATTAAATAAACGTATGTGCTCTATTAATGTGGAATGAAATCGTTCGATTAGACCATTCGAGTTTGGATATTGAGAACAAATAAAATGGATTTCGATTCTATGGAGGGCTAAAAGTTCTTTCACTACTGTATTTTTAAATTCAAGTCCATTATCTGATATGATTAACTGAGGAATGCCATGATGTGAAAAGAAATAAATCAATTTATTAGAGATTTCGATGGCGTTAGTAGAGTTGACCCTGTATGCTTGTGCATACTTAGAAAATGCGTCGATGATAGTAAGGAATTTCGTGTTTTCTAGTGTAAGTATGTCGACGTGTAGTGTGTGTAGGGGTTTGTCAGGGGTAGGAGTGATATTGAGTTTAGGTTTGATGGGATTTCTCTCGTACTTAGCTGCCAAACAAGTTTCGCAATTATTTATGAAGTTTGTGATAGATTTTAATTGATTGGGCCAATAGTATAATTTTTTAATTTCATGATGTATTTCGTTGATTCCGCGGTGGTTTGTTTTTCCTTCGTGGAATTTTGTGATGATTCGTGTAATTTCGTCTTCCTTTTCTATATCAATTAATTTTGTATTACTTTTAATAAATTTTATTTGAGAATGTTTAAAATGTTTTTGAAGAATGTTGCTAAATTGTTCGTATATGGGTGATTCGAAATATAGGTAATATCGAACATTGGGGGCAATATATTCCTTAATGAAATCCACTATCTCTTGTTCAAAATTTATTTCTGATATTTGAACATGCAATCTCATTTTATCCACATGGAGTTTTTTGATTTTAGGTTTCGATGGTGAATGTTTTACTTGGGAGATAAATAATTGATTTTTTCCAACGTTTACTGGAGATTCAGTAATGGTTATACCAACTATGGGATTCTCAGGATTGGAGTGGATTGTTTGGTCTGTTTCGGGGTCAATTTGTTCGTCATCATCAGGTATCACTATTATTGACTGGTTATCATTGTCAGGGTTGAACGTCTCATTGAAATTTTCGATAAGGTCGTACAAATTTTTTGATTCTGGGTCTAAAGTGTTTATATTTAGTTCGATTCTCGATAGGGCATCTGCATTTGTATTAAGTGAGCCTTTTTTATGTATTACTTCATAATCAAATTCTTCTAATCTAGTTCTCCATCTCATTAATTTTGAATGTGGGTCCTTTAAATTTTGTAAATATTGTAATGGTTTGTGATCTGTTACAATTATAAATTTTCTTCCGTAAAGATAAGGTCGAAAGTATTTAGTTGCCCATATCACAGCTGTTAATTCTTTTTCCGTGGTGTCATATTTCTGTTCCGTATCGTTTAAAGTCCTACTTGCATAAGCAACGGGAAGGTCGGATCCGATAGGGCCTTGTGATAATACGGCACCTATGGCGTATTTACTTGCGTCTGTTGTCAAAATGAACGGTTTGGTAAAGTCTGGGTATTGGAGTATTGGTTCGTTAATTAGTAGGTTTTTGCAGGTGTTAAAACAATTGACGTAATCGGGATCGTTATGATTAATGGTGGCGTCCTTTTTTAAACATTTTGTTAACGGTTTCGTAAGATGAGCAAAATTTTTAATAAATTTCCGATAATATCCTAAAAGTTCCAAAAATGCTTTAATTTGTTTTGTTGTCTTCGGTATCGGGTAATTTTGAATAGCATGAATTTTATCAGGATTAGGTTTTACACCTTCGGGGGTCACGACATGTCCGAGGTATGCAACTTCTTTCCTGAGGAATTCAGATTTATCTAATTGTATTTTTAAATTCACTTCTTTTAATCGGTTAAAAACTGTTCTTAAATTTTGAATGTGTTCTTGAAGGGATGTACTAAAAATGATTACGTCATCTAGATAAACAAGACAGATTTCATTTACTAAATTTCTAAGAACGTTATCCATTACTCTTTGAAAAGTAGCGGGTGCGTTCTTGAGTCCAAATGGCATTCTTAAAAATTCATAATGCCCATGTTCTGTGCTGAAGGCTGTTTTTTCAATATCTGATTTGTTCATCTCAATTTGATGAAAACCAGATGCAAGGTCTAAAGTAGAAAAATATTGACATCTGCCTAATTTGTCTAATAAGGAATTAATGTTCGGGATTGGATATTTGTCGTCTATCGTTTTGTCGTTCAATTTCCTATAGTCGATAACAAGTCTCCATTTCTTTTTACCTGATGCGTCTAGTTTTTTTGGGACGACCCATACGGGGGATGACCAGGGTGAATGGGAAGGACGGATGATATTTTGGTCAAGCATTTTTTGAATTTGAGATTGAATTTCTTTACGAAAGATTTCTGGGTATCTATAAGGTTTTGCATAAACGGGATTATCATCTTTCGTGCGAATGAAATGTTTTACGTCGTTAGTGAAAGATAACGGGTCATGTTCGGTGTGAAAGATATTTTTGTACTCGGTCAGCAGTTTTGTTATCTCAGATTTTTCTTCATCGTTCATATGGTCCAGTCTTATTTTGTTCATATTGAATTTATTTTCTATTTCATTTTGACAAAAATTTAGATTATTTATTTCAAAACTGTTTAATTCTTGAAATTTTACACAATTTACTGAATTTATAATTTCTTCATTTTGGCCTAAATTTATGATTGGATATATAGCTTTGTGATTTTGAATTTTAGCAAGTCCTTCGGGAATTATTATGTTATTGAATTTAGTTTCCGGTATCAATATTTCTCCGTTTTCGATATTGTTTAGAAATAATTCGCCTAATTTTTCTGATCTGGGTGGAATTTTTATGTAATTAGATTTGGGTATTATTTCATGGTAATGAATTTCAATTTCTTGTTTTGGAGTTATAATTTTGTCATTTGTCAGGTCAATTTTTGCACCTAATAATTTCAAATTATCTAAACCTAGTAAAATATCAAAATTTCGGTGGAAGTTAAATAAATGGTACTTTACTAATTTGTCTGGGGCATTAAATAATTTTGAAGCAGGAATCACTATGCTAGAATTTTCTATTGATGTTCCATGAGCTGTAGTAATTTTGAATGGATCATTCTTAATTTGATTTTTGTAATAATTATTCGCTATGTTTGGATTTATGAAGGACCGTGTACTGCCTGTATCGATTAAAGCTTTTAAGTTAAATTCTGGAAATACAATGAATGGTAGTTCACTATGGTTATGAATCACATTCATGTTTGTTCCGAGGCTGTTATTGGAAAAAACTCGTTTTCGTCAGTTTGTTCTGGTTCAGTGACATAATATTCAAAATTTGATTCGTCTACATAATTTCCAAAATTTTGTTCTTCTGGTTCTGCATATTCTTGCAGTTCCGTATTAAATAGTTCCTCAGCGATAGGAGGTCTGTTTTGGGAGTGGAAGAATTGTTGTGGACGATAAGGACCAGCTGATGGGTGAGGTGTCGTTGACTGCCTTGTGGAAATACTCATAGGTGTTGGCTTATTCGGTTTAAAATTTGGATTTGGTCGAAAAACATTTTGGTTGGGTTGATTATTTGGTTTGTTGAATTGGTATGGACGTTGGTTATTGAATGGTTTGTTAAATTGATTGTTGCCAGGGAATTGGTTATTATAGTTTTGTTTAAGTACCTGATTTGCAGGAGGCAGGGGTCTATACATTAGTTGCGGGTTTTGGATTTGTCTAAATTGGTTAGTTGAATTATATTTTGGTTTCTGTTGGTGTAAATGTTGTGTGGTGTTTTTGTTTGTTGCATGAGATCGACCGTGAGTTTCAAGTTGAAAATCATTAGTTAACATGTTTAACGCGGTGTTCATATCTTTTGGATCTTTTGTCCGCATTAGAGTGCCTAATGGTTCTTTGAGTCCGCGAAGTAGTATTCTTACGGCATAATTTTGAAAGTACCCTATAAGAACGGGCATGGCTGCTTCAGTACAATGAGTACTGATGTAAGATATTTGCAAATTTAACATGTCTTGTACTCTATTATAAAATTCAAATGCTGTTTCATTTTTTTGAGTTAATTCGGTTATTTCAATGTTTAATGTGTATAGGTCTCTCTTATCTGAATATGCGTTCAGAAGAGCTTTTTTAAGATCTTCCCATGTTGTTATTGTGGTGCTGGCTATATTTATGGCTGCATCACCTTTTATTTTTGAAATGATACTCGACATAAGAAATTCATTTTGAAAATCTGTTGTATCAATCGTATTATAAAAATTTTTAACAAGTTTTTCACTAATTTCTATGAATCTTGATAGCAGTTTACTATCACCATAGAAGTCTGGGATCATGTCTAGGTAGCATTTTTCTAGTTTTGGGGGGGCCATGTTTGATTTGTTGATTCTAAGGTTATTTAATATTTCTGTTAATAATTCTGGTTCTGAGTCAGTTGTTTCGTTATTTATAATTTCCCGATCAGAGTCTGAGTCTGAATGGTACTGGTAATTATGTGACATATGGTACTTACAATAGAAGAAGCAGTTTGTCCATGGGTCCTTGTCCTGTGTTCGTCAGGGCTTGGTTCTCCTGGTTCTGCGCCTCACGATGTACTCTCGGTAGATGCAGTGGATTGGACGTTTCTTCTTGTTGACCTTCCGATTTTTCCGGTTAATCGTTAACACGAACGCGTTTTCACTATGCTTGGAAATCGCCCGAAAAATCCGTTACGACTGCGCCAGTTATGATTTGAGGTTCGACGGAAGGATTTTTAAAAACAATTTATTGAAGTAACAAATAATTATTTACTTTAATTATTTTAAATCACAAAATTACAATTTATATTACAAGTTTAATTTATAATTTCAAATATAAAATGGACATAGTTTCTACATGCAAATGAATATATTCTGACTAACTACACATTTATGAAAATACAGTTTATATAGTGTTTGGGCAAGGGTGTCAGGTTGTTTCCTGTGGGAATCGCAACCTCAGCAGGATGGACCGTGGTAACTTATATATATATATATATATATATATATATATATATATATATATATATATATACAGGGTGTTTGGCGAAAGGCCGGCACCCAAAATATTTCGTTTATTTTAAGAGATACAAGAAAATGTTAAGGAGCAAAGCTAAACTAGACAAAGGGAATCATAAAATGATCCTAGTACAAATTTTGTATCACTTCCGGTTTTAGCGAAAATGGCTCCAACTTTAATTCTAGTATAGGGAATCGGTATTTTTATATACGGAATGTACATAAAATTAGCTTTGCAATGATACCAAAATATCATAGTTTTACTTCAACCATTTCAAAATGGCGACAATTTATTTTCATATTTATGTACTTACAACTATAGGTAATTAACGAAAAAAAAAATGTTTAAAATACCTTACAATAATCAACACAACACAAAAACCTTTTAAATATAACAAACACAATTAAAATTAAAAAATACTCAAAATGGCCGCCGTCATTTTCTGCACAATTTGTCACATAACAAATTTTACCAATACATCGCCAGGAAAGGTAGATCTAATATTTTTTGTCATTATTTGTTTGGTTTCAGGTAACAAAATCTCAAATAGCTGGCTATAATGTATTTTGGTATCATTGTAAAGCTAATTTTATGTACATTTCGAAAAAAAATATAAAAATACCGATTCCCTATGCTAGAATTAAAGTTGGACACATTTCCGCTAAAACCGGAAGTGACACAAAATTGTTACTACGGCCATTTTATGAGTCCCTTTGTCTAGTTTAACTTTGCTCCTTAACATTTTCTTGTATCTTTCAAAATGAACGAAATATTCTGGGTGCCGGCCTTCCGCCAAACACCCTGTATATATATATATACATATATATATATATATATATATATATATATGTACATATACAGGATGAGTCTGGGAGGACGCCACCTCCTTTAACTTTTTTATTATAAGTAATAGAAAAAAATGGCTCATGTAAATTTCGGCGAAAATACTAGCTAGAGCTAGAAAAGCAGACGGAAAATTGATTCCTGTGAAATCGAAAGACAGATATAACAAGGAACTAGTTTTTTTTTCAAGATTGGCAGAAAAAAAATCATATCAAAAATGTTTGTGAAGATGTTATGATGGCGTCTAGAGACGAAATGGTATGTTGCTTTTATTTAGTTATTTAGGCAAACAATTATTACTTTCTTTACTTTTTATAGCACAGTGAAAAGTTTTCTCCTAATTCTTTGCACACAAAGATTTCTATGTTAAAATCCTCGTTGTTGGCCAAAGAAAATATTGATATAAGTAAATATCGGAAGGTAGATTCTTACTTGCTTCGAAATTCTGTTGGCTATAATCCCAAGAAGTCAAAGATCTTGAGCAGACAGGAAGTATTAAAATTTTTGAATGATGCGTCAGATGAGGATTACTTGATGGAAAATGTAGTACTTTATTTATTTAATAAGTTAGGTTAATTAGTCTGTTCTGTTTAAATAGGTTGTTTTAATTTTTGGCATACTCGGTGCATCCCGAAGAGGTGAAATTGCATTACTGAAAGTAGAAAACATTGAAGATCGAGGTTCTGTTATTATCAACATTCCAACCATAAATTATAGAAACCGATCTTTTCATATACTTGAAGACCAGGGATTAGGCATGATGAGGATATATCAGAAATATGCTGCTTTGAAGCCGGAGAACATTGATCATGGTAGATTTTTGTATCCTATAAAAAAGTCCGTTGTACTAGGCAACCATGGGAAGTAATACTATATAGGGGAGATACCTAAGAAAATTGCTGCTTTTCTTGGACTGGTAGACCCACATTTATATACAGGTCACTGTTTGCGAAGAACATCAACTACTCAGTTAGTTGATGCAGGAGGAAATATAACGAAATTGAAACGGTTAGGTGGTTGGAAGAGAATTTTCAGTTCTTCTGTACCCGCAGAGTAATAGATATTTCTTAGAATTGTTCTACAACTTCGTTTCTGTTTTAACTGATATGTATGAAAAGCCGTTTTTTTCTCTGTTATATCTTAATAATATTTGTGTAGCTCTCAGACGTACGAGGTTAGACTTAAATCTGATTATTTGGCACTGATTTTAGGAATTAATTATCTTTTGCTACTAAGTTTAGTATTTCCAGTAATGGCTGCAATTTAATTACATTTGGAATAAAAATAGGTGGCGATTTAGGTTCTCCTTTTTCAACAGTATTTTCGTCGTAATTATTATTTTATGGGTTTTGATTTGTTAATGCCTGGAATCTATTTCGGGTTTTTATCCTTACAACAAAATGATCGTTTTTTGTCTAAGGTTCCTGCTATTAATTTTCTTTTTTTAGTTTTATTTGACTTAACTGTTTGCCATCCTGAGTTACTGATAACACTGTTCGATAAAGGTGGAAAAATCTGGTTGGATCCTGTAGGAGAGTTTGGCTCATTCGGAAAACTAGAGAAATACTGAAAGAATAATTGTTAATCCCTCCGCATAATACTCATGCTACTAATTAAATAAGGAAACTTATATCATTATTATTTTAACAAAACGATCTAATTATTAATTGGAATATTATAATTAATTATCAAAGCCGGTTTGCTAAATTCAGCATTAAAAAACAGGGAAATATTAAAATTTATACATTTTTTTTTTTAGAAAAACGTTAGTAACTTGTTTTTAACGTTTTGTAATCATAACAAAATGTTCTAATTATTTTTCTTAATGGTACAATTAAATACCAAAGGCGATTCGTTAATTTCACTTCTTTAAAGCAAATTATTAAAAATTATATATTCTTTTTAGAAAAACTTTAGTAACCTGTTTGTAAAGTTGCGATTTTCAACTTTTTGAACACCACCATTTGGTGCTCATAGTATATGACACTTAATAATTTTTATTTATTATTCAATCTAGCTTTTTATAGTATTTCATTCAGTATCCATAAATTTTAAATCAAATATTTATTTTTGAATAATTATTTGGCAATTTTAATTTTCCTTATGTAAATAAATAGAGTTATGATGCGTATTCGAGGCTGCAGTATCCCGGTGTATGTAAACGCTGTTCCAATTTTACATACAGTGCACGAGCGTGCTACTGTCGCTTGGGCACAATCACCTCAGTGACTGTGGACAAGAAATGAGCAGGCTGTTTAAATAGGACAGGGATAGCGATAAATTTAAAAAGGCGAAAGATGTATTGATAATAGACTGCATTAGTGTAACGGTCATTTTGTGGCGCCAAATTCAAACTGAAACCCTAACTCGCCTCTGCCGATTTATACGCCCATGTTATTCTTATGGGAATAAAAATATGCTATCTTTAAACTGCTAGAAACTATTATAAAATACAAATCTTAACTATTAAACCTTATAAATACTAATCTCTAATGATTTATCTATCCTCTAATGTAATATACACACCCAAAAAGCATAATATTATTTAATAAACTTCAATTTAAACAGTCGGTGCAAATTTACGAAAACGTATGTCGTAGCTGTCTTAGTTATTCAGTTGGACCTGTCTCTTTAACTTGGCGTTTTTAACCTGCTGCACCAAGTAACGACATGTTACTATTTGCGATACTACTTTCTTTAAAATCAAATATTTCTTAATTTATTCTTTTATTTGAATTTTTTCTGTACAGAAAGCAAAGAGTAATGTTTTAGAATATAAAAAAAACCCTATATTATAATTAAGAATCGCCAAAATGCTTTAATATCGTGAATTGAAAATGTACTCCCAAAGAAATGCATACACTCAGATTTGAATTAGGGTTTCGCGCCAAATGTAAATCTTAACCTCACAAACGTGGTCTATTGACATGAGCCAACAAAGTAGCTGACATCTGGTGGCGAAATATAAATTAGGAGCACTAGGGAAAACATTCCGGCGTTAGTACGGCAGTTGCATAAGAGATTAAACTTTAGTGAGTGAAAATGACTAGTAAATCGAAAAGATACTGTTCGGTACCTTAGTGCAAGAATTATAGTAGTGCAGAAGTATCCCTGCATTACTTTCCCAAGGAAAATAATCTAAAAAATAAGTGGAAAATTGTTTTGAAGATTGGGAAAAAAGTGACGCCATGTATGAACGTTTGTTCTGCTCATTTTTTGGAGTCTGATTTTTATCAATGTAAGTATTATATGTCGTTTCTGATAACAATTTTTTAAATAATATTAATACTTATAGCAAGAACTCTAGGCAGGAAAGGAGTTTTGAAACTTGCCGTTATTCTAACCTTAGATGAGGTATAACATAGAGATATGGCATTGCCTAAATATATTGTGGAAAGATCTAAGATTTAAAATCGTTTGCAGCCAACAGTGTGAGAACAGTGGACCAGTGGAGTAGTTATATGGAAAACTCGACCAAACAAATAATGAGAATAGGTGACTAACACTATGACCAATATTTCGTTCGTCTAACTGTAAGTGTGCACTACTCAGCTGGCGTAAGGCGATTCTCGAACATTCGCGAACGAAATTACCGTTGGCGTCGCTGTGTGCGTTTACAATATGGCGGCTCTAATTCGAATTCTGTTGCTATTTACTATAGGGTTATGTACATTCTTCACTATAGAGTTACTAAGTTAAATACGTATTAAAGATTGTTATTCTCATTCAGATAAGTTTCAATACTGCGAGTTAGTATTATATACTTTAGATATTTTATATTAATCTCCAATAATTCATATTTTAGCAGAAAAAATGACATTGTCAATCAAAGATTTGAGGTTATCGTTCCAAGAATTATTTAAATATTTGGATGCTACGAATGAATCCCGCAGTTTTTTGAAAGGCGAACAAGTGCTAAATAAACGACTAATTGTTTTATGTAGTGTCACAAATATTAGTGATGCAAAATGTAACACTTTTGCACTTTGCTTACAAACTAGTGCTTGGCTTCGTCACATGAAATAAATGACTGTTTAATATTAAAAAACAATGTGATTTATATTTTAATTTTCTTTGTAGTTTTAAGGCTGGTAAAGGTGGTAAATGTAAACATATTGCAGCCCTTTTAATTTTTTGTTACAAGATGTTTTAATAGTTTTAATTTTTGCCTTTGCCTGTGCATGTGCTTTTTTAGGAAGGAAATGAGTGCATTTTTATTTTTTACACTTTGCTTTACTATTATCTGTTTTTGTGACTGACTTGAAATGTCAATGAACGCAGCAAAAATCTATAAAATTAAATTCTTTTCAACCAATGCTATGGTTAGAAACAAGTTGTTTTAAGGAGGAAAATAGTTTAACTATTTTACCAAAATACAAAAAAGATAGTGTAAGCTGCATATTTACATATTTTCATATATTTACTGACTCGTTTGCCAGTACGAATTTTATAAATCCAGGCTTTTCGTTTGTCTACTTGTTCTGATATGATCTGTTAACTAACGTAACATTCCGTGGGAAACCATGAAAACTTAAATTCTTGTTTTTACTTCCTTTAGAATGACAGACGTAAACACAACAATTTACATTATTTGGTGTAGGTATAGAAGGATTCATATCGGAAAATAATTAAATGAAAAGTAAAGTAAATAATATAAAAGTAATAAAGAGGTTAGGTTAAAAGTAAAATCGGAAAATGGAAGTATGAATAAAATTTTTATACCAGATATGTAATTTTAATTGATAACAATAAAGAAACACTCTGAAATTTTAACTATAAAATCACGATGAAACAAGTACAACTAGAAACAATATCAGCACATAACCATTAGCCTAAACGTGTTGACATGAAAAGTACGAATTTGAAGGGTTCTTAAATCTACCACCAGAGGGCTACGAGTTAATTGCGTTCGCGAATACATGTTTTGCTTTCTCAGTAGTACGTAGCTATAGGAGTGTGCCATATCTCTATGTTATACCTCGTCTAAGATTCCAAACCAGAATCTTCCACTACGACAATTTGACAGACGTAATATCAAGATGAGACAAAAGTTAGAAAGGAAAAATGTGTAAGTAATATTATTATATATTTTATTTTTCAATTCCTTCACATTTACTTGTAATTTTTAGGCAAGATACACAGAAATATATGGCCATAGATGTTTCCGAAGAACCCGAAACACTTGTTGAGCCAGAGTCGGAGCCAGAACCAGGGACCAGTGGAGTTGTGGAGGACTTGACCCCTGACAGACAAGATAAAGAATGTCAAGCTAATTAAGGAATCAATAACAAACTCAACAACAACAAATACTGACACGAGAAACACTAAAAGGGCGCAATGGATAAACTACACATAGAGATCGCAGAGGTAGAATGGAATGAATACAAAACCCGCCAATGACGTCGATTTAAATTTCCGCCACTTCTTCTCTTCCGCCTGTAATAGTGTGACGGTGCTACTTTCGTGCCCTATATATTTTTTATTTTCCTGTCGAATAAAATGCATACAGTACTTAACGTTTGAGAGCATTTTCGCAATATCCGCTAAGTAGAGTAACGCTTAACTCAAATCATGGAAATTTAGAATCATGAAACCATTATCTATCGGGTCTTGGTCTGCAGTCGCTGAGGTTCGTTCACAATTGAATTTGTTTTACATTAGTCGCTAGAATAGACGATATTCAATAAGAAATCGACTGCAGCACTAACGTGTGTTTGTAGAACTATTCGAACAAACATTACTGTGTCAAAAACACTGAAGGTGTGTAGTTCAGTTATTGTTAATACGACGTAGTTAATAATCATAGTACATATTTATATTGGTTTTTACGTAAATATAAACTATCATAACCATGCGTTGTTCACACGGATTATGTAACAGTGATTCGCGGTATAAACATAAAGACTACATGAAAGGTGTGGAATTTATTCCATTTGTTAAACCGGACCATAATCTTAAACGTTGTAAGCGATGGCTAAATGCATGTGGCCGAAAAGATTTCACTATAAAAAATATATCAAAAGATACATACATTTGTACAAAACATTTTGTTGGTGGAAAGGGACCCACAAAAGAAAACCCGGATCCTATATCTGTTAGTAAGGTGAGAACTTAATTTGAAGATCTCCACTTATTACAAAAACTATTTTGTATGAAATTATTTTTATAGGAACAAAAAGATTTACAAATTAAAAGGCGCGTAAATACTGTTCGTATCCACAAAAAGCTAAAGGAGGAAATTGTGGAGATGGAGGATATTTGCGAATCCGATGTTACAGATGACGTAAAATCATTAAATGAGAATGTAAAAAAAATAACTATTAAAAGCAACACTAAATGGATTTTCTTTTAGGAAACTACTAGCACTAGCTTTGAAGACCGGGAATGTCAAACTTCATTTGAAATGAAAGAAGTCAGTACGCAAACTGTCGGAAAAACATATGCTCGAAAATTATTTGAGAAAATTGCAATACGAAGATCTTATACCTCATCAACAATATTTAAATTATCGTACGATATTTGCGCCTAGAACGAAACCCAATTTAAATACTTTTAGGGTTTATATGTAATTCATTTTAATGCTCTTTTTAATTTACTTGTTCCTGATCAAATGGATCATTTGAAATATTATAAAAAAGATATGTCACTTGTGAAGAATCATGCGTATCATGATATAGATAATAAAACAAAACTGTTTTTATTACTAGTAAGATTACGAAGGGGATACACTTTGAAAGAACTTTCATATTTTTTCATTTTATCGTATACCATGGTATCAAGAATTTTATATACGTGGATACAATTTGCGTATTTGGAACTTCAAACATATAAGAGTTCTATGTTATTATCTAGACACCAACAAAAACAATTTGATGGACCTTTTAAAAAAATGAAAAATTTACGAGTGATTATTGATTGTACAGAACTGCGAATAGAAATGTCACAGAACTTTACTCAACAAAGCAATACTTATTCAGATTATAAACATAGTAATACCGTGAAATATTTAGTAGGAATAGTCACAAATGGAACAATTTCTTTTGTAAGTGATGGTTATGAAGGTGCTACCTCTGATGTACAACTATTTGAAGATTGTGGCATTATGGACTATTTGGAGCCAGGTGATGTTATTTTAGCAGACCGTGGTTTTACAGTACAAGATTTGTTAAATCCTTTAAAAGTACAATTAATATTACCTCCATTTTTAAATGGTCGAGAAAAATTGTCATCACAGAAAGAAATATTAACAAAGAAAATCGCAAAATGTCGTATTTTCGTAGAACATGCCATAAGAAAAATAAAATGTTTTAGATTACTGAACAAAACCATACCAAACACATTGCTTCCTGTATTGTCGCAAATTTTTTTCATTGTTTGTTTTTTGGTAAATTTTGAAAAACCTTTTATTTGTAAGTATAGGTTGTGTTTAATAAACATAAGATTTATTATAAAGATGTTGTTACTTTTATTATAAATAAAAACAAATAAAAAATGACAAATATATTTTGAAGGTCAAAGTAATAAATTTAAATATTGATAGGTGGTAAATCACGTGGTACGCTCATAAGAAAATATTCGGGAACTAGAACTTCTTCATGAAACTTTATCAATTTTGGTATAATTGATTCAAAAAATGACTTATTATAAAGAACTTTTATTCTAACGAGACTTTTGCTACTCCAAATAATAAAATCACAGTATGAAAAATTAAGTATTCGTAAGCTAATTTGTATTTGAAAATAATATTGATGATTTTCTTTAAGTGATAAAGTACCGTCTGTATTTTTTCTTAAACAAAAGTTTTGAATTTGTGATTTATTCAATTCCTTGTCAAAATTCCAAATATATTTGTCTTTTAACACGTAAGGACATTTAATCTCTAGTAAAATTTTTTCCCCTTTCATAGTTACTATCCCGTCTGGACTACATCCCAACTGTGGAAATTTTTTATTAATACAAAGTCCTACTTTTTGTATTGTTGCATCCTTGTCAAATAGTTTTAGACATTTATAATAGTCATTTTGTGCTTTTTCCTCGTTTTCGTTTCCATACGTTGTGTATGTCGACGTAAACGAACTTAAATTCCATAAATGCATTTTCAAAAATTTTTTCGTGGAATCTTTACTATTTAAATTCAAAATTCTCTTTGCATTAGAAGCCGTAACAAAAAGAGATCTCTTTGATAACCAATTTAAATTATTATTAGTATTGCATATTTCCTTATAACACAATTTGTTCATATTTTTATTGCGTAAATCTCGCAAATTGTTAAGAAATGTTATACATTGCTGTTTTAAAATATGTTTCATTTCGTTGCTTACATCAAAATCTTCATATGTAATTTGAAGGGAAGTATTCCACAGGCATGCAGTGTCTGATAAATCTCGAATAAAGTTATTTAATCTTATATTTTTGTTTAAATTTATTTTACGTTCATCTGATCTTGGATCAAATGATATTTTATCAAGTCTTTCTCTTTTCGTGCTATAATTTACTTTTGTTATTGACATAGGTTGTTTTCTTTTGCTACCTTTGTTCCACTGGCAATCTTTACTGGTGCAGGGCATAGCATTAAATCCATTTTCTTCCGTATGTTTTAATATTGTTAATAGAAGGGCAGTAACATGACTACATCTACCAAGCATAGATTGTTTACAGTTACAAATATCTTTTTTTATGTTCCCTGAGTTCAATGAAATTTGGACAAATACATTATAATTAATTTGTTTAAATGAAGCTTTTACTTTAGCTCGTACGCAATAAAAATCTTTTATGCAACAATCCTGAACTTCGTGAACGTGTTTACTTTCACAATATTGTTCTCCACGACGAAAGGGCTTTTCTGTCGAACTATCCGCTATACTTTCAACAATGTAGTAATAAATATGTCCCTTATTAAACATACTAGGTATATTTTTCGATGGAAATATGCCCCAGTTCCCATTATCCCAGTTTATATTACATTTCATTGCATCGTTATTATCGGTATTATTATTATTTATTTGTAGCCATTTTCCCTTGTCTACACTTATATCTATGTTGTTGGCATTACCTGCTTCAATACAACTTTGTACTCTACAGAAAATAAAATAAGTAAGCTTAAATAGTTATTTGTATATCAAGTGCTGAAAGTCTATCTTTGTCGAACCAAAATGAAAGTTGCAGCCTGAGCGAAGCGAAGGTTGCAATCGTTTGTGTTCGACAAAGGACTTTCAACACGTGTTATACACACTATTTTTTCTACTCCTGCAAGATAAAAAATAAGGAAATAAAAAAAAATATTTTTTAAACATAATTTGACATTCATTGCAAATTTTGTATTTGTGATGCGTATCCATGGCAGCAACAATGCAACAAACATTTATTAGTGCTGCAAAGTTTTGCAGCACTGCGTGCTGCAAAGAGTCACTTTCAGCATGAAAAACAAACCAGAAAATTGTATTTTCAAAGCAGGAGTAGAAAAAAATATAAAACTACTAGAAATCATGCCTCTCTACTAAATCAGATTTTTTTCCTATTTTCTTTAAACCCGGACACTAACCATCTACGTAAATCATTAACGGAGTGTTCCTCTAGTGTATCATATTTTAATTTTGCTCCTGGTACAATATCTTCATTTAATTTATTGATATTCATTTTTAAGAGAATCTTGCTGTCAATTTGATTACACAGCTATTTCGTATTTCAAATTTGTTTGTTCGAATAGTTACAGAACTTACCACAGCGCTGCAATCGCTGACGTCATATTGAATATCGTCTATTTCACCGCCGGTTAGTCTGCTTAATAGACATATCCTAGTGATGCGTATTCCAGGTTTGGACATAAGATATGGCATGCTATATGCATTTCTTTATTTTCTACAAAGCTAATAAATTTAAATATTGGCCATTTGTTTCTCAAGTTGAAATATATTCAGATTTGTTTATTGAAATTAAAACATTTTTGTTTGCATATTGGCAACATTGCCAACACATTTGAAAGACCAACGCTTGCTCACAACATGTGTTGCCAGTTGACAGTGTTGTTCGCTTGTTGAGTCGTAAATGGGAGATACAAATATATACAGTAAGTACATTGTCATATATTATCATATAACTATATATTTAATAAGTAAATATTTTTAGTAATAAGTAATCGAATAAAGAAGCTAACGAATGTTTGATTTAGGGAACCTACTAAGTCTATATAACGAACAATTCTACTATCAAGAGCTTAAATTTTCAAGGAAAAGTACAATAAGAAAAATTGGTAAGGAATATTCACCTTTTTATTAATAAATGAAAGTAATTGGAACAAAGTGTTGCTATTTGTGATTCTAAATTTAAAAGGAATAATTTACAAGAAAAATAATATATTCATAATTATATTTTGGGAAATATCACTACAAATTCAGAAATTTGAGAATTTATACATAAATATATGAGGGGTACTAGGTAATTTCATTGCTATAAACACAAATATAGCAAGATTTGATTTAATGGATGTACATTTCAATTGAAAATATTTATTTTAAGTCTGTACTTCTGCATAAAGATAAAAACATTTTTTAAAATAAATTTAAAGATTTCTTAAAAAATGTTAATTTTACTTATAAATTTCTTACTTTTTGTAGATTTCTATAATTATATATATTTTAACCAAGTACCGAGGGACTATAAAATAATTGAAATACACAATTTTAGAGTACATTTTTAATGATAGTTTTAAAATTTCTAGCATAATATTTATCATTACATAAATTTAACAATGCAAATATTGCATTAAAAAGCTTCAAATAACAATTGCAGAACATAAAATTTGTATATCTGAATCAATAATTAATTAATTTTAGTTGCCTTGTAGCCTCATAAATTAGGTATGAAAATAACGTAAATTGCCCAAAAAATAGCGGTAGGTATTGAATTGAAACGAAAATTAACAAGTGGTACTGTTTATCTGTGAAGTTGTATTATAGTTTCCGGTTTCGGTTTTCTACCGCAGATAAAAAATGGATTATCTCATTTCGATAAAGCATTTCACATTTCTAATTTTTGTTAATTTTAAAATATTAATTTAAATTGAATTTCTATAATACAACATATTAACATATTGTAATATTTCAGATACATCTATCTGTTAAATACATAATATAAGGGAGAAATACATTCTGATTTTCCAATATTCGAAGTCATGGATTATTTTATAAGAGCACCATTATTTCAAGATTTGTAAAACAGGTAAGTTGTAAAAAAATAAATAAATTTAAAAGTAAGCTTTATACATTTGAATATATAATAAAATAAGTATCTTTACTGTAATCGGGATTAATAGTAACGACAAACCTGTAACCTTAAATAAATATTGCGTTGTTCGAGGGATTCGGAACCCATTATAAGTTGTAGGTTTCGTTTCCTATTACTGGACTTAGGTGTGTTGGATGGTGTAAATGAAATAAATAAAATAACGATCTTGACATCACCATTGTCTTATATAGGTGAAATGCGATATTGGAAATACCTTTTTTCTCAGAAGTTATTATAGATACCGAAAAATTGTTTAAATATAGTTTTTATTACTTCTAATAAGCTAACTTATTTGTACTTTTTTTAATTAATAGAAAATAATTTTTGCTTCAAGAAAGTTTAAGGGTTCTTATCTCCAAAACTTGATAGTTTTTGAGATATTAATGAATATATTTAAATGTTTCTTCCCAAAATAAAGTATGCGTTGAATTTTTTTATCGCAAATACAATATACGTCTTATTTCGAGAAGAAACATTTAATTTTTTTTATTAATATTTCAAAAACTATCAAGTTTAGAAGGTAAGGTAAGGATCCTTAAACTTTTTTAAAGCAAAAATTATTGCCTATTAATTTGTACAATGTTATACAAGGTATTCCATTTAAAAAGTACAAATATGGCAATATCTACGTAAATTAAACTTTTTTTTTATTAAATATGTACAAATTTAGCTAGCTAATTAAGGGTTGGTTTTTCCACCTCTAGATAAAGAGCCGGTTACCTTACCTTAACCATCGGTTAATAGAAAAATATCACACCGAAATAGTATATAACGTATATTTTGACAATTTACATCATTTTTTTGATGCTATATTTTTCTATTAACCAATGGATAAAGTAATAATAAATAACGTTTTTAGGCGACTGGTACATAAATTGTTGTTTTTCGTATCTGCTGGCAACCTTAAAGTATTAATTTTTATTTGACATCTGTCAAAGTCAAAATTCGACCATCAACTATTAAGCTTAGAATTAGAAAATAGTATAATAGTAAAAGAAGATGATCCAGTAATCATTCGAAAAGCGGTATGGGAAAAAGAAGACATAGAAAATTACAACATAAAAACCAGAGAGATAGCAGTAAAAGAGAGTAATGTGGAGGAACAAGTAAATGAGCTCATAAGTAAAATAAATGAAGCCACACGCAAAAAAGAAATAAGAGTGAACTCAAGAAACACAAACAGAAATGACTGGTGGAATAGTAGCTGTTTGGAAAAAAAACGAAAAATGAGAAAGAAACGTAAGCAATGGAAAGATGGGATAATCACTGAAGAAGAATACAAAAATGAATTAAAAGAATATAAAGAATTGTGTATAAAACAAAAGGAAAACAAAAAGAAAGAAATTGAGGAACAGCTGCAGAGAATAAAGACAGAGACGGAGGCATGGAGTTTTATTAGTAAAGAGAGGAAAAAGAAACAAGAGATATCGAAACAAATATCCGAAGAGGAATGGAAAGTCCATTTCTGCACACTTTTAGATGGGAAAAATACCAAGATACTAAGAAGAGAAGAAAATAAACCGAAAATATGTGGAGATGTAGAAGAGATAACACTAGAAGAAGTCAAAGTGCAAATTAGTAAACTAAAAAAACGAAAAGCGGCAGGAGAAGACGAAATCACAAATGAAGCCTGGATATATGCAGATGAGAACTTACTAAGAATATTAACAAGTATTATTAACAAAGTATGGCGCACCGCACAAATACCTACTAGATGGAGAAAAGGAATTATACAACCGATTCATAAAAACGGAGACATAGACAAAGTAGAAAATTATAGAGGAATAACATTACTAGATACAGCGTTCAAGATCTATGCGATGATTTTACAAGAAAAATTGGAGGAAGAAATAAGAGTAAAAAATCTCATACCAGAAAACCAGGCAGGTTTTCGGAAAACAAGAAGAACAACAGACAATATTTATATACTTAATCAAATGATTGAAAACGAGATCCGCAAAGATAAGGGAAAGTTATACGCATTGTTTGCAGATCTGAGAGCAGCGTTTGATAATGTAAATAGAGATCACCTGTTTAAAACTTTAACAAATATGAATATAGATAAACAATTGTTAGCGAACTTAGAGAACATCTACAGAGAAACTATATCGATGATAAAAGTAAAGGACACAACCACAGAGGAGATTTGGACAGAAAAAGGATTAAGGCAAGGATGTCCATTAAGCCCAACTTTATTTTCACTATATATAGCGGATATAGAAGAATTCCTCAGCAAAGAGCAAACAGGCGGCATTGTAATAGGAAGAAAGAAAATATGGTCTCTAGCGTACGCGGATGACATTGTCATAGTCGCGAAAGATCCACCTGGAATGAAAGCAATGCTGAAAAGACTTGAACTGTATTTAAGAAGAAAAGATATGAATCTCAACGCACAAAAATCAAAAATTATGAAATTCAAAAAAGGTGGAGGTAGAGAAATCTCGGAAGTATGGAAGTGGAAAAATGAAAGTATCGAAGAGGTAAAAGAATTCAGATATTTGGGATATACATTCCAGAGGAATAACCAAGCCACAAAACACTTAGAGTACCAGAAAAGGAAGGCAATTGTGGCCATGAAACAAATATGGGGTATAGGCGAAAGGAAGTTCAAGACGAATATGCGAATAAGATGGATGATGTTCGAAGAAGAGAACAGTAGCATAAATGTATCACACACACACACAATGTAGAATAAAAATGTATATGTTATTTCTGTAGATTCTAAGCCACTTGGCAAGAATAAATATTAATATATATATAACGTATATTTTGACAATTTACATCATTTTTTTGATGCTATATTTTTCTATTAACCAATGGATAAAGTAATAATAAATAACGTTTTTAGGCGACTGGTACATAAATTGTTGTTTTTCGTATCTGCTGGCAACCTTAAAGTATTAATTTTTATTTGACATCTGTCAAAGTCAAAATTTTTGGCCGCTAGTTTGTTCATTATTGATTTACATAGTTCATATTAATGTGATTAATTATTTTAGAATATAATAACAAATGTAAGTAAAATTTTATCTATTCCTTTTCAAATATTAATGAAAAAATAATGAATTTGCCAGTAAAAATAGCGGCCGTAAAGTAAATGCGGCCGTAAGGTAAATGCGGCCGTAAAGTAAATTTTGAAAGATGTCAAAAATTGATTTTTAATTAAAATTCATAATTTCTTGTTGTAATCGCCTAAAAAAATGAATGGAATGAAGAACAAAAAAACTTAATTAAAAGTTCAAAAAACTAATAAATAGGAATAATAAAGAAGTAGTTAACATACAAATAGGCTTTTGGAATATAGCGGGAATAAAAAGTAAAGATAAAGATTTTTGGGATATAATAAATAAATATGATATAGTAGGGTTAACAGAAAGTTGGTTAGAGGAAAAAGATTGGAATAAGTGGAAAAATAAAATGCCCAGTGATTTCACATGGAAAATTAAATACGCAAAGAGACTAAATAAAAAGGGAAGAGCAAAGGGAGGAATGGTAACAGGTATCAAGAAACACATTCAAGAAGCAAAAGAAACCATTTTCAATGAAAACATTATGGAAAGAAAATTAAAATTGACAACGAGACATGGAGAATACTCACGGTATATAATGACAATAGAATAAACGAAATTCTTGCAGAAATAAGGGAGAAAATAGAAGATACTAATGAAAATAAGTTAATTATAGGAGGGGATTTCAATGCCAGAATAGGCGAGGAAGGAGGGCTATGGAATTCCAAAACAGGAAGACAAGAGAAAAGAAGCACAAAGGACAAAATAATAAACAAATATGGGAAAGCTTTAATTGATGAATGTGGAAACAGAGATTGGACTATTCTAAATGGAAACATAAAAGGAGACGAGGTGGGTGACTTCACATACATAGGTAAAAGAGGGGAAAAGACAGTAATTGACTATATAATAGCAAATCAAGAGAGTTGGGGGAAAATTAGACACATGAAAGTAATTAACACAGTAGAATCCGACCATCAACTATTAAGCTTAGAATTAGAAAATAGTATAATAGTAAAAGAAGATGATCCAGTAATCATTCGAAAAGCGGTATGGGAAAAAGAAGACATAGAAAATTACAACATAAAAACCAGAGAGATAGCAGTAAAAGAGAGTAATGTGGAGGAACAAGTAAATGAGCTCATAAGTAAAATAAATGAAGCCACACGCAAAAAAGAAATAAGAGTGAACTCAAGAAACACAAACAGAAATGACTGGTGGAATAGTAGCTGTTTGGAAAAAAAACGAAAAATGAGAAAGAAACGTAAGCAATGGAAAGATGGGATAATCACTGAAGAAGAATACAAAAATGAATTAAAAGAATATAAAGAATTGTGTATAAAACAAAAGGAAAACAAAAAGAAAGAAATTGAGGAACAGCTGCAGAGAATAAAGACAGAGACGGAGGCATGGAGTTTTATTAGTAAAGAGAGGAAAAAGAAACAAGAGATATCGAAACAAATATCCGAAGAGGAATGGAAAGTCCATTTCTGCACACTTTTAGATGGGAAAAATACCAAGATACTAAGAAGAGAAGAAAATAAACCGAAAATATGTGGAGATGTAGAAGAGATAACACTAGAAGAAGTCAAAGTGCAAATTAGTAAACTAAAAAAACGAAAAGCGGCAGGAGAAGACGAAATCACAAATGAAGCCTGGATATATGCAGATGAGAACTTACTAAGAATATTAACAAGTATTATTAACAAAGTATGGCGCACCGCACAAATACCTACTAGATGGAGAAAAGGAATTATACAACCGATTCATAAAAACGGAGACATAGACAAAGTAGAAAATTATAGAGGAATAACATTACTAGATACAGCGTTCAAGATCTATGCGATGATTTTACAAGAAAAATTGGAGGAAGAAATAAGAGTAAAAAATCTCATACCAGAAAACCAGGCAGGTTTTCGGAAAACAAGAAGAACAACAGACAATATTTATATACTTAATCAAATGATTGAAAACGAGATCCGCAAAGATAAGGGAAAGTTATACGCATTGTTTGCAGATCTGAGAGCAGCGTTTGATAATGTAAATAGAGATCACCTGTTTAAAACTTTAACAAATATGAATATAGATAAACAATTGTTAGCGAACTTAGAGAACATCTACAGAGAAACTATATCGATGATAAAAGTAAAGGACACAACCACAGAGGAGATTTGGACAGAAAAAGGATTAAGGCAAGGATGTCCATTAAGCCCAACTTTATTTTCACTATATATAGCGGATATAGAAGAATTCCTCAGCAAAGAGCAAACAGGCGGCATTGTAATAGGAAGAAAGAAAATATGGTCTCTAGCGTACGCGGATGACATTGTCATAGTCGCGAAAGATCCACCTGGAATGAAAGCAATGCTGAAAAGACTTGAACTGTATTTAAGAAGAAAAGATATGAATCTCAACGCACAAAAATCAAAAATTATGAAATTCAAAAAAGGTGGAGGTAGAGAAATCTCGGAAGTATGGAAGTGGAAAAATGAAAGTATCGAAGAGGTAAAAGAATTCAGATATTTGGGATATACATTCCAGAGGAATAACCAAGCCACAAAACACTTAGAGTACCAGAAAAGGAAGGCAATTGTGGCCATGAAACAAATATGGGGTATAGGCGAAAGGAAGTTCAAGACGAATATGCGAATAAGATGGATGATGTTCGAAGAAGAGAACAGTAGCATAAATGTATCACACACACACACAATGTAGAATAAAAATGTATATGTTATTTCTGTAGATTCTAAGCCACTTGGCAAGAATAAATATTAATATATATATAACGTATATTTTGACAATTTACATCATTTTTTTGATGCTATATTTTTCTATTAACCAATGGATAAAGTAATAATAAATAACGTTTTTAGGCGACTGGTACATAAATTGTTGTTTTTCGTATCTGCTGGCAACCTTAAAGTATTAATTTTTATTTGACATCTGTCAAAGTCAAAATTTTTGGCCGCTAGTTTGTTCATTATTGATTTACATAGTTCATATTAATGTGATTAATTATTTTAGAATATAATAACAAATGTAAGTAAAATTTTATCTATTCCTTTTCAAATATTAATGAAAAAATAATGAATTTGCCAGTAAAAATAGCGGCCGTAAAGTAAATGCGGCCGTAAGGTAAATGCGGCCGTAAAGTAAATTTTGAAAGATGTCAAAAATTGATTTTTAATTAAAATTCATAATTTCTTGTTGTAATCGCCTAAAAAATGTTGTGTGCACCTCGGCTAAAAGTTCTTTTTGGGTCTCATCTGATTTGTAGCCTCGGCTTTGCCGCGGCTGCAAACTTCGTTTTCGGCCCGAAACATTACTTTTAGAACCTTCATACACAAATAACTATTATTTTTGACAATTTAAATAATTTTTTCGATACGACATTTTTCTATTAGCCGATAGTTAAAGTAACTGGCACTTAAACCAACGGTGAAAAAACCTGTCTTAAAATACTAAAAACTTTATTTGAACAATTTTTCTGTATTTTGTAATAACTTCCGAGAAAAAAGTTGTTTCCATTTTCGTATTTCAGTCTGTATGTAGTTGACGTGACGTATACTCTGTTATTTCTTATTATGTGTTTCTATACCTCGGGGAAAAATATAATTATATTGATTACACAACAACAAGAATTTTTATTAAAAATCGCAAAAATGAGGGTTTATTTAAAATGAAGTTTTTTATTACCTGTGGAATAGTGTGTTTTATTGAAAGCAACATAATAAAAATTAATTATCAAAATTACATTATATAATACCGATTTCATTTAGAGATAATTGTTTTGAATACACAATAATATTAAATAAATAATAAATTTGGAACTCAAATTTAAGTTTTTAAAAAATTTATTTTGAACAATAGCAGTAGCTGAACAAGGAATGTCTTATCTTACTAACTACATTTTATATATACAAGGATCGTCTTGTTTTAAGAGATCTCAACTTAAAAGTGCTGAATTTATGAGAAAGAGATGATGTAATTTATAGTTACATTCCGCAAGAAGGGTGGTGTCTCTATATAATTCCTCTCTCCTCAAGAGTGGAAGTTACAATTTTTGAACTTTTACTAGCGTGTTTTAATTCTAATTAGTTTGAATTTTCAAATTTGTTTCGAAGACAATCTTTGTACTTACAAATTAATATTATAATAATAATTAACGTAAAGTATAAATCAAAATATAATGATAATTGTTAATGCTTACATCATAAGGATTATCTAGCCGAATACTACTTTCTATATCGTGTTTAATTAGAAAAATATTTTTTATTTCGTCTTTTATTTTTTTGATATAGGTATTAGTAGAATTTATTTGGATATCTGCTAATTCTCCGAAGTTATCTTGTATCTTAATATGATCGTTAAATTTGCAGTTATTTGTATAATATATGCTTTTTAAATCTTTAATATGCAACGCGTTATTACAATAAAATTTTACTTGTTTTTTTATACGGGAAATATAGATATTTTAAATTAGAATTTTTGATTTCAATGATTGAGTTGATTAATGATATGTTATTATAAGTACAATATTGGAAATCTTTATAGTATATTACGTTCTCTAAACATTTTTCATATTCGTTGTGTTGAGATAGACAGTAGTATTCTTTGTCACTTATTCTAATACATATATTTACTGGTTCTATATTACAATTACTTTTTGTGTATAAGACATTTACAGTTTTGTATGTTTCGTGTTGGTATGTTGGTATTGAGATGACTTGCAAGAGTTCTTCTGTAAGGATATTTGGTGCGATTTCTATAACGATTGTTAGGTTCTCGTCTTTTATAGAACAATACGTTTTTAAAAGGTTGTTATTATGAATATTGTTAATTAAAATTGTTTTTATAAAATTGTTTTCAATCTTATTGATTTCGTTTATTAGTTCGTTGTAATTTATTATTCCGAAATATAAAGTATTTAATTGGCAGAAAGTTGTAGTTTCTTCCAACAGTATTAGAGAGAAATAAAGTTCTTGTCCTATTTGTATAAATTCGTTTAGAATGTTTTAAGTTTTTATAATGTCCATTTCGTCGATAATTTTTCCTAATACTTTTTCTAAGGTGTCTATTTTTTTATTCAAAATGATATTTTCGTTAATTATTTCAATTTTATCGTTAAATTGGGCGGTGATATTGTTGTTGGTTTTATTGGTTAATTTATTTTCATTGAATTTTATATTTTCTATTATTTAATCGTATCGTTCTTTATCTGTATCGTCTAAGTTACCTCTTATACTTTTGATTATTGAGCCTAGCTCGTTAATTAAACTGCGTTTATTTCTTTTAGTATTTAAGAGTTGTACTTTTTCTTTTAAATGTAATATGATATTATTCAATATGTTTTTGTTATTTGTAATACTATCTTTGAATTTATATTTTTGATACAGGGTGTTAGTGTTGGATTCTAAGATATGGTATTGTTGGAACATGTTAGATATGGTAACTTGGAATGATATTATTTGGGTGTTTCCCTGTACGTAGGCTGTCCCTAAAAGAAGTATGTTAAGTTCAGTATTAGTGTCATCTTGTATGATTTGAAATATTCTGAAAGAAATTAGTCTGTAACAAGTCGAGGAGTTTTAAGATTTGATATTTTATGTTTTTTATCGTTTTCGTCTCCAACTTGTCCTCTTGCAGGACGTATTGTCTTTACACCTAAAATTTAAAATTTTGGTTTTTCTATTTTGCCGGAATTTCTGTTATTTATTTTTACGTAAGCTTGATTTGCTATTTCGTATTGTTTTTCGATTTTTCCTGAATATTTTGCTCTAAATTTTTCTATGTTAGATTTTACATGTTCGTTTATTTGTTTAAGAATTTCGGAGTGTTTTTGTAAATATTCGTCGACTTCTTCTTCTTCTGGTTTCAAATTTGGCTCAGAGATGCGTCCGAAAATAATTTCTAAGGGAGTTATTTTCGTAATTGAGTGATTACTATTATTGTAAGCTATTAATGCATAGTTCAATCTTTCTTTGAGTTGTAAAGTTTTTATTATCGGATTTTGGTTAATAATTAAAACCTGTGCAAAAGATGAGTCCCCATTTTGTGTGTGCCGCAGATTCTTAAGATATTAGCTGAGATCCGTAAGGCATTGGTTGAGACGTTGGCTAGGACTTTAAGACGTTGGCCAAGTCCTTAAGACATTTGCTGAGGCACTGGCCAGGTCCTTGTGACGTTGGCAGTTGGCGGTGCATGACGTCACCGCACGCCTGCCCCACCTTCTCCCCTAGAGCACTGTCAAATTATTTAGAATTCTCATGACTATACTACTAATATTATCTTCAATTTAATGAACTGTATAATGAATTTATAAAATGCAACCACTTATATGACAGTATAATCCATTTATATAATTTAAAATAATTATTGAACAATAAATTTTTAAATATTTCTTTCAACAGGATAGTTCTTGGAGATTTGTTAACTTTTGAATGTTATCAGGTTTATCATACATTATTTTCTTTGTAAATAACTAAATATACTTATAAAAAATATTTATATATAATTCAATAATATATTAGAATACGTTTTTACCTTTGGAAGTCTTTAAATTGTAACAATATAACAAATTTTTATGAACACATTTTAGGCCGATACCTAGGTATATGCACACGTAGGTAACGTAAACAAACTTTTGGAACCAATAGTAAAGCTTAAAAAAGGTGAAGTCATTGATGACGTTAATCTTTTCCTTGTCCGGTTTGTTTAATTAACTCCGCAAGTGATGTCGTCACGACCTCCATTTTGTTGAGATAGTTTAAGGTCTGTGTTCCAAATAAACGATAGGTATATGGAACTGTGTATAAGGGAAGTGTGAAAATATTATTTTCAAATAAAATATTAGTTTATTTTATATATAAGTGTATATTTAAATATTGATATGATGTGAGGTAATGCTAGCGCAAACAATTTTTCAATTTTAATACATCTGATACTTAAAACGAATAATTTAATTTGGAGGTTATATGTTGCATCAACTTTTTTGAACTTAATATTTATATAATTTCATTCTTTTTTTCTACAGCATATCTTAAAATTTACTTGTTTAACTTAAGATAGTTGATCAAGCAGCATTTTAACAGCAGGGCTATAGAAAAACTAATATTTTAACAGCAACGTTAGATAAAGTAATAGCAAGAATAGATAAAGAATTTTTAATTTATATTTATTACAAATACATTTCCATAACAACCCACACTTCTGAGATTTTAAAATTGTTCTTAAATAGGTATATTTTTTTTTCTCTTTAAAATTTATTATATAAAATATTGAATTTTTGTAGACAACGATGACAATAAAATTAAAATATCGTTTTTCTAAAAGTTTAGATCTGTATTAAAATATAAATGTACTTACATTACGCAAAAAGTATAAACTACATATGTTGGTTGAGCCGCGTTTCTTATTGGAATCTTTCAGTGATACGGACACCGAAATGTAATGTACACTTTGTTTGCACTTTATTATTTATTTATGAGTATGACCACAATATTTAAAAGACATATGTATTACTTTAAGTAATATATGATAATGATCAACTGATCTTTCTGAATATTTTAAAATCTACATATAAAAACTAAACACTACGTTAGGTCTGGGGGTGGAAGAAATATACTTTAATTGGATGATTAGAGACCAATTAGAGCATAGAACTTCGTAATTCTGGAGTATCCAACTCCAAGATACTCCAGATTGTGTCTGCTGTCATTAGAATGAGCGCCTAGATGTCCGAAAAGTGCCATAAATTTGTACACAATAAAATTTCTAACCTGTACAAAATAGTCTAAGTCCTTTTTGAGAGTATTAATTTTATTGTTCTATTCCTGAATACATTTTTTATTATTGCTTTTATGAAAGTATTCATTTTATTGTCCCAATTCTTTTTCGCAACACGGAAAGATAACTTTAAAACTTTGGTATATTTGAAATGCACGTTCAGTTTGGTTTGTTTGGAACGCAACCCATGACCTACTTTAATCAAAATGGCGTCTTGACATCACACTTGCGAAGTCAATTATAGTCAAATTTTTAAGGACTGGAGAGACGTCATCCATATTTATAGCTAGACTATGACGTCTCCAAGTACAACGTTTATATATTAATTTATTCGAAATCTGATGTTCTCTAGAAATGCAAAATTGATTTAAATTTTTATATGAAAATGTACAAAGCAACAAGAGCAACAAAGATTATTTAAAAAAATTTGACATTTCAACTTTCTGAAATTAAAATTTTAAAGACAAGAACACCTTTAGAAAAATCATTAAATTTGGTATTCAGCAGGAACTAGAAGGTTTTTTTTTTGTTTCCTATAAAAATAATTTAGTTCGGTTTCCGTTCGAAAGAAAAATCAATTTTCTTTCGATTCAATAATTTCGTTGCAATGATTTTTTCTATAATTATTTTTAACTCTTTTATTTATTATCGATAGTAATATTACTACAAGTTTGATTTGGCCGGATATTTTTTTATTTATTATGTTGAAATGCGTAGCTCGAGTGATTTTTATAGGACACATCAAGAAATCAAATGTGAATATTTATAAGTAAAAAAATATGTCGCGCTAAAAATCAAATCTCGTGTGGTATTTGTTGAGATAATTCCGCGTGCAAATAGAATGTGAACTCGGTATGGAGAAGAGGAAGAGATTACACTGTTGTAATCAAATAATCTTGTAAATGAACATTTATTGTTATAAAAATAAGATTATACTTTACCTTTACGCGTTTTATACAGTTTCATTATATAGACATTACCATTATTATATGAAATTAGATATTTGAGATTGGCGCCTAATTTTCTAATTAAATATTTCACAGTTCATTATAGTAAATTAATGATGTCACTGCTTGTTCTACGAGCACAAACTTTACTATATTTGAATACTTTTTAATGATAATTAATAATCAAATGCATGAAACAAATTAGCGTTGGAAAGGATAAAAAGAAATATTGTACATAATATTTTTTATTTTACTGAATTTTAAACAGTATCGTTTGTGTGTACATGCTTCTTATTCTAGATAAAAAAATTTCTTGATTTATTTTCGTTTCGTGGTGTATACGAATTTTAAAATACACATCAAGAATTAATTTTATTAATTTATACCGTGATTGTTTAACGGATCTTGTTCTAAAATATGGTTGTTCAAACAATTCAAAATACCTGTTGGTATTATCCTCATTGTTCTATTAATTAATATATTTTTAATGTTATTTTTAAAAATATTCCCAACAGCTTTTGAGTGCCCTATATATTTTTCAGTCGCTGTGCAGACATCTATAACGAAATCAGACGCCTGTTGTAAATTTCCATAAGTTTTTCTAATTTGCAATTTAAAAATTTCCTTAAGAATACTATTATTTTCTAAAGCCTCTAGACAAATGCCACAAAAAACACAATTCTTAATTTTTTTTACAACAAAATGTAACAATATTGTCTGCAAAACATGTTAGATTCCATGCTCTCGGGGAAAAATCCGTGTCATTTAGATCATGAAGCATTTCATTTGAAGTAGTTAAATTCTCTCCCGTGTTTATGTTTACAGTGATTGTTCTTTGAGATACGTTTAATATAGATGTGTCATCTATGGCTATACAATTTCCATATTCCGAACCTTTTAATTCAGCATGTACAATTAATTTTTTGTTCGCTGCATCAAATTGTCTATCCGTTGGATTGTAATTATGTCCACCTTTACTTCTGATTGCGCTGAAAAATAACTCCAAGTGATCTTAACTTAATTTATACGTCAAAATGAAATTCAATTTAGGATCTGTAGCGCTTATAAACTTTTCATAAAAAGCTTGTAAACTTTCAATTCCGGCTATGAAACAAACGAATCCTGTTTTTCTTCCACTTTTAATTAACAAATTTCCTTGGATATTTTTAAACTTTTTAATATTAATTTTATATTCATTTAACTAATTAAATATTTCATTTGAATTACACGAAGATAGAGGTTTTTTGAAGAGTGATTTACTAAGTAAATTTTTTGAATTGAAAATATCAAAAATATTGTTCACAATTCTACAAAATTTAACCGTGGCCTTCAACCCAATGAAATAAGGTAATTTCAAATCCACTGCACAAAATTCTAAAGCGTTTGCAACACTGTCGCTAAATGTTTGTGAAGCTAAGAACACATTCATTTTCTCCCTGTACCATTCCATGTGCCGTTTTCGCAATTTTGTCCCTGCATGCAGGCCTCCCTCTTTCTTGTACACGGACTAATTTTTTAAAATAATTCCATTCAATTTTACGACCTTCTTCATCAACAATAATCTCTTGACTTGCTAAGCAGTTCCTCAATCATTTCAACATGTGACAAGAATCTGGTATAATAAATACATCATCTTCGGTTACAGAATGTTTAAATGATACTTTCATATTATCAATGTCAGTTATGTTAGCACCCAAATGTTTTACCATGTTCAAGTTTGTTGCTGCTCCATCGAAAGTAAACGAAGTGACAATCACACTAGAATCATGTACGAATTCCGGACACAATAACATTAAATTTGCCTTCTCTGCGCTACTGAGTCCATTTAATAAAAAGTATCCAATTGGAATTTTCCAATGGGAATTTATTGCCACCAACATAAAAACTAGAACTTCATTGGCTTCTTGCAGCTCATCTGAATCTATATTTGAAGTACTGAATTGATTACCAACAATTCCAGTAAATTTGGTGCCCGTCCATTCTACTTGTCGTCTAATTGATATTTCACCCACGATTAAATGACATAAAAAAATTTTGTTGGCACTGTTAGTTTCTGCTACTTTTATTTTTAAGGCATTTATTGCTTCGGTGATGAAACCTGGTGAACCATCTACTGATCTAAACCATCTACTAATTGTTTGCGGATGTGGCAAGGAGTTATTAAATTGCTTCCTTACATACTCATACCCTTTTGGAGAATAGAAATTTAATGTAATAGGCGATCTCGATTAAGATGTGTAAGATGTGTGTAACGGTGGGTTAAGGAAGCTGCCAGATAGACATATACAAGGAACTTACTTTCTGACTGCTGTTGAAAATTTAAGGTTTTTTTCCTGTATTCCGTATTTATTTAAATATATTTAAACAGTAAGTTTGTTCTCAAATTATTCTACATTATATGTTCAAATATGTTTATTGAAATAGTCTCGAAAACTAGCCACTTAAAATGAACAACTGCATTATACTATCATACCGAATTTAACAGATTATTTTTATTTTATTATGCATTACTTTACTTTGTTACTGCTAGATAACATAAGATGCAATTCAAAAGTTTAATTTAAGGAAATTAAAAACTTAGAATCAGAGACTTAATTGGGAAAATTCACTGAGATGGCAGCACCATCAACATCGACATAGGGAAAACATTCCATTTGAGCCTATGTAGTTATATGTGCAACATTAAGTTTTTATCTGTATTATTTATTTATTTACCCGTTAAATACCAAAGAATTATGTTTGTATCTTTAGGGGGATATATATTTATTTTTAAAAGGTAATACGCGTCCCATGAGTGAAGGAGATGCAGTATAAAAAGGTAAAATAAATAAAGTTTGGTTATGTTGATACGCCAAATCATGGAGGTATAAATAGTAAGGAGGGAGTGTGTTCCACAGAAACTGTAGCCACTACCCCCTCTCCTTTCAGCCATTTACTGTCAGGCTAAACACGTGCGTGCTTTGTTTATGCGAGTAGTTTTGATTCTCGCTGGACAAAATGACAGTTTGCAGTGTAACTGGGTGTAGAAATCGTTCTACAAATAAAACAATGATCCAAAAACATGGAGTTAATCCGGAAAATATCGTTCCACAGGTACAAAAGTAATAAAATATACACATGCAGAAAATATTGATGCACAATAATGCGCGTCCTTATGCCGCTGCAATCCTGAACAATTATTTAAGTAATATTAATATCAATTGCATGGTGTGCCCAGTGCGTAGTGCGGATCTAAATCCGACTGAATAGTTGTGGAATATGCTTGGTCGAAATATTCGGAGCCGTATGTCTGTTTCTAATACCTTAGAAGAAGACAAGAAGACATTAGGGAGGTCCGTAGTACTCCTTGACGGTTGAGTTAGGTCATACAAGCACACGGAGGCAATTTGCATTATTAGTTGTTATTTTTATCGTTCATTTTTGTTTTTCTAAAAAATTTTCCTGTTTTTGTTTGTTGTTGTTTGTACTCTTATAATAATATCAAATGATCATCTGTATATCTTCAATTAAGATACATAATAATTTTACGAAATAATCAAGTAATGTCAATAGTTTGTTATAAGAAAAATGGCCCGTTTTTTGTGCCGGTTAGTGTATTACGAGAATTAATATTTTTTTATTATGTACGATGTACTTACTATATGTAATAGAATTTAATTTTTGTATTTTATATAACAGTTTTTAAATATATATTCATTCTTTTAAACTTGTTTCTCATTTGTTGTTTATTTGCAACTTATACATTTATCTTTTGAATATAATCATTTAATATGCGCGCCACTATCCCCACTACCAAGGAGTTGCAACTGGTTTGCAGTCCTGCATTCCGAATCGTTGGATTAAATCTATTATGTACGTTTGCTGGTATAAGCTTATGCCTTTTGTGTCAATCTTAATGTCCATACCAAACATCTCGTTGGTATCCCTACATCTTTTATGTCGAAATGCTTACCTAGATTTTCTCCAAAAAGCTTGACGTCTTTAGGGTTTCTAAACATTACTAGCATATCGTCCACATAAATAACTACAATCATGAGATCTTTATCTTTTCTTTTTATATACATACACGGATCTCCATTTGATGGCTTTGCTCAAAGGTCACGCATCACTCCATCTAGCCGCTTATATCAAGCACGGCCAGCTTGCTTAAGACCTATAGGCTTTTTCAAGTGACATACCTTGTTACCAGCCAATAATTCCTTTAACATGTCTTTTGCTTTATTGGTTATTCCGTGGTCATATTTCCACAGTGACTCATATATTTCAGAACTTCGATTGACATACTTGGCACCTCCATGTATACTTCCTCCTGAAGTTCTCCATTTAGGTATGCGGTTGTCACATCGTACTGGCGCATTGATATCTTTTCTCGAGCTGCCACTGCCATTGCTAAACGAATTGAGTCTAATCGCGCTACAGAAGCGTATGTCTCATGATAGTCTCTACCTGGTTGCTGTGAAAATCCTTTTGCCACGATTCTTGCTTTTCGTCTTTCCAATTTTCCATTACTTCCGTATTTATTTTGGAGTATACGAGGGGGTATTGATATATAGTTAGCCTTGGATGGTTCCAATATCTGAAAGTGAATATGGTTGCTATGGTTACAACTATGATGTTTTATAAATAAGTTGACAAAGTTTGACATCTATAAGTTGAACGGTGATTAAACTGTGAATTTTTGAAAACGGCATGTTTGCGAAAAAGCTAGAATCTGAAAAAGTTGAGTTGCGGTCAGTTATTAAATATTTATTTTTGAAAGGATTATCCGGCAAAGAAATTTTTGCTGATATAACAGACACTTTAGGTGATCAGTGTCCTTCATATGCAACTATTAAAAACTGGGTTGCGGAATTTAAGAGAGGAAGATCAGATGTTAAAGATGAGCACCGCGCTGGAAGACCAATTTCTGTGACCACTTCGGAAAACATTGATTCTGTCCATGATATGATTTTAGCAGATCGACGAATTAGGCTGAAACGTATAGCGGAAACATTGAACATTTCCTATGAACGTGTATTTCATATTGTTCATCACGACTTGGATATGAGAAAACTTTCGGCCAAATGGATTCCAAGATGCTTGAATGCTGATCAGAAGCGTTTTCGTTTGACAACGTCGAAGGAAATTTGCCGTAGTTTTGAAGCAGACCCCTCAACATTTTTGGATCGGCTTGTTACTATGGATGAAACGTGGATTCATCATTATGACCCAGAGACTAAAGAGCAATCGAAAGAGTGGAAGCATTCCGGTTCTCCACGACCAAAAAAATTCCGTGTTCAAAAATCCGCTGGTAAGATTCTTGCTTCAGTTTTCTGGGACAAAGATGGCATAATTCTGACAGATTATTTGGAACAGGGCAGAACTATCACGGAAACATATTATGCTGAGTTACTATCTAAATTACGCAAGAAAATTGTGGAAAAGCGCCGCGGAAAACTTACCAAAGGTGTTCTCTTTTTGCAAGACAATGCTCCTGCTCACAAGTCCTTGATTGCAATGCGCGAAATTCATGAAATTGGTTTTGAATTGGTTAACCATCCGCCCTCTTCTCCGGATTTAGCACCATCAGATTATTATTTATTCCCAAATCTTAAAAAACACTTGAAAGGTAAAAGATTTTCCACAAATGATGAAGCCATACGTGCCGCTGAGGAGAGATTTGCAGACCAAGACAAAGATTTTTCTTTAGAAAGTTTACAATTATTTTATAAACGTTGTGTTAAATGTGTAAGTTTTAAAGGAGATTATGTTGAATAAATAAAATTTTGTTTTGAATTATTGTGGCGTTTTATATGGTAGGCTAACACCCCCTCGTATATCAACTTCCTACAACATTTCTGTTAGCAGGTCTACTTATCAAATCCCATGTGTTATTGATAATCATTGCCTTCATTTCGTCTGCCATAGCAGATATCCACTCTTCGGATTCTAGGCTGGAAAGTACTATCAACTAATGAGTGACAATAATATCTGTAAAAAAAACAATTATTTCAGTGCTTGCTTAATTAATATATATGTGTAACCTGAATCGCAGTCATCTAACAGGATCACTACAATATTTTTAATTTCCATATTTTTATTCCTTTTATCTATTATCTTTATTATCGTCATCATTCTCTCTCTCTATGGCACAACATTCCTCTGAGGAATAGGGCCGCAAGTACCTGAGGTACTTGTTTCATGACAGTTTTACTTGCATTTTAGTGATGCAGGTTGTCAGCCTACAGTCTCTGCAAGGTCAGCATACACCGAGCCGTTGTGCGGTAACCCATCCAATTGGACAGGGCGGGCTATGTTGCTTATCTACACGATCAGACAAGACACGCCACGACCACACAACCGTACTGGCTGACATTATCGTCATCATATTTATCATATTGTTTTCTTTTTCTAGTCTCTGATTCATATTCATCTGAATTTATCTTAAATAAAAATTATTTACTTATCATTTTATATTACAGATCAGTTTTGCTCTGTGCAAGGCACTTAACTTGTTTCTTAATACAGCTGCGTTAAACACAAAAAAAAATACTTGTCACACAAAACTTTTCTGTTGTCCACAAATTTGCAGATTTGTTACTACTTATTATTAATTCGCTCCATAACCCCTAAAATTCGGAAAAATATTTTAACATTAACCAATTAAGATATCTGTCTCTTTCTGTCTATACTTTTTTCCTTCTGCTTGCTATTATGTTTAAGTTTCAAATTACGCAAAAATATGAAGAATTTTGTTTAATTGTTTTTATTGCGAGCTTTGGCACTGACACTTTTTAACATAATGATACAACCAACCTAAAATATATTAATTGTATTAGACTACAACAGGATTCGAGTGAGGTATAAACAATTGTGTAAGAAACACAAAATATAAAAATAATACAGCTACTCACTTTACATATAAGCATTTTTATTTTTATGAAAAATAGTGCATTAATAGCTCAACCTTAAATTTGGAATAAATTTATATTTATTTATTTTTAATATTTATGTTCTTTAATTTGTATTTTATACTCAAGTTTTAACAGTTCTTTTTGTTACAGATTTATTTTGGCCAGCATCAAGAATTCCACAAGTAGTGTGCAAGCGGCTGGCCACTGGTTTATTTTTTCTATAATGATACCACGCATTTTATTCACTCTAACAGCTGTTTAAAGAAGAAATACATATTTTTTATAATGTCCTTGTAATAACGGCGTTATCAGACAGCAGAGTGAGAATCAATCAATAAATTTCAAACAAAAAAATTTAATACAATAATGCAAAAACAATGGAAATTGAGCTTGGACGGTTTAATATAGATGATATGGAAGAAGTAAAGTTAGGACATAAATATAAAATCGCAAAAGTTAATAACAAAAATGAAATAGACCGGAATAATGATTGTGAGTGATTGACGAGTTAATAGATGTATTCATACGCTACAGTTATAACAGTTGTGAGGATTTAAATTTGGACAAGTCGTGCGCCGCCCATAAACAAATGGTAGGCGGAACAATTTGTCCAACTACGAAGACTTTATTTTTTTACAATTCAAAAATCTTCGTTCCCTGTGGACGTTACATTTTTGGGTACGATAAAAGTTATGCAAGATTCAAACGTATTAATGAAAGCAAAGATGATTTAAAGGTAGAAGGTAATTCCGGATCATTAGATTGTTCGATAGCTGATCCAAAGATAGAAAATGATTCCGAATCATCAGATTGTTCGACAGATGAAGATTAATTATAAATACACACATAAGAAAAGAAAAAATTAATTATCTAATAATAAAATAATTTTGAGCAATCCCAAATATATTGAAGCATGTAATGAGTATGTATATGCTTTTATGATATTTGATAAAGGGACAGGAATTGTTAATGCCTTCGGTTTATACCGGTAAATATTTTATTGTCCAGTAAATAGTATTATTAATAGTTATTTGTTTATTATAAAACTTAAAGTTTTTTTTTAATTCATTGCCTTACGCTTTTATAAATAAACCTTACCCAGAATTCGAATCCGGTACTCTTGGTGAGGTTATACACTATCTGGTTCAGTTATAAAAAAGTATTAAAAGTATTCTTTAATATATCGAAACTATTTCATAATGATTTTCACAATCATATTAAATCATTTTTTTTTTCTTTAATCAATAGACAATATTTGGGTTTAAGTTTTAAGCCACCTGCCAGTTGGTTTTCTCCAAAAACTGCTGTGAGAAGCTAGGGTGGGCTGGTTCTTGGTGAACCTCATCCAGCAGCTCGGAGAATACAGCAGCCTTGTCCTCAGCGTTTGTCGCGACGCCAGTCGGGGTTTTGAGAGCCTGGGTTGTTCGCTTCTGCTTTTCGGTCATCCTCTTAAAGGTTGACCAGAAGGCGGCTCCGTTCCTCGGGTCCAGGTCGGCACAGGCTTGGGTCCAGGACTGCTGTCGGTGTCTGGAGACTGCTCGATGTACCAAAGCGTTCATCCTGTTCCACTGCGTCTTCACAGCCAAGTCGTGAGTCCTCACGTACTCGCGTTAGACTCGCCGATTGTCCCTGATTAGCTGTACGATGTGAGGTGGTAGCGCATGCTTGCCCTGCCTGACGGTTTTCCAGGGAGTTGCGGCTTCCTTGGCTGCTTGGACAGCAGTGGAAAGCGTGTCGAGGGCTGCATCAGCTTCCTCGATGGTGTGGAGAACAGCTGGAGTGTTCTGCAGTCCATCATCGACCCTGGCCTGGAATACGTCCCAGTCGACGCGGTTGAGGTCTTCCACGAGCCGGTAGCGTGGCGTGGGCACCAGTGGCTCTAGGAAGAAGGCGTCCACTAGGACAGGCAGATGGTCGGAAGCTACACTAGTGCCGATGAAGGTGTAGTCGGCCAGGTGCGGCAGCAGGCATTCTGATACAGTGATGTGGTCGATGATGAATGAACCTCCGTTGCCTGCATGAATAAATGTTGGAGAGTCGCCGAAGATTCGCTGGAGCGGCTGTTGTTGCAGAGCGTCGAGGAAGCGTCGACCGTTGGGGTTCTTTACCCGGCCGATATACGGTGCGAACCCCTTAGGCGTTATCATGTGACGCTCGAGGTTGCAGACGTACGTCGAGTGGAGTTGGTACGTCGGATTGCGGGCCTGGCTCGCAGGAGGCCTCTGGGTCTGCGAGGCTGGAGGCGTCGGGCTAGACGTCGCCGCGGCGTAAGACAGCGGCAACGGTGTTGATGACCGCCTTGGAGACGGCGAATGCCTCTGAAAAGGCGTCGGTGTCTTCTTGGACCGGCGTCGTGGGGGCGGCTGGCCTCGTTGAGACGGCGACGGTGAGGTTGGAGAGGAGGTGACCGACTCGTAACCGTCCTGGGAAGACACTCTCGACTGCGAGCGTCTCTTCGCAGACCGGTCACTGGAATGTCTCGTTGATGTTTTTCTGGGTCTTTTCTCGACGACGCTTCATGCTCTGGGACGTAGCGTCCATTTGCATGACGTCGTCCTTGATGGCTCCGGTGTTCATGGTGAAGCAGGGGTCCTTTTCAGGACCGCCGTATGTTTAGCACGACTACTCGCGATCGGTGCTTTTCAGGATACACAATAGTTTGTGTAGTTGCCCTAAGGCAGCAATAACAATCTTTGTCTTTGTCATGAACTTAGCCAGAGGCCCGAGCAAAAACAAAGATTGCTATTATTTTTGTCTACGATAAAATATTTTTTTTTACATTTTTGGTAGATTTTGCAATTTAACAGTTTATTCAATATAAATAGGTTATGGTTTTTGCAAATGGTGTTGCTGTTTATCCAGTTCTTAATCTCTGTATTAAATATAACTAAATATGTTGAGTATTCAATAAACCATATTATTAAAATGTATAGACGGAGCTTTAAGTCCTTTGTTAGGTAAATTTGTATCTATGTTTTCATAATTTGTATGCAAAATTAAGAGTTAATTTTTATTACTTAATTTCTCTGTTGTTAATAATTTCGTTGATCACTCTTCACATTTGAATTATGAACACATTTCTTTGCCAAATAACCAGCAAAGTAATTAATAGCGCAATATTCTAATTTTATTGATTTCACATTAAAAGTATTTTTATTTTATGCTTTTCTGTCGTTTCCGGTAATGAATTTAGTTCACATATTTCTTCATTTCAATCGTGCTGTGAACTTATCAGGTTGTCATTTTCTTTAAAATGAATATTCACAAATTGGTTATTCTTCAGTTTCACAATTTGCGGAAGAAGGTTTCATTAATGATTTAATAACATTACTTCTAAACAAAGTACGTAAAATTGTAGTAGTAGCATTGTGATTATGTCCACATTTTTGCCGAAATACAGAAAATAGGTTTTCTAAAATATCTTGATTAAGACAAATTTTCAAAATAAATTTTGCAATTGATGCAGATTTTTCTTGTACAAAAAGTTGTAAAATTGCTATAATACTTAGTTGTAATCCACTAAAGCATGGAGGCTGAGACAGTCCTGATTTATCATTTTGATCCAGTTTAATTAAATTTTGTATCATGATTGAGTCCTTCTTCAAGATTTTTTTTACAGTATGGTTTTCATCGGATAAAGCGCATCTATATGAATTTTTATCATACAGATTTCGGCTGTTCAAAGAATCGAAAATATTATTCTATTTCCTAATGAACAATGCTGTGTTCTCTGCAGAAACAGGTTTTAATTGATTTGTATGAATATATGTATTTATGACAGCGGCAATAGAAATACGAAATATTTGTACAGCAAGTCGAACAGACATATTTTGAAAAGATTGGTGGTCACTGTTTCGCGACCAACTATTTGTAGCAGTGACGTAAGGGTTTTTTGCTTCAATAAGACGCAATTCAAATTAAATCGTTTTATTTACAAAGACATGTTCGACACAAATGTGAAATAATCCCGAAGAATGTTCGTCAGAGGTTAACACATCTCACAAAGAATGTTCATCACAAGTTAGAAATATACAGAGTGAGTCTGGGAAGACGCCCCTCCCCCCCTTTAACTTTTTTATTATAAGTAATAGAAATAAATGGCTCAAATAAAAGTTTTATAATTTTACTTATACTCTTTGATGATAGATGTAGATATTTTTTATAAAGTCAGGTTTAGAAGATACAATTATCAACTTTTATTTTTCAAATGGCAACTTATAATTATTTTAATAATTATGGAAACCGCCATTTTTTTTCTCTTTTCAACGATGTATTATTTTTTATTAATGTATTTAAAAATTTCGAGAAAAAAAAAGTATTATCAGTAAAGCAATTACTATGTATTTATTATAACATTGAAGCACCTCAGGACAAGATATATTTTTCTTTGTGCCATCTTTCTAAGTACGTACCTTCTACAGTATTATCGGTAAAGCAATTACTTATTGCAAGTAAGTCTTTCGTATCTTCCCAGCGACAAATAATAGTACCATTGTTATTTACCCGGAATTGAGATTCACCACGATTTAATTTTTGTGAAAATTGAGCACACTGAATAATTTCGTATTTACTGTTTTGCAGCCATTTGCTGTATCTATCATCTTCTTTCTCTTTATTTTTTTACCGTATTATTTTACAAAATGTCCTGACACAATCTATGAATTTTGAAATAAGTATAAGAATAAGGTAACATGTGATTATGAAAAAATGATATATTTTTTTACTGTATACGCGCATCTATCTATTAAACCACTGTCAGTTACTTCGCACATGCCTAATATTTCTTTAACCCTTTCAAGTCGGATTTTTTTATTCAAAAATTTAGGCTTTATTTGAACTTTTGCTCCAACATGACATAATATTTCATAAAAATAAATTGGTTTTAGAAAAAATAACGCCATTATAGCCGGGGCATATATGTCCCACTAAGACACCTGAACTGGGATATATTTGATGCAATAGTCACACAAATAATTCTTTATTATATATATCTCTCTTCTTAGTGCAATTTTGGATGATATTGTAGCATACACCTTGGAAGCAAACTGCATTAAAGGAATACTTTCTGTGTAACTATCATTGTCAGAGTCAGCCTCCACAAGATTGAGCAAAGGCCTTGGATCTTCTAAGTAAACATGCTGTTGCATTATCGGAGGTTAGATTTCTCCCAATAAAACAACAAATAATTCACAGACTACCTGAACATGATTCGATCTCAAATCATTAAATTCTAACATGTCATTCCAATCAATGCTTGAAAGAGGCTCTACTTCTGCAGCTTTTTCTAGAAATGTTGTTACAAACAGGTTGTAGTTGAATGATTTCAAAATGGTTTTGAGTATTGTATAAAACATGAGCATTTGTCTAAGGATGAATTTATAAGTAGCTTTATACTCAACAACCTTATCTTCTTTTAATGTACAAGAAAAGGTGTGGACCCAACCGTAGTTGTAAATCTTAACGGCTTCTCTAGACAGGGCGTCTGAGATGTGTGTTAGGGAAAGGGACTTTCATATCTTCCCAGAAGAAGCACTCTTCTTCCGATCCTTAATGAGATTACGAATTTTCTTCAAAGCACCTGACATCTTTAAGTTTTAAAGATAACCTAGGTTAGTGTCTGTTGAGACATCATCAATAATTTTAGAAAACTTTCTTCCACCACTTTCCTGACTTCCTCTTAGAATCATAAAAATCAATAATTTGATCAGTTAAATCGAAGCCGCCCATGTATTTATTATAAAATTGAAGCATCTGAGGACAAGAAATATTTTTCTTTGTGCCATCTTTCAAAGTACGTACCTTCTACATTGTTCATGAAAATAATCTTTAAGTTTTCTCAACATTCCAATATTTGCTCCTCTTAAATTTGGTGCTCCGTCAGTCGTTACGCTTACTAGTTTATTAAGTGGTAATTTATAATTGTTCAAACATTTCTTGACTATTTCAAAAATATCGTTTCCAGTTGTTTGAGATTTCATGGATTCCAATGATAACAATTCTTCAAAAATATCAAAATCATTATTAATTGCACGAATAAATATTAATAACTGAGCTGTGTCGGTTCTATCAACACTTTCATCCAGTGCAATTGAATACCACATCAGTTCCCCTTCTAAAACGGATTTCAATTGATTTTGTACATTTTCGTTAATTATTTCAAGCCTTCGAACGACAGTTCTTCGTGATAAGCTAATATTTTTGAATTTTTGTTGTTCTTTTGGACATAAAATTCTACTTGCTTCAACTAAACAATCTTTTATAAATTCACTATCCGAGAATGGTTTATTCGCTTTAATAATTTTCTGAGCAATAACAAAACTTGTTTTTACCACAGCTTCGTCTTCAGTATTTTGTTTTATAAAAACATTATGTTGCGCCGACAAATTTCTCATTAACGTGTCTACGTTTTCAATTTTCCTTCATTTGACAAATCAGAACAATAGTTTTGATGTTTTGTGGCAAAATGTCTTTTTATATTATATTCCTTAAAAGAGGATATACTTTCGCGACCTATAAGACAAATAGCCTTATCTTTAATTTGTGTAAAAAAATATTTTGTTCGCCATTCATCATTAAAATTCGTTTTTCATCCTCAATTTTTCTTTTTTTATACATGACTAAAAAGAAGTTGTTCAGTATAATGTTATTTTAAAATAGTTTTAAAAATATACCTTTACAAAATAAAAAATTATAAAGCCAGTCAAAATAAAAATAATGCAATTGCATTCACTTGAATATAACAACTGTTGCACCATAAAATAAATGACAAGAGAAGAAGCAAAAATCCCTAGCACTAAGCTTCCAGGGCGACTACACGCGTACCTGGTGTCAAAGTAACGTACTAAAAGTTACGTGATCTTACAAAGAAAGAGCGCGGAATACAAATTTGAACGCTGAGACAATAATTGTACTAGCGAAATTAACAAACTTTATTAACCTCAAATTTGAAATATTTTATGATTTAATTTTTTTTATTTGCCGTTTTGTGTCGCGGGCCGCAGGAAGATGTTAAAAGGGCCGCAAGCGGCCCGCGGGCCGCACTTTGCCCACCCCTGTTCTACAGTATTATCGGTAAAGCAATTACTTATTGCAAGTAAGTCTTTCGTATCTTCCCAGCGACAAATAATAGTACCATTGTTATTTACCCGGAATTGAGATTCACCACGATTTAATTTTTGTGAAAATTGAGCACACTGAATAATTTCGTATTTACTGTTTTGCAGCCATTTGCTGTATCTATCATCTTCTTTCTCTTTAATTTTTTACCTATTATTTTACAAAATGTCCTGACACAATCTATGAATTTTGAAACAAGTATAAGAATAAGGTAACATGTGATTATGAAAAAATGATATTTTTTATACTGTATATGCGCATCTATCTATTAAACCACTGTCAGTTAGTTCGCAAATGCCTAATATTTCTTACGTTCGCTGCGGCTTTTCATTTTGTGGTCGATTTTGTTGTGCGGTACGGGGCTTATTTTCCCCGTACTCTGTCCATTGTGCAATGCGTTTTGGGGTCATTATGACCCGTACGCATTGTCTCACATTTAGTGTATTAGTCGTATAGGCATCACATTTAACAACCATGTTAGACTGATGTTCTTATACTCCAGAGTGTGTTTTATGTTTAACATTGACCGCACGGAGTTAGTATGTCTCGTACCGCATATATCTTTAAATAAAAAAAATCAAAATAAAGCAGAAATTTATTTTAAATGACCTTTATTAAAAAAATTGAAACATATAAAGAAATTCTTACATTATTTTTTATATCTTGTGGTATTCGTTGAAGCATGGCAAGCAGTAGACCGGCTTACCCTCACATTCTTCACAGTGCGTGGATACTATTTTAATTTTATTATCAACTTCAAGACTTTTCATTGTTTTGCTTAAGCGTTTGTAACATCCAACACACTTTATTCTTTTGCTCTCCGTACCGAATTTTGTTAAAGTGTGAATTATTTTTGGTGTCCTCTCACGAGGAGTTGGTTGAGAAGACGTTAACGCTTTTATTAAGACATTACGGAACTTAAGTATAGGTAGGCGATCGTTGCAATGATGTAGATTGTACAAAATCCATGAATTTACAACTCCCGCGCCAAACAGTAATTCGACAGTAACTTTTCTATACCATTTGATGCCTTTACGAAACGAAGTTTGGTATGAAGCCATTTGGTCGCTAAAATAACATAAATATGTTTACAAAAACTAAACCAAAGCGAACTAAATGTATTACCTGTAATCAACATCTTTTTTCGCAGAATTATAGTCTAACACCGAATTTGGTTTTTTGATAGGGATTTCTTTTTTGAATTTTTCTGTATCATGTAATAAAGCGTCGTGCGTTTCACATGTAGTCACCATGTACTGCCCTCTTATTAACCCATTTTATAAATTTTACATGTCCCTTCTGTTTGCCCGTAATTTCGCCTTTTTTGAGTTTTTAGTACTTCTGTAAATAAACCCTTGCTATTCTTTCTAACAGTACCACAAATTCTGGTTTTCTTAGTAATTTTTCAGCCAGTTTTACACTTGTATATTAATTGTCACAGTATAATGTATGGCCTTGTCCATAATATTCTTTCATTAAAATATTTACTATGCATTCAGCATGACTGGCTCCAGATATTGTATCTCCCTTTCCAGTGTAAATTTTTAAATTCAATACATAACCGCTTACCGTACAAAGTTTATAGATTTTAACTCCGCATTTGCTGCTCTTGTTTTTGATGTACTGCCTAAATTTTAGTCTTCCTCTCCTGTCTCGTCAATTACCACAGATGTACCTGGATTCCTGTATTGTTTAAAGTTAATATTGAGTTGGTTTACAAAAGATCTTATTTTAAAAAGTTTGTCAAAACCATCGTCTAATGTATTGTCGACGAAATGCCAACATTTCAAAAGTAACAAAAATCTATCACGACTCATAACAGACGTTACAAATTTATTATTGTATAAAGTATCCTTAGACTAATAAAGATTTAGTTTTAGCATTTCAACAAGACCCATACTAAGGAGAACTGCAAAAAATGACATCATTTCTTTGGAGTCAGTAAGCACCCATTGTTCCAAGCGAGATTTTGCTTTTACATTTGAATTCGCTACTAGAGACGAGGCATATCTATTTGTTTCTATAACCATATTTCCTATAAGTTCATCAGTTACTAACAATTGAAAAAAATCCAGAGGGCATCGTATATTAGGTGGAATATTTATTGTATCGTTTGTACCACATAAAGTAGGAAAAAGTGGTTGCTGAGAAATAAATACTTCATTCCAAGTTCCTGTGTCGTTTATTTCCACTTCGCTGTCTTCTTCTGGTGGGTGATTGTCGTTCGTTGCCATGCCGTCAACCACTTCATCATTTTGTGACTCACTTTCGTCTGAAGAAGGTGTATAGTTTTTGTCTCTTATAGAATCATCTGTCTTCTTCAAATTCTGATGAACTTTCACTTATGTCACAAGAAAGAGCAAGGTCTAATTTTTATTTTTTGCACGACTAGACATTTTTGTGGCATATATTTGCACAACAAATATAACGCGCGACACGTCAGAACATCAAAGACACTGCACCGCAAATGAAACAGCTACCTACAGATTACTAGCCTTAACGAGTTACAACTAGTCAGTTTAGGCATATGACCCCGTACTGCACTTATGATGTAAAATTTTCTATTGTGCGGTACGCGGATTCTTTGTCCCGTACATATGTATTTTATTGCTTAAATAAGTTAATAATAGTCTGTTGATAACGTATAAATAATAATAATTAGTCAGCGAACAAAATACAACATTTTAAGATATCCGCACAATGGGCTATAATAAAGCGGTGCCGCTACCGCACTCAGGCATAAATTTTCACGGGGTAATTTTGTCCCGTAACGCAGCGAACGTGATAACCCTTTCAAGTCGGATTTTTTTATTAAAAAATTTAGACTTTATTAGAACATTTTTGGCTCCAACATAACATAGTATTTCATAAAAATAAATTGGGTTTAGGAAAAATAACGCCATTATGGACGAGATATATATGTCCCACTAAGACACCGGAACTGGGATATATTTGATCCAATAGTCACACTAATTATTCTTTATTATATAGACAAAACACAGAGAAATACAAAAACATATGTAATATTTCATATCAAATGATACGGAGTTACGGAATAAAGCATTTTTTTTGCAAAGAAACAATATTGCACATTTGACATGATGTCTTGGTTCTTTTTTCCCTCTTAAACCTCACAGAACACCTTTGGCACCTTCTTTGCGTTGGGCCTTCTATGATCACCCACATTGAAAATCTTAGTTTTTTTTTTATACTAGATGGTCGACCTAATGAAACAGCAGATTTTCGTCATACCATTGTTTTTTTGATGCCCTGTGAAATAAGACTCTCTGCAACGCTAATCAGAAACATTGAGTTTTAGACCTATGCAAATCATTACATAAAACTTGAGCATTTGCAACAGACATCATCAATAATTTGTAGAAAACTTTTCTCCACCACTTTCCTGACTTCCTCTCAAAATCATAAAGATCAATAATTTGATCTGTTAAATCGACGCCGCCCATGTATTTGTTATAAAATTGAAGCATCTCAGGACAAGATATATTTTTCTTTGTGCCATCTTTCAAAGTTACGTACCTCTACAGTATTATCGGTAAAGCAATTACTTGTTGGAAGTTAATCTTTAGTATCTTGCCAGCGACAAATAACAGTAGCTGTTATGGTCAGTTGTTACCATGATTATATAATGCAGAATCAATATATGTGTCAAAAACTGACATCTGTATTTTCCTGTTAATAAATATAACTATATAAGCGTGCATAATTATAATTATTATTGCATTCCATACACAATAAATTGGCGACGAGGATGGGATTGTATACTTAATTACTACCAGCAGAATTTAAATCATACCCTTGATCCTTTAGATGTAGCTTTTCTCGAAGTTCCTTCTTGTCTCTCTCTCTTCAATCAACAGCAAAGATGATACGAGTGATAGCCCCAATATAATATCCTACAATAATAAGGGCTTTCTCTACTATGTTATTTATCTTCTCGTTCTGTGTGTTCCCCTTGTAGTGTTTAAGAGAGAGTTGGCCATCGTTCTCAGCTATAGCTCTAGCTATGGCTGCAAATGGCTCCAAATTTTGCCGATTGAATTCAGTTAATTCTTCTTGAGTATATAAAAACTTACAATACGGGGCATCATCGCCCAGGAATGCTTTGACAATTCATTCCATGCTAGTAATATAGGATTCTCAACAAGTATATATCTATTTATTAGTAAAAAGTTATTCATCTCTGCTCTGTTGATGTCATAGTAACCTTTGTAGTAACGGACCAGATAGAGGAACCTTTTGATAATATTCGACGCTGGGAGAATAGCACTCTTCTTAAGGCTTGGTTTCACTGAGCGCGTCCGGCGTCCGCGTTCGGCGTTCGCGTTCAGACGCGGCAGTCAGCAGCTGCATATGAGTGGTTTCCTTGGGAGCGTTTAAACACGAACGTCCACTATTGAATACAGTGCATAAACAGAGGAGAAAAATGTATCAGGCAGATACAATGGAAGAAGAAAAATTGTTACAACTGTTATTATTGGAAGAGGAAGCAGATGATGATTTACTACAATTAATAGTAAATAGAGAAAGGAAAAAACATCGTGAGCTATTTAAAACAAGGTCTCAAGAAGGCTGTTATAATATATTATTCAAACGACATTTACAAAGAGACGATGTAAAATTTCGAGAATATTTTCGAGTAAACCGTGAACGTTTCATTTTTTATTAACTATTTTAAAGGAAGATCTCACAAAATTGAGAAGCAACATAATAAAGCATCCTATATCACCAGAGGAAAAATTAGCAATAACTCTAAGGTAAGCACAATAAGTATTTATTTTATATAAACATCTATGAGTAATTACAAACTAAAAACTAACTCTTAAATAACTAAAATATTTCAAAATAAAAATTCTTATCGATGGTGAATAATAAAATATATAAAACTTACAAATTCGTTAGATTATACATTGTATTAACTGAGTCATCATCAGTTGAGTTTAAGTACGACGTTGAGGCCATATTTTGGTTTGGTTGATTATAAAGAGGATTTGTAAAGTCCTGCGAAAATTCTAAATTTGTAACTACAGACAAAATTTCCACTTTCGCACGAGCTTTTTTGTGCGGGGGAAATTTTTTAATTGTCATTGCGATACTCTTCATAAATGAATCTACATCATCTTCTTCCTTTCTTCCCATAATTCCCTTAAATATTTCATATCTTTCTTCTCGTCTATTAGCTAATTCTTCCATAATGGCAGTGTTCACATTTTTTTTTTTACGCTTTGCAGTTGTTGGTGTAGAACATCTGCTTGAATCAGAATTGTGGGATAATCCTGAATACTTTATCCGACGTTCCACATGACCACTTTTTGCATGTGATGGAGTATCCACCTCTTCAATATATTGGTTTTCTTCGATTACCATTATTTCACTATTATTTTGCTCCAAACTTTCAAATGGTTCTTCTTCCGGAAACGATGAATCCTGTATCTCTCCTTCACCTTCGTATTCAGTATTCCCACAAGCTTCTTGTGAATCAATTTGTGAAAAAGTGTTTGTAGAACTACAAAAATGAAATTAGTAACTGTAATATTCTTATGGTTTATTTTTATAGACACCTGCGTTCCTGCTTTGCAGTTTCCAGAAATGAGAGATGTTTGAACAAAGGCCATTTTACAGGTTTACAGTAGGCACTTCCTGTTCCCATTTTCTGAGATTTCTTTGTTTTCATATAATTATCCTTCATACTCTTCCATCGTTTTTTGCACTCCTCTACTGTAATTAGCAATGTATAAGATAAAATAAATTCAAACGACGATTTCGATAAATTCAATGTTTTAAAAAATTGTTGTTATTGAAATTAAACGAAGTATATATTTTATTGTAAAATATTAGTATATGTGTTCCATCATGTCCTCTGATGAAATACTGGGTGCAATAACAATTGATTTTATTTTTGTTACAGATTTATGGCTACCGGAGAATCATTTCGGTCTCTTTCTTTTGCCTTCCGTGTGTCTTACAGTTACATAAGTATTTTAGTTAAAGAAACTTTAAATGTAATGTGTAAACATCTTGTTACATTGTTTATGCCTCCACCAACTATTGAAAGTTTAAAACAAAACGCTGTTGATTTTATGAAGAGATGGAATTTTCCTCACTGTACCATGGCTATTGATGGAAAACATGTTAGAATGAAATGTCCACATAATAGTGGATCACTATTTTTTAACTATAAGGAATATTTTTCAATAATACTGCTTGCGATGGTAGATGCAAATTACAAATTTGTAGCTATAGATGTGGGGTCTTACGGCAAGGAAGGAGATAGTAGCATATTTGCAAAATCCGAAATGGGAAAATTGGTATATTCTGGAAAACTTTTTCCACCAGATGAAGAATTAATAGGGCTTAATAAAATTATGCCTTATATTATAGTGGGCGATGAAGCATTTCGTCTACATAAACATGTAATGAAACCGTATACTAGAGAAGCAGCAGCTTCAGATAAGAGAAAGGCGGTCTTTAACTATAGACTATCACGTGCTCGACGAGTTTCAGAAAATGCTTTCGGGATTCTTTGTCAGATTTTCAGAGTATTTCTTACTCCGATTGCTTTAAAACCCGAAACGTGTGAAAAATTAATATTGGCAGCTTGCTGCTTGCACAATTTTCTAAGAAGCGGTTACTTGGAAACCAATGGACAACCTTTCTACAATGAATACGATGACATTACACAATCCACGGGTTTGATATCATTACGAAAAACTGGTGGATTTGCAAATCAAGAAGGTTTTAATGTTAGAGAAGATTTTGCAAAATATTTTAATGAAACAAATACAGTATCCTGGCAGGAAAAACATGTTTCCAGGCTTAGTTAATGTACTTTTAAATGTTCATAATAAATTTAGTTTCTTACCATTTTTGTTTACAGTTTTTGAAATTGTTTTCCAAATATTTTCTTTAATAATGGTATCCTTGTATTCCTTACACTCCATATCCCATAAAATCCTATATTTTTCTATTTCAGTAATTAATATTTCGTCTTCTTGTGGCGAAAATTTCGGAGCCATTTTCAGTGGCGTTCGTTTCGACACGCGTCTAGACTGGTCTCCGAGCAGTCGAGAAGTGACAGCTGGCTGCCGGCGGCCGCGTTCAGGATTTGAGACGCGCAAGTGAAACCACATGCACGTACAGTCATAAGAGCAGCAAACGCGTCTGAACGCGAACGCCGAACGCGGACGCCGGACGCGCTCAGTGAAACCAAGCCTTTAGTGCAAATTTGGATGATATTGCAGCATACACCTTGGAACCAAACTGCATTGAAGGAATACTTTCTGTGTAACTTATCATTGTCAGAGTCAGCCCCACAAGCTTGAGCAAAGGCCGTGGATCTTCTAAGTAACCATGTTGTTGCATTATCGGAGGTTAGATTTCTCTCAATAAAATAACAAATAATTCCACAAACTGCCTGAAAACGATTTGATCTCAAATCATTAAATTCTGACATGTCATTCCAATCAATGCTTGACAGAGACTCTACTTCTGCAGCATATTCTAGAAATGTTGTTACAAACAGGTTGTAGTTGAATGATTTCAAAATGGTTTTGAGTATTGTATAAAACATGAGCATTTGCAACAAACATTATCAATAATTTGTAGAAAAATTTATTCTACCACTTTCCTGACTTTCTCTTAAAATCATAAAGATCAATAATTTGACCAGTTAAATCGACGCCGCTCATGTATTTATTATAATATTGAAGCATCTCAGGACAAGATATATTTTTCTTTGTACCATCTTTCAAAGTACGTACCTCTACAGTATTATCGGTAAAGCAATTACTTATTGCTAGTAAGTCTTTCGTATCTTCCCAGCGACAAATAATAGTGCCATTGTTATTTACCCGGAATTGAGATTCATCACGATTTAATTTTTGTGAAAATTTAGCACACTGAATAATTTTGTATTTACTGTTTTGCAGCCATTTGCTGTATCTATCTTCTTTCTTTTTAATTTTTTACCTTATTATTTTACAAAATGTCCTCACACTATCTATGAATTTTGAAATAAGTATAAGAATAAAGTAACATGTGATTATCAAAAAATTATATTTTTTACTGTATACGCGCATCTATCTATTAAACCACTGTCAGTTACTTCGCACATGCCTAATATTTCTTTAACCCTTTCAAGTCGGATTTTTTTATTCAAAAATTTGGAATTTATTTGAACTTTTTTTTGCTTCAACATGACATAATATTTTATATGAATATATTGGATTTAGGAAAAATAACGCCATTATGGACGGGACATATATGTCCCACTATGACACCCTGAATTGGGATGTATTTGATCCAATAGTCACACAAATTATTCTTTATTATATAGACAAAACACAGAAAAATACAAAAACATATGTAATATTTCGTTTCAAATGATACGGAGTTATGGAATGAAGCATTTTCTGCAAAGAAGCAATTTTGCACATTTGACATGATGTATTGATTCGTTTTTCCCTCTTAAACTGCACAAAACACCTTTGGCATCTCCTTTGTGTTGGGCCTTCTGTGATCACCCACATTGAAAATCTTAGTTTTTTTTTTATACTAGGTGGTCGACCTAATGAAACAGCAGATTTTCTTTTTACCGTTGATTTTTGCCTGCTCTGTGAAATAAGACTCTGCAACGCTAATGAGAAACATTGAGTTTTAGACTTATGCGAATCATTATATAAAACATGAGCATTTGCAACAGACATCAATAATTTGTAGAAAACTTTCTTCCACCACTTTCCTGACTTCCTCTCAAAATCATATATAGTGTTCCTTTTACTCCGCTGCGGAGCATAGGGCTTCTACGAAGAGTTTCCAGTCGTTACGGTTGTTGGCTAAAAGTTTCACTTCTCTCCACGATTTTCTTAGTGCTTGAGCTTCTTTTATGACGCAGCGTCTCCATGTAAATCGAGGACGCCCAATTTTACGTTTTCCTTGAGGATTCCACTCCAGCGCTTTCTTTGCAATATTATTGCTGTCTCGTCTCAACGTATGACCGATCCATCCCCATTTACGTTTTTTGATCTCCATATCAATACTCTTTTGCTGTGAAATATTTAGTAGCTCTTCATTTCTTATTCTGTCGGACCATCTAATATTGCAGATTCTTCTCAGGCATCTATTTACGAAAACTTGCAATTTCCTGCAAATTTCTTTTGAAACCTTCCAAGTCTCGCATCCATAGAGCAAAACAGATTTTACATTCGTATTGAATATACGAAGTTTCAACGTTCTGCTAATTTGAGTTGAAGACCAAATTTTATGTAAAATGCCAAATGCTTTTCGCGCTTTACTAATTTTTAATGCTACATCTTCATCTGCACCTCCAGTTTGGGATATAACAGAACCCAGATAGCAAAAGTGCGTAACTTGTTCTATTTCTTGATTATATATTGTAAGGTTTTGATGTATAGGAGTGCCTATTCGCATTTCTTTGGTCTTATTTACATTAATTTTGAGACCTACCAGGGCAGCTTCTTGTAGTCTGTGTAGCTGATTTTGCATATCTTCATGAGTATGCGCGAGAAGACAGATGTCATCTGCATAGTCAAGGTCGGAGAGTTTTCTTTGGTTACATAGATCCCATGTGATACCGCTATGTTCCGTGATTACATTCCTCATAACTGTGTCTAGGACCATATTAAAAAGTAATGGGGATAAAATGCAACCCTGTTTCACGCCTGTGTTTATGAGGATGTCGCTACTTAGGTGTCCTTTATGAAGAACTTTGGAGGAAGCAGCGCAGTAACTGAGTTTTATAATGTTGATAATTTTTTGTGGTATACCCATTTTCTTGATAATATCCCATAGAGATTTATGGTCTAAACTATCAAAGGCCCGTTCAAAATCTACGAAAGCCATGTAAAGAGTACTGTTCCATTCCACTGACTGCTCGATTATTAAACGTATAGTGTTAATTTGATCAATGCATGATCTTCCGGGTCGAAATCCAGCTTGTTCATGTCGTAGTTGTGGTTCAATCGAGGTGGATATTCTATCGTAGATAATTTGTGCTAGTATTTTGGAGGCACAACTCAAAAGTGTTATACCTCTCCAGTTATTACAATCCTTCAGGCTACCTTTCTTAGGTAATTTTACTATGATGCCCACGTTCCAGTCAGAGGGAATATTCTCCTTATTCCAAATTTCTTCTAATAAAGGGTGTAAGAAATCAGTTGTTTTTTGAGTATTCGCTTTAAAGAGTTCGGGTTGGATGCTGTCAATTCCACTTGCTTTGTTGCTTTTAAGTTTTCTTATAGCGTTTACAATTTCCGCTTTCGTTGGGGTGTTAGTGTCTATATCTAGAGTTTGTGAGTGTATTTGATTGTCTAATTCTACATCTGATTCCTCATCGTTTTTTGCTATTTCCCTTTGAACTCCTATTAGATCTCTGAAGTGTTCCTCCCATCTTTCTAGTTGTTGTTCTGTAGTAGTAAGGAGCTTTCCAGTTTTGTCGAAAACAGGTTGTTCTCGAATTGCATTTTTGTTGGCCAGTTGTTTTGTTATGCGATATAATTCTCTGATATTAAATGTGTCCGCTGCAGTTTGGGCTTGGTCTGCTAATTTCTCTAGATAAGTTCTCCGATCTCTTCTTGCGCTTCTTTTCACTTCGGTGTTCATAGCTTGATGTTCTTTTGCTAGCTGAGCTTTTTGAGCTCTAGTGACGGCGCAGTTAAGTTTCTCTTTGATCTTCTTCCGTTTTTCTACTTTTTCCCATGTTGAGTCAGAGATCTACTCATTCTTTCTCCGAACTTTAGTTTGTAAAATATCATCCGCAGCTGCAATGTATGCATTTTTGAAGTTTGTCCATTTTTCGTTTAGTGTCTGGGCTACTGTGTTATTGTTTTTATTCATTGAGTTTTCAATATGATCAAAGAATTTTTCTTTAATATGGGGTACCTGCAGTTTTTCCACATTATATTTCTTTCGATTATCCTTCTCCATTTTATGTTTCGAAGTTGCAATTTTTAGTCTTAAGGAGCCTACAACAAGATAATGATCGCTAGCCAGATCCGCACCTCGTTTACTACGAACATCCAATAGCGACCCGCGCCATTTTTTGCTTATAATTATGTGGTCTACTTGGTTCACCGTGCGGTGATCTGGAGACACCCAAGTTCCTTTATGTATATTTTTATGTGGAAAAAGAGTACCCCCTATAATTAGATTATGCGCTGCACAGAAATCTGTAAGTAATTCGCCATTTTCGTTCATAACACCTAGGCCAAATTTGCCCATAACATGTTCCAAGTCGTCATTGTTGTTTCCTACTTTCGCATTCAAGTCTCCCATAAGAATAATAATATCAGACTTTTTAACTGCTGCGAGAGTTGAAGTAAGATCGCTGTAGAAGGCTTCTTTTTCTTCTATTTCAGAGGGATTGGTTGGAGCGTAACATTGTATGAAGGTAATGTTACGTATTTTTGTGTGAAGTCTAGTTGTAATTATACGCTCAGATATTGGGTTCCACTCCATCAAAGACTACTTAGTATTTTTGTCCAGTATAATCCCTACGCCATACGATCTAGGTTCATCTTCGGGTTTTCCAGAGTATAAGAATAAACTACCATAATTAGTGTGGAGTTCTCCTGCCCCAGGCCATCTTATTTCGCTTAATCCTAGAACTGCTAGATTGTACTCGTGCATTTCTTTTAGCGTTTGCGCTAATCGAGAGGGTTCAAGAAGGGTTTTTACGTTCCATATACCAAATCGTGTTCCGTGTTTAAGGCCAAAGGTTGTACCATATGTAGCTGTCCGGCGATTCTTCATATTAGTTTCAGTGATAAAATATGTTTTAAGAAGGGTGGGTTATCAGCCTGCCGCTTCCGAGTCCGGTGATGGGGCTGCCATCTTAAGGCCTCCGAACATGCCTTGGAACTAGGTGTTTTGTTCTACTTCTGTTGTAGGTTATACCGCCGTCAAAATCATAAAGATCAATAATTTGATCTGTTAAATCGACGCCGCCCATGTATTTGTTATAAAATTGAAGCACCTCAGGACAATATATATTTTTCTTTGCGCCATCTTTCAAAGTTAAGTACCTCTACAGTATTATGGGTAAAACAACTTATTGCAAGGTAGTATTTAGTATCTTGCCAGCGACAAATAACAGTACCTGTTATGGTCAGTTGTTACCATGATTATATAGAATCAATATATGTATATCTGTCAAAAACTGACATCTGTATTTTTCTGTTAATATTGTTGTATACCAAATTACTACTAGTAGAATTTAAATCATATCCTTGTTCCCCTAGGGTTCTGTTTTGAGGATGTACTACTTCTATCTCTGCTGCAAAGGTGATATGAGTGATAGCCCTACCATAATATCCTATAATAATAAGGGCTTTCTCTACTATATTATTTATCTTCTCTATTTATTAGTAAAAAGTTATTCATCTCTGCTCCGCTGAGAGTAGGTATTGCGGCGATTGAGCCACCTCCCACCTCTACTTACGTGGTCATAAGCTCCGCCCTCATATTTGTGTCCAGCAATTTAATTGGTCGTGACGTCATGATGACGTAAGTTGGTGGGAAATTTAAATTGACAAGGTCTTCTTGAAATTTTTGCTTTTTAAAACAGTTGACCTTGAACTTTATTTTTAGTTAACATGTGTTGTGTGATTTGAAAATTGGAATTTCAAAAGTCCAATATTGTCAGGTTCTAATCTGTATTCTCTAATATCATAACGGATGCGTGACGTCATCCACGTGATTACGGGTCGGTATCAAAACAAACGATAAAACTGAGTAGAAGTATGAAGACTCATACTCAGAGTATGGGCGTAAAATAATACATTTGGTTTAAGTTGATAATAAGTTTAATAAAGTAAATAATTATAACTTACAGGTTACGTCTTAGCAGATCCATAGTGATTGCTTGCAGAGTCGCACTGGTCAGACGGACGGAATGGAGAAATTTATGTCGATCAACACCAAGAGATAACTGCCTCAATCCGTCAGGCTACCAGACTTAAATACTATTTTACATGTGGTTTTTGTGACGTCTATTCCAGATTTCCAGAACCCCTAGCCTAAATCCGTTATGCCAACCTCCCGCGTTCAAAGATTAATTTTGAAAAACATTCCCAAATAGAAATAACATTTCTCAACACTGCTTCTCACACTTGATTGACGTGGATTAGTGATCTCAGCAGGAGACGGATTTCCCTTACTTGTATAGAGAGTGAGGCAAAACGAAGGATAAAATTAATACTTCGTTGTTACCCACTCTTCTTAACAAGGGTAGGAATACGTGGGGACGGGTTGAGTGATGTCGGACGTCAGAGTATGCACTAGGCCGTAGGCTTACTGCCTTATAAAGTTATAAACGTGTATAATTATAATTTTGATTTATGCTATTAGGAATGTATGTGTTAGAAGAGCACATAAGGCACAATTCTATGATACATTTCACTTCCCCCCCTAGCCCATGGCGCCCCTGACATGGTTTTGGAAGTCTCGATTACAATATTATAACTTAACTAATATCATGGGGGTTACACTGCTGAAGGACACCTATAGGGACGTCGCTGGGGAGGCTGGGATGACCTGGTGACTCTGGGCTCATCATAGAGCGGCGGCGGTAGTGGTCTCATGTAGCCAGGGTCGGGGGACGAGGATCCGCTTGCGTGGGATCCTAGGCGTGGAATGGGGGTTGGCAAGCGTGCTGACTCTGAGCAGGTGCTGGTTGCTGAACTGGATACTACTTCCAGCTTTATGTGCGTCAGGGTGGTTGGTAATGGCTTCCAGAATACCTGTTGTGCTGCACGGTGAAAATAGGTGTCCTGCCTAAATCTAATACATTTACAAATATTTTTCCTACACATTAAGATTAATATTGTCACGGTTCTAATCTGAATTTACTAATATCATACCGGATGCGTGACGTCATCCACCTGATTTCGGGTCGTATCAAAACAAACGATAATACTGAGTAAAAGTATGAGGACTCATACTCAGTGCATGGGTGTAAAATAATACAAGTTGTATGAGTTAATAACAAGTTTTAATAATAAAGAAATAAAGACTTACAGCTTACGTATCAACAGATCCATGCTGTCAACTAGCGTCGTAGATTCGCACTGGTCAGGCGGACAAACCGAAGATATTTATCTCGTTCAAAGCACAGAGATAACTGCCTCGATTTGTCAGACTACCAGGCTTAAATACTATTTTAACGTGTGGTTTTTACATGACGTCTATTCCAGATTTCCAGAACCCCTAACCTGAATCCGTTATGACAACCTCCCGCGTTCAAAGGTTAATTTTGACAAACATTCCCAAATATGGGGATGTCTGGTGACCACACGTAGTCGTCACTCTATACTTTTACTCCGAAATAACATTTCTCAACACTGTTTCTTACCACTTGATTGACGTGGATTAGTGATCTCAGCAGGAGACGGATTTCCTAAACTTGTTAGAAGAGTGAACGAGCGAAGGATAAAAATAATACTTCGTTGGTTACCCACTCTTCTTAACAAGGGTAGGAACACGTGGGGTCGGGTTGAGTGATGTCAGACGTCAGAGCATGCACCAGGCCGTAGGCTTACTGCCTTATAAATTTATAAACGTATAGAATTATAATTTGATTTATCAACTTAGCTTCCGGTTAGCAACCAAAAGATAAGCTGCGGCCTATGTCGTTAGGAGTATATGTATTAGAAGAGCACATAAGGCACAATTCTCTGGACGTGACAATATTATTATAATAACCGGCCAAGGCGCGTAAATAAGTGCTTGGTGTAAAAAAACATTGCTGGTTGCCTGCTCTCCTATGAGAGTAGGATCCAGGCATTCGCGTAAATTACTGAAACGTGGATAGCTACCTTCATCAAACGGCGGAAGCCGAAGTGTCTTCACCGTGGCCTAGGCTGCTGGAATAATCTGTTTATATTTAAAAATTACGTTGAGATCTATACATGGAAATGCAGGTGTTACCCTAGCCCTCTCATCTATTTCTATAGAGCAATTACACGGCAATTGGAGCCAAACTGCTCCGAAATTTTGTTCGAACGTAATGTTTCTCGGCGCACCGCATCGCACCTCCGCAATTTTGCTTACATACGTTATTTACAAACTGATTTTGATTCACCGGTGTGACTATACGCATGGTTTTGTCGGCGGGTTTATATGAAATTGGGCAAAATTGAGTAAATTCACTTACTGTCGCTCCCGAGAACAGCAATGCAGCGCAGGTAGCAGTAATTGTGTTAGCCTGATATGTTCTTGCCAGTGGACATAATCTGTCGCGGTGGGGATCACATAGTGGACTGACTATATCGATACTCCTATTTGTATAGTGGATGATTGCCAGATCCACATGTTCGGCCTTTAGAGCGCAGGTAAGCTTTTTGCAGGCTAGTGGGGCGGATATGATCCGGCGCAGGCTAACTGTTTGGATTTCCTGTCGCAGTATGGGAATGTGTACTCCCACGATAGCTGTCTGGGGTGTAATTAAACAGTCGGTGAGCGGCAACCCGTAATACTTACCAGCATCACCAAAAAGCCAACTTATGCCCATTTCGTTTCAGTGCAGCCGAGAATTTATCCTAATCTGTTTGTAGTGTCCGCAAATCTATCGCGTCCGGTGATAAGTGCGAGCGTGACAGGCGCTGATTAAGGTGAATAATTTTGTCCTTAGCGTGTTTATGTGAGTTTAGAGGCGGTGAGCGTCGCATCCCGAAATATTATCTGAGTCTGTGAGGTCCAAATGTCGTGTTTCGAATTTAAAAGGATAATTTTCCAATTTTTGAATAAAATTGGCTATTTCAGCCGGTATTAAAAACATACGCTGAACATGATTTCGTGACGCTATTTGAAAATTCCATCCGGCTGTGTTCCCATCATTAGCCAAAAAGGCTTCTTGAGTGTTAGGGGCTGCAATTCCTGTTATGAGATTATTACTGTTCCTGCCCGTCCCATCGCCTGGGCAGCATTGCCGATGCCATGAGATGTTTTGGGACTTGGTGAAGATGATTTGGTAGATCAATGGTAACGATGTCTCATACGTAACTGTTTCTGGCAAAATTTGGAAATACGCGCCTGTATTTACCTCGACTTGTCCTGCCTGGTTATTATTTACAACGGTTATTATACATAGCACAAGTAAGTATTCTTGCAGTCCTTTAAAGTGATACATGTTGTTTTAGTAGGTATAATCGGAGGTTTCTGGCTCACTTCCGCTTCCGGTCTTGGTATTAAGCTAGTGTTTGCACGCCTAGGTTGTATGCAACCCACATGCGTCCAGTGTGTTGTGTACAGCGCAGCACATCGGCGTGCTGTTGTCCCTGAATTTTATGCAACCCACATGCCTTGTTTGTATTGTTGTGCAGTTTCCCAATAGAGATCTCATTCTTGTGTGGTGCCCTCTCCCTCTCCACCCTTTCTCTTCCTTATATATTTTCCGAACCTGCAACCCTCTCCCTCCGCTCCCAACCGTTATATTCCTCTGCTACATTTTTATTTTATTTATTATATTTTTTAAAAACAGAGTACGCTTTATCACAGTAAAATCTGCTGAGATACATGGTAAAAGTATACATGACACACTTTCTATCTCTCTATCTTTTATATTTATTTATATGGGACAACAACAATTAGAATGATTTATATCTGTACACAATTCAAAATTACAATTGTTTATATACATTTTTATTTTATTTATTATATTTTTTAAAACAGAGTACGCTTTATCACAGTAAAATCTGCTGAGATACATGTTAAAAGTATTCAATGTCCTAATGCGACTATCCCTCTGCCTGATGTCTCGTACTTGGTGAATTTTATAAGAACACTGAGTGTGTGTGTGTGAGGTGTAAATAAATCTGTGAAAAAAGTAAAAATTTAAATAATACAATAGTTTTTTCTTTTAATAAATAGTACATACCTTTTCTCTCTTGCTCATTATTATTGTCTGACACATTCTTGTTTATTCCATGATGTATATACATTCTTGTCTATTCCATGATGTATATAATTCACATTCGCAATTATGACAACGATAGTAGTCTTGTGGTTTAGTTTCTAATTCATGTAAATTTATATTATGACATTCTTTTTTATAAAAATATACAAATCTGGGCTCAGTAACCCAAGTTCTATCTATAGAATTTTCTCGAAAACAATATTCACATAATTTTAAAGGTCCCACGTCCATAATTCGTTCATCTCCTAGCCAAGCATGGTTTAAACAATAAAATACGATTTCATAGCAGTACCAGGCGTCATCGTTTGAATCTTGTGGTGTTCCACATATTGGATATAAATTATTTGTACTTGATACTTCATTGTTTTGTAGACTCATGATTGTGACTACCAAAAACAAAAGAAAAATATATTTATTCATACTCACATGCTATGAAATTGTTTGGGAATATTAGGAGTGATAACAAAAAGAACAAACAATTATGAAATAACAAAATTTATTTTTCAGTTCTGTAACAAAAGAAAAATTAATTAATTTAAAATATTTTGTTAAATAATATTAATTTAAAATATTTTTCAAAAAAAATTGATAATACATACATTTACATACATAACGTAGACAGTGCGGCCACTTCTCCAAATTTGGAGTGGCCATTCGATTCCATCTATTATGCCACTATATATACGAGTTGCCTCTGGGGGAGGCAACTTGTTAAGTTCTATTAATTCAACATCAATCATCTGAAATATATATGATAAATAAAGTAAAATTATGAATGTTATATTTAAAATACTTAAATAATTTTATAACTTACATTCAAATTCTCAACTAAATGTTTGTGAACAGACATGCATATTTTAAAAAATTCCATTTTTCTGATAATAATGCATAAGGCAGCAGCTGCTTTTATAGAATATGATAATATTTATCAAGTTGTGGTCTTTTGATTAAAATTTTCCATTATAGAACAACGTATAAGAAAATTTGCTTATTATTTTTTATCAATTTGTGGTATTGGTTAAACACAATTTATTACAATGTACATAAAAGAAAATACAATATGTTACATATAAAAGGTAATTCAAAAATAATATATAAGATTTAGTAATATAAAAAAGGTACATAGTAAATATTAAAAAAATTATAAACAGTAACATAAGAAAAATTATATACATTTTTTAAATGAAAATAATAGTTACAAAGAAATGATAATACTAAATAACCTAATAACTTTTGTTTATAGGACATATCATGAACAATTAAAGTTCCAATTTGGGATGAAATTGAAACACATTTCCACATCCAGTGTAATAAATGCAGGAAGTTTTGTAGCATGAAATCTTCCCCGGAAATTCACAGGTTGGAGGTGTGAAAACCCATGTTGTTTTGCCCTTACACCCCGGACACTTTTTTGGAAGTCCCACACATTCGGGTTTTCGACAGTATTTGCATTTTGGAGTATCCATACTTATACAGAAATGAGATTAGTAGGATAATGGTTTGGGAATATTATGAGTAATAACAAAGAAAAGAACACACAATACAGGTAATACATATATATTTAAAACACATTAAAAATAAGAAAAAATATATAATATAATAATAAGAGTTACAAGCTAGTTTCCATAGCTTTTAATTCAATACAGGGACAAGTAACAGAGGAATTCCATTGAAACAATTGTGTATTACATTCATAACAATAATTATTTTCAAAATCTTTTAAAAATTGTAACATTTCACAATTTTTTAATATTAAATGATCTTTAAAAAGCGGTTTAAAATACCAAATACCACTAATTTTTCCTTGCATTTGTAGAAAACTTTGTTCCTTACATATTTTTACAAATGGTTTTTGCATCCAATATCTTGCACATACACGACAATAATGTTGACACATCCAAGAAAAATTACCATTTGATAAAAAGAACGTATAATATTTTATATTTATATGATTATTATCATTAAAGCAATATGGTATAATATTTTCTGAAGTTCCATATTTCCATATTTTATAATGATCTAAATTAAAATAATCTAAACTAATGTTTTCTCTTTTTTCTCTTTCCTCTTCTTTTATTAACTGTTTAAAGCAAATTTCATCATCGCTTGGGACGAGAAAATCTATAATTTCAGACATTTTTTTTTAACAATATGTTTACTTTTTATACTGCAAATCTGAAACTAAAATAATATAATTTTTATTTATATTTTTTCTTATTTTTTGCTTTTAAATATTTCTAATTTTTTAGTAAAATTTTATTTCAGCATAATTGTCCTTGTTAAAGTTAACTTGAATGTATTTGTCTTTCAATAGTTGAACTTCTTCTTCGGTTAGAGTGTTATAACGATTTGGTAGGAATATTGAAAATTCCTCTAATTCACAAATAATTGCTTTTCCATATTTTGTTGGAATTATTCGAGCTTCACAAATTTTATATTTTGAACTATCGAGTTCTGTTAATGATTTTATAATTTTTCGTTCTAAACATCCAATTTTGTTAATTTTGTTTAGAAAATCCATTTCTAAAAGAATTCACAAAATACAAATAACGCTAAAGTAATAAAGAAATAATAATTACTTACTTGCAGTAGAGTAGTTAGGTACTTGTTGTTATTTCAACAATTTCTATTAATATAATATTTTTTATGAATATATTACCTCTTTATATACATATTTTATCATCTATATATGGTTTAAAAAACCATTATTTCCTTCAAAATAGCTATTTTTACATTTTTTCTTTGTTTTAAACAATGATAAATTAATTTTTATATTGGTTTTGGTTTTTTTATGGTTTAAAAACCATGATTTCCTTCAAAATTGTTATTTTTACATTTTTTCTTTGTTTTAAACAATGATAAGTTAATTTTTATATTGGTTTGGTTTTTTTAATCTACATAGGTTTACCAATATTTCCTTTTTTATATTTTTTATCTATATGATTATTTTTTTTGTTGTATTTTACTTAACATTTTTTATATTTTTTCAAATATTAACTAAATACAAAAATAATATCACCCAATCACAATAGTTGTTATAAAAACCAATCAGAATAGTTTTTATTATAACCAATAAAAAAAACTACTGATATTTGGTACGACCAATGTAAAATAGGATAGATAAAAATATTTTGTATAAAAGATACTTTTCTATGAATTTTTGTAGATATTGTTCAACATACAATATACAAAGCAAGTAGAAAATATTCCAATGTAAGCATACTTATAAATATTAAATTGCTAATATATTTTAATTAAATATTTAATTATTTTAGATTAGTATGAAACAGCTCAGTGAAAAGAAATCTCAAAGAAGTACTGGAATGGGAATGAATAAAAAAAAACTAAACACTCCTAAAAATACGAAAAAAAAATTACCATCAAAGTGTTTGAAAAATCTTCATGTTACCAATAAAGAAAATATAGAGCCCAGTAATCAGCAGACACATAAAGAATCTGTAAATTCACGAGACCAAAAACAAGAACTAGAACAAGGACAACTACAACAGTCTAATATTACTTTTTTCAACAATGATGGTTTTGTGTCAACTATTTTAAATTTTCAACAAAAGAATAAAAATAATAGAAAATTTTTATTAGAATACAAATATTCATTAAATTCAGAATTAAATAAGTGGATAAGCGTAGGGTTTGATCCAACTAAAAATTTTGAAATTGTTGTAAGACTTTCAAATACAAATTATTCTAATATAATTTCTTTTAGTTTAACAGACTGGTTTGAATTTTGTCATTTAAAAAACATTATTCTAAGTTACTTTTATAATCAAAGTAATATTGAATATCGCAATTTAAAAGAACATCACTTAATATTTGATAGTGTTAATTATATAAAATTATTATTTATAAAATGGTATGGTGAAAATATATGTCTGAATTTAGAATCTGTTGAAAATTTATTTAGATTGTCAGATGTCATAAATAATTATATAAATGTTTTACAACATTTAAACTTTTATAATTATTATTTAGATAGAATTGGTACGACATACTTGTTAGCGGAAAGTAAAACAGAAACTATTAATAATATTATTAAGACAGAATCTATACATAGTATTTATAGCATTGCTATGAAAGAATTTTTACAGGAATATTCCGATATTATAGAAGACATTGTATTATATTAATATATATTTATATATTGTTTTATTTATTAAGTATATAAATAGTATTTATTGTAAAAAAATATTTTTAAGTTAAATTACTGAAATGTAATATTGTTTATTTACTTGTAAATAATAAATAAAAAATTAAATAGTGTTTTTATTTTATCTATTATGCATTCATGACACAATGTAAAAACACAAGATACAAGAAACCACAAAAAATGATATATATATATATATATATATATATATATATATATATATATATATATATATATATATATATAGATATACCTATATATATTTAAATACACAATTGAATTTTACGACAAAAAAATGTTGTCATTTGACGTAATTAGTTCGTCTTTTAAAAAACGTATATTTTGTGGGCGAATTATGAACACAGATGATATTATTGATCCAACAACATTTTTAACTCAGTGTTTATTTATTTTAATAAACAAAGTGGGTGAATTTATGTTTCAATGGAAATCAAATGTGAAATTGAATTGTGAGCTTGCGTGTGAATATCTAATTAAAAAAGGTGATACTGAGATAACTACAAATATTTATCATAACTGTAAGATGGGGTATATTTGTCTAAGTGATGATTTTACTGAATGGTTTGAACGAAATGTAAAACAACCCATTTTAAATCAAATGTCAGAATTCCAAGAACGTGACAGTGGCAAAGCTTTGAAACGAATTCTTTATTTACAAGTAAGTTTTTCAAATTTTTTATATTTTTTATTATTAAAATATTTAATTTTTACAGGTGAATATAAATAAATACGATCCTACAAACTGTGGTGGTTCTTCGTATATAGAACTACCACTAAATATAAAAAATAAGCATGCTGTTATTAATGTAAAAAACAGTGACAATAAGTGTTTTGTATGGTCACTCCTTTCGGCTATGTATCCAGTAAAAAAAAATAATGATCGTGTGTCTAAATATCCTAAAAATCATGATGAAATTTTTAATTTAAAAAACATACATTTTCCTATGAATTTGACAAACATTGAAAAATTTGAAAAACAAAATAAAATTTCGATTAATGTTTACGGTTTAGAATATGATATGAAATTAAAATTATATGTTGTTGTTGGACCATTACATTTCACAAAAAATAAGCTAGACAATCATTTTAATCTTTTATATTGGAAAAAAGATAATATGGGACATTACGCTTGGATAAAATCACTTTCTCGTCTTTTATCATCTCAACTATCTAAAAATAAAAAAAAAAAATTTATTTGTGAGAGATGTCTTCAATATTTTGGTACTAAAGATATTTTAAAACAACATGAAAAAGATTGTATGAATTTCGACGCTGTTAAAATTGAAATGCCAAATGAAGATAATAAATGGATTAAATTTAAAAATTTTATGTACAAAGAGCGTCATCCTTTTGTCATTTATGCAGATTTTGAATGTCTAACAACACCTGTTTGTACCTGTCAACCAAATCCATCCAATTCGTATACAAATATTTATCAACATCATGTACCATGTGCTGTCGGGTATCAATTAAAATGTTCTTACGATGATACATTATCATTTTATGAATCATTTCGTGGACCGGAAGCAGCAAAATGGTTCATGAATCGGATGAAAGATATAGTAGGATTAATACAAACAATTTCTGAAAATATTGTTCCTTTGAAAATGATAAATGAAGAATGGGAAAATTATAATCAAGCTGTGATCTGCCACATTTGTCGCAAAATCTTAGGAGAAGATAAAGTAAGAGACCATTGTCATTTTTCTGGTAAGTTGTTAATTTAATTATTAATATTTGTTAACTATTATTGAATAATTATAGGAAAATATCGAGGAGCTGCTCATAGATCATGTAATTTGTGTTATAAAAAACCTAAATATATTCCTATTTTCTTCCATAATCTTGGTGGCTATGATAGTCACCTTTTTATACGCGAATTTGGAGTAGATGAAGAAAATATTGTATTAATACCTATGAATAACGAGAGATTTATTTCATTTTCCAAAAACGTGAATGGTATTATGCTTCGTTTTTTAGATTCATTCAGGTATTGTTATAAATGATTAGTTTTTTATAATTTATTAATATTTTTTCTTATAGATTTCTTAATTGTTCACTTGAAAAACTTGTGAGCTATTTAGTGCCCGCCCAATGTACTTTATTAAATAAGTACTACCTTACTGATTGGAAATTTAATATGTTAAAAAGAAAAGGTATATTTCCATATGATTATATTAATTCATGGGAATGTTTAGAAGAAGTACAACTACCGTCAAAATCATCGTTTTACTCCAGACTATGTGATAAATCTGTATCAGATGATGATTACAACCATGCATTAAATGTGTGGAAATTATTTGATCATGAAAACTTAGGCGACTACCTAGAGTTGTATCTTCAAACAGATGTATTGCTTTTGTCTGATGTATTTGAAAATTTTAGAAATATTTGTTTAAATGCATATGAATTGGACCCTGTTCATTATTATACAACTCCAGGTAAATATATTCTAAATATGTTTTTTTGTTCATGTATAAGATTTATTTATTATAATTTTGTTTTGCAGGACTAGCATGGGATGCCATGTTGAAAATTACAGAAGTAGAGCTGGAGTTACTGACTGATATTGATATGATATTATTTTTTGAAAGAGGCATACGTGGTGGTATTTCTCAGTGTTCAAACCGCTACGCCAAAGCAAACAATATTTATATGAATTCATTTAACCCAAAAGAACCGCAAGAGTTTCTTATGTACTTTGACGCTTGTAATTTGTATGGTTGGGCAATGACACAATGTTTACCACATGGTGGCTTTACATGGTTAAGTGACGAGAATATTAGAACACTAGACATTACTAATATACCTGACAATGGATTAGATGGATACATTTTTGAAGTTGACTTGGAATATCCAATAAACTTACACGACCTACATAAGGATTTGCCCGTATGTGCAGAACAACAAAAAACCCCAAATTCAAAATTTAAGAAACTTCTTACAACACTATATGATAAAAAAAAATATGTAAAACATTATAAAAATTTAAAACAAGTATTGGAATTTGGACTAAAAATAATTAAAATTCATCGTGTTATAAAATTTAAACAATCATTTTGGCTTAAGCAGTATATTGACAAAAATACAAATTTTCGCAAACACGCAAAAAACAATTTTGAAAAAAACTTCTTTAAACAAATGAATAACGCCGTTTACGGGAAAAGTATGGAAAATATTAGAAATAGATATGATATAAAATTAGTTTCGAAATGGAATGGAAAGGGTGGGGCACGGAAGTTAATTGTCAAACCAAATTTAAAAAAAGTTGTAATATTAACAGAAAATTTAGTTTCAATTGAACTAAGTAAAATAAAAATTTTGTTTAATAAACCTATTTATATTGGTATGGCTATATTAGATATATCCAAAACACTTATGTATGACTTTCATTACAATTACATACATAAAACTTATACAACGCCAAAATTACTGTACATGGACACTGACTCATTTATTTATAAATTTAATGAAGACCCATACATACACATAAAAGAAGACATACACAGATTTGACACATCGGACTACACAGTAGATAATAAGTATGGTATACCACAAGCGAACAAAAAAGTTGTTGGATTGTTTAAAGATGAGAATAGCGGGTTACTAATGACAGAATTTGCGGGTTTAAGATCAAAAATGTATTCTTTTGCATTGGAAAATAACAAATCATACAATCGAGCTAAGGGAATTTCAGGAATAATAACAAAAACACTCACTATTGACTGTTATAAAGACTGTTTATTTACAAATTCACATATGTACAAAAGACAACAGAATATAATATCTAAAAATCACACAATATTTTCATGTGAAATTAACAAATTATGTCTTACAAATAATGATGACAAAAGATATATCATTGATGGACAGACTGATACTCTACCCTGGGGACATTATTCATTGTTGTGATGATCAGATAATATATATTTTTTAAATAATATCAGATTTATTTATCCACGAATTGTGTGTTTTATTGAAACCTAACCATTTTACAAAAGCTTTCGATCCCTTAGTTTTTAAAACTTTTTCTACTAAGTAAATATTTGGAAAGTTTGTTTTTTGAAGTTCGTGTTCATAAAATCCACCTCTAATTTTATTCCCTTCATAGTCTTCAATAAGATAAGTAACAGGATTTGTAATATTTACTTTTACAATCTTAAATATTTCTGTACTCCAATTCGGAATATATCCTTTATCAAATATGGACTTGTATTTACTAATTCGTACAAAATCACCAATTTTGTACTTACCACGACCAACAATTTTAATATTGTTATATACAGTTTTTAATAAATGATCTTCTTTTTTCTGTGTTACATCTATAGGTTTCATTTTTATTGTTCTATGTTTTGTATTGTTATATTTTTTAATTAATCGTGGTAACATATCTAACCATTTGTATGAACCTTGAACACTAAATTCTCGCCACGTGTTAGTTTTCAACGTACGATTAAATCTTTCCACTACACTTGCTTAAGATTACTAAATGTTGAATAATGATTGATTCCATATTTTTTTATTTCTTTCGTAAATGTGCTATTGTAAAATTCTTTTCCGTCATCCGTATGTAAATTTTTTGGTATACGACCTTGTTTTAAAATTTTTACAAAAGCTTTGGTGACGTCATCACCAGATTTTGTTTTTACTGGTAAAGCCCACGCATATTTAGAAAATACATCAATTATTGTTAATAAATACTTATATCCTTTATTTTCACGTTGATATGGAATCATAATTACAAGATCACATTGCCATAAGTCATCAATACCTTTTGTTATAACTTTTCGTCTTTGAAAATTTCAACGTGCAGGTTTATGTAATTCTCTTGCAACATTTAGTTTACTCATTGTTTTTTAATTTTTCAATATATTTCTTAAATAATTCTTCGTAATTTCGTAATAATATTTTTTTATTTGGTATTTTAGTTGTATAATTCTATTTCGTCTTTGTTTAAACCAATTTTAATATGATCTTTAAGATATTTTTCTACAATCAATTTAATTTTTGATTCGTCTGGTTGAATACTCTTTATTCTTTCTTTCAACATGTTTTGAACTATAGTTTTTTCTTTTATCATGTTCTGTACCATAGTCGTAAGATTAACGATTTTTTCATCTTGTTTTTCAATTTTAGAACTTTGGTCACGAATATTTGTTTGTTCAATATTAATATTTCTTACTATTTCTTCTATTCTTTCATTAATATTGTGTAAATGAGTATTTAATTTTGAACCCACAATTGAGTCTATTTTTGATTCGTCTGGTTGAATACTCTTTATTCTTTCTTTCAACATGTTTTGAACTATAGTTTTTTCTTTTATCATGTTCTGTACCATAGTCGTAAGATTAACGATTTTTTCATCTTGTTTTTCAATTTTAGAACTTTGGTCACGAATATTTGTTTGTTCAATATTAATATTTCTTACTATTCCTTCTATTCTTTCATTAATATTGTGTAAATGAGTATTTAATTTTGAACCCACAATTGAGTCTAATGATTTTACAATTGTTTCAATTGTGGTTCTAGTATTTTTTTCAATGTCTTTTACAAGTTTGTTAAATTTGTTCAAATTAGTATTTATTTTTGAGTCTATAATTTCTGGTAATGTTCTATTTATAGCATCTATTTTTTGTTGATTATTATTTGATTTTGTTTCTATAAGATCACAAAATTTATTCAATTTTTCATTAATTTTTGAGTCTAAAATTGATGGAATTACTTTTATTACTGATTCTATTTCTTGTTGATTATTATTTGATTTTGTTTCTATAAGATCATTAAATATATTCAATTTTGCATTAATTTTTGAGTCTACTATTGATGGAACTATGTTTATTACTGAGTCAATTTTTTCATCTACGTACTTTTTATTTGTTGCGTTTGTATTGTTAATTGGCACTGCAACATTTGCAATTGGTTTCATTTTAGCATTGTATACTTCTGTATTATCTTCTATTGATATATTTATTGAATGTGATTGCACATCTTTTACAGATTTTATAATTTGTAAATCAACATAATTTTTAGTAGTTGCATCTAATGGCTCTATTGGATTTGCAACATTTACTAATCTTTTGTCATTTACGTCATATGTATTATTATTTAACCGCAACGAAAACTGATCACTATAATTTTTTCGTCGTTTAAAACGTCTACCGAACTTGTCAACAGACATTTTAATACTAATATCAAATTTTAAATATTTATTGTATTATATTAGCTTCTCTTAATTCTTCAATAATGGATATAATTTCATTGTTTACATTATTATTCCCCGCTTGTTTCGAGGCCAGTAGTAATTGTAGACGATCTACTAACTCATCAGCAGAATCCCAATAGACATATTCTCGCTTATAGTCTGTAAATTCCATGTCATTAGGAAGCAATCCATAACCTTTCTTTTTAATTTTTGTTTGTACAGATGGTGAATATCTTTTTTTAGCTTTAGTAGAACGGGACGATGTACGTACAAAATTTGGTTTAATAATGTTAAAATATTTAGGATATGTAGATATAATGACTCGTGTTCCTGTTGTATTTTTATGTGCATCTGTTTGTTTTAGAATATTTATATATACCTCTTTATCATGTTCGGTGTATAATTGTGAATCTTTTTTAAAAATTAATTCGTATAAACCTTCTGTTCCTTCATACTGAATATTGTCAATTATGATATCATTTTTATCTATTTCTATATATTTTTTTCCCAATTTAAATAATCCATTATCATATTTTAACCCATATATTTTATCAATATCACCATGATTTAATAAATATTTCATGAGATATTTTGAAGCTACATTTCCAAATTTCAATTCTAAATTTTCCCATTCTTCTTGTCCTTGCGGTGTATTGATTGATAATCTGGCTTCTGTTATTGGCGAAATTTCTGGTGATATTTCATACTTATTTTCTGTTTTTACATTAGAAATTGTTGGAGACAAAAAAGGTTCATTAGGAGAATCTTCAAAATTTAATTTTTGTTTAAATTTTTTAGTTTCGTTATTAATTTCTGTTTTTTCCTTTATTTCTGAACTAGATTTGTTTTTAACGAATTCTTCTAAAGGTGTAATTATTGGTTTAAATGTTTTTTGTAATAATTCTTCTGTGTCAACATGTCCTCTTTTTACAGCATTAAATTTTTTTCGTAATACTTTACTGACTGATATAATATCTTGTAGAACGTTCTTGTCATTCATTCTTTTTGATAAAATTTATCTAATCCTTTCCGGTAACGACCTAAGCCACAACTGTCTTTATCAATGACTGCAAAGTCATATTTATCTTGCCAACATTTTATACAAAAATTTTTGAATTGATCGAAGGACATATCTGTGTTAACATGATCATTATAAACATGACGCAAATTAGTTTCATCTTGTTTAAATAAAATAATAAAATTTGTATTGTCTCTAATTAAATGTTTTGGTATGTGTGCATATGTCTGGGAAAGATAAAAACAATCAATTAAATTGTGTCGTCCCATACTAAAATATTCACGCATACAATTTTGTTTGTCACAAGTTACATCATCGAAAATTATAACAGAATTATGTTGTGCTTCATTTGGTGATATAATATCACAATTGTCATTAAATTCGTAATAACCCATTCCCTTCACTTTGGATGCACATTCTTTTAGAAACTTGTATTTTGGTTGTTGTGTTGATTTTGAATATAAATAAATATTTCTAAATTTTAAACCATTTATATGAGTAAGTAAACTAAGCAAAATATTGGTTTTCCCACAACCGCTAGGTCCAATAATTATACAACGTATGTTATTTGGTAATAAATTACTATGATTTCTAATATCATTTTTAAGAGATTTCAAATCAAAATTTTTTACTTTTAAAGATTGCTTGTGCTTAATAAATGACATTTTTATTTATTGAGTATATATATAAATATATACGTAAGACTGTTTTATACTTTAGTTACAAACCAGAACTGAATGATTACGTACAGTGGAGCTGGTATAATTAACAAAGTAATAGATTCTTTACCTATTGAACTACACATACCTGGTTATAATTTTTGTGGTCCTGGTACGAAATTAAGGAAAAGATTAGCTCTAGGTCATCGGGGTATCAACCCGTTAGATGAAGCTTGTCGTGAACATGACATTGCTTATTCCCACAGCAATGATTTAAAAAAAAGACACGAAGCTGACAAAATTTTACAAGAAAGAGCGTGGAACAGAGTATTATCAAAAGATTCATCCTTTAAAGAGAAAGCAGCTGCTTGGACAGTAACAAACATGATGAAAGCAAAACGAAAATTTGGTATGGGAATAAAAACTAAACCGGTGAAAAAACATCGCCGTGGTCGTGTCATAAAAAATCGAAAGAAGAAGGGTGGATTTTTACCACTTGCAGCTTTATTACCTTTTCTTGGAAAAGCACTTATAGCTGGTGCTACAAGTGGGGCTGCATCATATGGGGTACAAAAAATGTTGAAGAAAACTGTTGGTGATGGCTTATATTTAAAGCCGTACAAAAAAGGATCAGGAATTAAAAAGAACAAAAAAAAAAAATCAAAAAATTGCCGAACAGGGCGTTAACTAATTGGGATTTAAAGAAATATAGTTCGAATATAAAACATTTTCGTGGTATCTATATGCGTGACACACTACCGAAATTTCCATTAAAATATGAAGCTGCAATTGTTAACTTAGATAACAACTACGGTCCTGGGACTCATTGGGTTGCATATATTAAAAAAAATAATTATGTTTTGTATTTTGACAGTTTTGGAAATTTACCACCACCTAAAGAGTTAGTATATTATTTTGGGGATAAGATTAAAATCAGATATAATCATAAACGATTACAAAGACTAAATTCATATAATTGTGGTCATTTATGTTTAAATTTTCTTATAAATTCAAAAGAAAATTTCTAATTAAATTAGTTTCATAATGGATTCCATAACAATTACATTAACTGGAAATAAATCAGAATTAAGTGCAGATTTTTTTCCACCTATTGAACTAAATAATCGTAGCGAATATGCTGTTGGTTTAATTAATTTTGAAACATTTCATTCAATACCCAACGTTGATGAAACTAATAATAAATTTTATTATTATATTGATAACACAATTCAAAAATACACTATTCCAGTGGGTTCATATGAAATTGAAGATTTAGATAAAATTTTAAAGAAAGAACTTAACGATCCTAATATAGTTTATTTTGATAATATAATCCAAAAAAAAAGAGAAAAATAAAAATAACTTTATTAATCTAATTGCTAACAATAATACATTAAGATGTGAAATAAAAAGTTCAGTTAGAATTGATTTTACGAAGGAAAATAATATTGGTGCATTGCTTGGATTTACAAAACGGATTCTTGAAAGTAATATTATTTATGAAAGTGATTTACCAGTTGATATAATTAAAGTGAACTCTATTCTTATTCAATGTAATATAGTTACGGGGTCTTATAAGAATGGTAAACTGGAACATATTATTCATGAGTTTTTCCCATCAGTTGCACCTGGGTATAAAATACTCGAAGTACCTAAAAATGTGATTTATTTACCAGTGAACACTCATAGAGTAAATAATATTACTCTAACTATTACTGATCAAGAGGGGAGAATAGTAAATTTTCGTGGTGAGACAATTACTGTGAGACTTCATCTTAAAAAAGTTTCTAATGGGTATTGACTATAAAAGAACTCAACTATCAGAGACAAAATTCAGTGCACCGTCAGTGTTGTCAAAAAGACGTTTATTAACCTCAAAATTGACTATATCTACAAAAAATAAGAAATTTCTAAAGTCATTGGGTTTAAAACTTAAAATATAAACTATGAGTAATATTTTAAATATTACATCTAATATTGTGTTTGATAATACAATATCAAACAAACAAATACATAGTTATCAACCAATTGTTGCTTCATCTTTTAATAATTGTGATGAAATTCGAATACAAATACAACAACAGGATATTTATACATTACCACATGAAAGTTACTTATATATTGAAGGCAAATTAACAAAAGAAGATGGATCTGCACCTCCTATAGATACTAAAATTACTAATAATGGTATTTCCTATTTATTTGAAGATATAAAATATTTATTAAACACTGTTGAAATTGATACAATTAAAAATGTTGGAATAACAAGCACAATGAAAGGATATGTATCTAATTCATATTCAGAACGTCAAAATTTAATAAATGCTGGTTGGATTGTTGATAATGAAAATATTTTGGATAAGGAGGGTAATTTTAATGTATGCATTCCTTTAAAAATGTTACTCGGATTTGCAGAAGACAACAAGAAAATTATTTTAAATGTGCGACAAGAACTTAATTTGATAAGAGCAAGGAATGATAGTGCTGCTTACAAATCAACAGCAGAATTAAAATTTAATATAAAAAAAATTGTTTGGTGCATGCCACATGTGTCAGTTAACAATGAAAATCGTTTAAAATTATTAAACATTGTAAATTCAAATCGTTTTTTGCCATTAGCATATCGTTCTTGGGATATATATGAATATCCTGTACTACCAGCAGCTAAAAAACAAACATGGTCTATTAAATCGTCTACACAGTTGGAAACACCAAGATTTGTAATTGTAGGATTTCAAACTGATCGTAAAAATAAAAAAGATAAGGATGCAAGCATTTTCGATTCGTGTAATTTAACAAATATTAAATTGTATTTGAATTCTACATATTATCCATACGACAACTTAAATATTGACTTTTCAAATAATAATTATGCAGTTCTGTATCACATGTATGCAAATTTCCAAAATGCTTACTATCAACAAAATTTCGGTGTATTATTAGGTAGAAAGAAATTCAAAGAAATTGCGCCATTAATAGTAATTGATTGCTCAAATCAAAATGAAACTCTTCAAACTTCTTCAGTTGATATTAGATTGGAATTTGAATCAGACACTAATTTCCCGGCGAATACAACCGCATATTGTCTGATAATACATGATAAGATTGTTGAATATAACCCGTTGTCAGGGGATGTTAGAAATTCATTTTAATTTAAACATTTAAAGCAATTAGAACATCGTACTTCATTGCTCAAATCAAAAGAAAAATGAAACTTTTCAAACTTCTTCAGCTGATATTAGAATTTCCTACCATACAACCGCAAACATTCTAATAATACATGATAAGATAGTTGAATATAATCTGCTGTCAAGTGATGTTACAAGCTCATTTTAATTCAAACATTCAAAGTAATTAGAACATCGTACAAAAAATATATATAATGGAGTTAATTATTGACATACAAGGATTTCAAGCTGATGGATATATTATAATACCAAAAGAAATTTTTATACTATCAAGAGATGGAAGTAAACAACAACATTTTTATATCAAACCACCATTTACATGGGAAGAATTACCACAACATAACAAAAGATGTGCTACATGGTTATGTCGAAATCATCACGGATTAAAATGGGATAACGGACATATAAATTATAACGAAATGTGTTGTGAGCTAAAAAATTTTTTAGAAGAATCAAAAACTGTTTACGTACAAGGTGCTGTCAAAAAAGAATTTTTATTATCATTCAGTGTAAAAACATGTAATATTATAGATTTAAGCGAATTTAATTATAAAGTAGCTTTAAAAAATTGTTTAATTCATAAAACATGTTTCTTACATTCTATTCCATATGTTTGTGCTGTAAGTAATGTATATAAAATTAAAAAAATTCTAGACGATGATATATATTGTATAAATTCAGATAATTTTATGTAATATTATGTAATGAGGTATATAATAAAACAATATAATTACAAATTATTTGTGTTTTTCTTTATTTTTTCAATTACAGGTACAATGAATGTATAAAAATGTTTATAATTTTCTTTCAACAATTTTATAAATTTCTCTTTATCTTCTTCATGTATAGTCTTACTACATTTTATGTAATTTAAAATCTTAACAATACTAAGAACATAATTTGTATAATATTTATTAATTGGAACATTTGTAGTATTTTTTCATAGAAATTTACAATTTGGAGACCAACGATAATGTTCAAACAGTGCAACATCGTTTTCCTCAAAATTGCATATTTCAACATCACAAAAAGCACACTGCACAAAATCACTATAGTTTTTGTAAAAGAAACCAGCTGTTGCTAATTCCTTGGCACAAATATTTGTATTTGACCACGTACTGAATGTAGATAAACGATTAAATTCACTCTGAAGTGATAATTTTTTATCTTCATAACACAATGGACAATTTGTGATAAGTAAGCAATCATATGGTGAATCAGCCACAGTAAGTCTCGTATCAGGATGTTGTAAACAAGGTTCAAATTTTTAAAAAAAAATATCCTTTTTCCACTCTTCAGGTAATTTGTCCCACACAAAACTCAATTGTCCAATATCTCCTTTATTTTTATATTTTATAAATTCCACTGGAAGATTTTTAATATCCTCATTGGTCATTGAATTTAATGGAAACATAGATTTTAAGTCTGCTTCATAATATTTTTTCAATGTTTGATACGTTACACTATCAGGTTTAAAACTTAATATATAATTAACATCAGTAAACTTCGAAAAATTAAAATCTGACATGATGTAGATTTACTTTATAACTAACTATTTTATTTCAAATTCAAATTATATATACTTTAGTTGACAGTGAATAATAATTACTGATTTTTGTAATTCCACAATTTTGATAATAAAATTTGAATTTGTTCTAATATACTAATGTTAGGACAGTTAAAGTCAAATAAAGAAAAATTAAATTTACCAGCTCGTTCTAACATATACAACCATTCAGTTAAAAATAAGGACAACAATTTTAGTAAATAAAAAACAACTAGATTTTTTGTACCGAACGGACAAAAAAGAGACCATAAGAGTACAGAGTTCAATATATATATATATGTATATATATATATATATATCGAAATATAATTTCATACACCGTAGAGAGAGAGAGAGAGTGAGGAAGAGAAAGGGTGGAGAGGGAGAGGGCACCACACAAGAATGAGATCTCTATTGGGAAACTGCACAACAATACAAACAAGGCATGTGGGTTGCATAAAATTCAGGGACAACAGCACGCCGATGTGCTGCGCTGTACACAACACACTGGACGCATGTGGGTTGCATACAACCTAGGCGTGCAAACACTAGCTTAATACCAAGACCGGAAGCGGAAGTGAGCCAGAAACCTCCGATTATACCTACTTGTTTTTTCCCTTTTTCCTTACATACTAAGAAACCTTTCATAAACAAAATACTATTGCTGCTAAATTATCCTTGTCGTCTCCGATTTCAATAAATTATCTACTACCTGAACCACCGAGCGGTGCTCACGCCCTGTGATCCCTAAAAGGCTAAGTCGTCTCAGCTGTTCCGAGCGTCGCCCTCTACTGCAGACACGGGGTAGTCTGCAGATGTCTCGGAATCTTGCTTCGCACCTCCCGTCCCCTGTTTCTGACGGCCCTCCTGCGATTATATTTTCTTCTTCAATTCGAATGGGTACCTTCTGTCCACCAGGCAGCTTCAACGTACCTCTGGACCACTCAGTAACTTGAAAATCAGTCTCTTCTTGCCTCTTGCTTCGACATAAGGGGCAACGCCCTAACTTCCACTTCTTTATCACGTTCCAACCGATAAAAATTACTAATCCGATAGCAACTAATGCGATGGTGACGACGTACTGCAGGTATAGTGCGACGATCTCGGTTCCAGTGGCGCCTTCGGCACTTACCAAGAGCATGAAGGTTACTAGGATGGCTCGTTGTTGATGTAACAATTTTAACACCAGGGCTGTCAACACTACGTTCCAGATGTAAATTAATACACCCTTATGATGCGAGAACTCGTCGATTGTCCATGCGAGCGGAGGGAATGCGTCGGAGTACGGTAAATTTTTATACGTGCCGCTAATGGCTGACAAGTTCAAGTGCGGCACATGTCAAGGCCAGTTATTGTTCAGACACTCAGACAGATTATTATATTCTGGATGAGTTTCTGGTGCTAGCGAGTTAATCCTCAGCGATTTTAGTGTTGACCACGTAGCTGGGAGTACGTGTATAATTTGTAGATGACGGCTGTCTTTACCACACGGTACGCGAACTGGTATCATGCGGGTCTGGTTGATATACAGACCACAGTTGCACGGTAATTGAACTTGTAGTGCTCCGGGTTGGCCTATATGTAGCGGGTTGACTTCCTGTATATCGCGGGGACAGTGGATTTTCATGTTGGGCTGCGGATTGGTAATCACGTATGTGTCAGGCCGAACTTCGGAAATTGCCATTTGTTGGGATTGATAACAGCGGAAGGAGCAGTGCTTTGTAATGTCTTCCACCGTAGCTCCTTCATACATTTTAAAAGCACATTGCGGTCCGTACACTGCATCTGACGAGAATCGTGGTAGATAACATAGACGGTCATGATAAGGCTGACACTGATGTAATCCAGCTCCGGATATTGGTCGCATGTTTTTCCACTGACCGCTAGATACATTGTATCGTGCATTATCACACACGTGTCATTATTCCATCCAAACGGGGTTGTTAGTAACTCCACTAGTTTCCATGATTTGCCGAGCTGCGTGACGGGCACCTTCACATGTATTACAATAGCTGATGGTCCGATCCCACAGTCGACAATGGGTAATTTGTAATATTGTGATAGTTGATCCCGCGGAATGGCCAATTGTAAGCCGTAATTCCTTAATTTTGATGATAATCTGTCCAAATCAGCCGCCAGCACTCCTAGTGTCAATACTGCAGTGGGAATATTCCTGGCTTTACATGCGCTCAGAATTTCATTTTGTCGAATAATTCTTGTTAATCGTGCATTTTAATGCGCTGACATCATTACGCATTAAATGATTAACTGTTCTCTGGAGATTTTCATTGGCTTTGATTTCTGTTTCTTCTACGCGTTCCAAGATCCGGACGCGTTCTTGCAGAACTTTAAAAGCGGTTTGCACTTGTGTATCGTATCGTTTGAATTTTTCCGACACTAGGGTCAGATGTTTGTACTCCTCATGCATTCCCTGTTGGAGTAATTCTATCCGCTGTTCCAGAGCCTTTTCATTCATTACGAATGACTTCATCTTGGTCTCCGTCATGACGCCGCAACACCAGTTAAAGGCGTCGCCGATGAAATTAATAGCACGTCGGAAAAGTGAGATGGCTCTGCCGACGTCTGGTTCTGCGAATGGTGGTCCATCGAATCGTGATCGGCCCAGTGATCCATCGAGATATTATCCTAATTGTTTTGGATCTAATTTCTCTAACTCGATGAAATATTCGGGATCCAGCGACGCTTCGATTTGGCGAAAAACTTCATCATGTCATGTCTCGGATGTTGTCATGCATTGCGCATTCTTGCATTTTATTATCGCATCCGCCTAATCCATCGTCAAAAATATCCAATTTCTTAACCCATTCGGACTCATAGGTGAGTGAAATCGTTGCTTCATATGTAATGGTATCGGGAAGTTCTTTCCAGTACGCCCCTGCTGAGATGCGTACCGGCACTTTCGCTGTACTATAGCCGAAGCACAGAACACTTAATAAAATTCTGTAACAAAAAACAAAAACTGCGGCACCTACCTTCTGAGGGCGCCCTGAGGTTTCCTAGTAATATAAGGGTTAAAAACCACAAACCACACACACACAATTAATATTTGGTTAGGCGAGAAAGATTGGGATATGTGTTCAAATATATGTTATTTTATTTTCATTATGTGGGGTTAATTTATTAAAAAAATATTAATCTGTTTTGACCCTTTATTTTGCCGGTACTGTATTACACTTTAATCCAGTCCGAACATGTTCTCGGCGGCACGTAGAATGCCGTCTGGGTGTTCCTAAAGATGGCCTCGTAACCGTCATCAGGCGTAGGCGCGAACACGGGCGACCACCCGTCCGCGTGCCCACGCCGGAGAGCGGTCTCGAGGTCGAAGCTCCCCGTTTCCCCACACATCTACCGCACCTGTGGCTGGAACTCCCAAAGGAGTCCCCTTGCTTGGGCGGTGGCACACGTGGGGACCTCAATTGCGTCGATCAGATCGCGGGCCAGGTCGAGTCGGGATACAATAGATTCGTGGGCTCGTATGCGAGCCCACTGCTGCGTTTCATCCCCCGTCAACATGTCGAGGCACAAGATCCAGTCCTCGACGTAGGCTATGAGGGGCGTAATTAAGAATCGGACAATAATAATTATCCGATTCGCTGCCTCGTTGCAGGCGCGCCCCCGCATAGCCAGCCGCGCGTCCCGGCGCAAGGTGGTGCAGCGCCGGAGGATCTCACCCTTCAGGGTCTCAAGAGAACTATCCAAAAAAAATTGTTTCTTAGCATAATTTTGTAAATTAATTATTATTTTTGGGCCTAATATACAGTCTCATGCTAGCTCAACATGCGTAGCTATTTACAAATATCTAATGTATTTTTACTAACTACTCTACTCATCGGATTCATGGGCACTACCTCCATCATCCGAATTAACACTACGCGTTCGACTACGGGTCACTGGCCTTGCAACATCTGGTTGCCACGGTTCGTGATAGGGCTTGAGCCGGGCCAAATGTACGGTTTCTCGCTTCTGTTTCCTCCCTTTCCCTTTTACAATTACATAATTTACATCCGATAATTTTTCAACTATTTCGTAAGGGCCATACCATTTAAGTAGTAGTTTATCGCTTTTACCTACAAAACGCTCGGGACTGTAAACTTTTACTTTCTGTCCCACCTGATATTCCACTTCTCGATGGCGGTCGTCGTATCGAGCTTTGTCTTTAATCTGTTTATTTTATATGTTTTGTTTGGCCTGTAGCCGGATCTGTTGCATCTGTTCCTGTGTTTTGATCACGATGTCGGTATCTATGGGCGTTGTTAATTGAGCTTCTGTTGGTAATACGGGTTCACGGCCGTATAACAACAAAAACGGCGACATCTTAGTAGTATCCTGCCGGGCGGTATTGTACGCAAACGTCACATGAGGCAGGTACTCGTCCCAGTCGGTCTGGGCGGTGTTGGTGTAAATACTCAGCATGTCTGCCAATGTTTTGTTTAGCCGCTCGGTCAGACCGTTTGTCTGCGGGCGGTAGGCCGTTGTGAATTTATTCTCAATTCCCATAATCCGTAGTAATTCAGCCACGACTTGTGATTGAAATACCTTGCCTCTGTCGCTCAGTAATGTTCGTGGTGATCCGTGGCGGCATATTATTTGTTCTAATATGAATTTCGCGATGGGCCCTGTTTTCCCGCTGGGTAGCGCGAGTCTCAGCCCAGCGAGTAGCGTAGTCCGTGGCCACTATTATGAAGGTTTTACCCTGTCGGCTTCGGCGAAATGGGCCGAGCAGGTCATTTCCTAAAGCACACTCCTTATATGAAAAATAAAACAAAATTTTGATATAATATAGGTATATTAACTACAGGTATATTGAGAAATAATTAAACAAAATCGAAATTTTTGAAACGAACAATCTGAAATAAAATTTATGAATAAATGTACGTATATTTGCAACCAATATTTTGTAAGTAATAATTAATTGGATATTAAATATATAGGCATCTACAAAATGAAAAAGATACTTTTTGGAATTAATGTACTGGGTAAACGAAACCTATAAAATGAAAACCATAATTAAATATGTTTTTATAATGTTTAATGAGAAAAATATTATTACTTATACATACATATATAGAAACATATACATATACTCATACAAAAAATTAAAAATATATTGCTTAAAAGTTTATAAATATGTATAAAAATAAACATGTATTTTATTACCTATGACTAAACTTCTTAGTGGCAATGTATGCAAAAAATAAGAAATTATCTGAGTAATTATTTTGATTTTTCTTTTTCCTTTTTACCCTGCTCGTATGTGTACCGGGTTTTCGCTAACTTCAATCAGTCTTTAATAGCATGACTTATTAGCTCATCGGTCTCTGTTCCAAAAGACTGGTGCACCGCATCTATATAAATTAATAATTATAAAATTATATGACAATACAGGCTGCGTCAAATTAAAGTGAAAATGGGGGAATACCATTTGCATGTATACAAGATTTTTGCAAAATGTTCGCTAATCTAAAATTCAACATTAATTGTGACTCTAATCAAAAAACTAAAATTCTAGAAACAAACAATATATAATATATGTGAACCAACAGAATAATTATTTAATTAATTTTATTTTAAAAAAAGTAAACAATCGGTAAATGAATTTAAATTGATAGAATTATGTACTCACCTAATATAACTTTGCAGGTGTTTGTGCTCTTAAAAGCTATTTTATCTCTCCCTGCCCAATTAAATTCCATAGCTAGTTTATTAGTAAATAAGTATTTCATGATGTTCATTGTAGCCTGCCTACTTGTGAATCCCCCAATGGCGGCAAGACGAGATCTCTGTAAATATAAATAGTTTTTATAACTAGTTATTTATGTAAATAGTGAGAATGTCAGCACCAATAATAATAATTTAACAAACTTACCATATAGTTCAATCCATCTTCTTTCGTTAGATATTTTTCAAATTCTTCATATTTTATTTTACACTCCATAGGAAATTCTGGAGTATTATCTGGTTTTATACTTATATATTTATTAGCTTCTTTATTTGCAACTAATATTCTCTTCAGCATAAGAGATTGTTGGTCAAGCTGGGCTTAAATTTTTTCCAATCTTCGAGTTATTACACTGTCCAAGTCCAATTTACTAGCAGTAGCAGAGCTAGGCGTACTACAAACAGGAGTAGATGAAGCCGGTGTGCCTGGTGGACTGTAACTGGAACAATGTAATGATTCGAAAGAGATATTTGATTTCTGTTTTTTTCTAAAGGTCGATACTTCCGAATCACTGCTACTAATGTCACTGTTATCATTAATTTTTTTTTTATTAGGTACACTTGTATAATTTGAAAAATAATGTAATTATTGTTACTTTAATAAAATAGTAATTAAAACAATGGCATTTAAATTATGCATGGTGTATCTTTAGCAAAGTGAAAATGATTTTAAAAAAGAATTACTTGATTTATGATAATTAATAATTAGTTAATACTAAGTTGTAACACCGGAAAATGTCAGTTAGAACTCATTGAAACAAACAACTTTTCTTAGTTCAAATATTTGATTTAAAGCCCCAGGTCATAGTTATTGGCGTTCTTTTGTTTTTCGAAAAATCGTCATTAATCCCTTATTTTAAAGAAAATTAAAAGAATACAAAAACTTTCAGCATTTGCTTTTGGTTCTCTGAAACATTTGTATTTACAATTATTTTCTATTTTATTAAATAACAAAATGACGACCAAAATTTCAAAACATGATTATCCTTAAACTATCTTCAAACAGCTTCTAGTTCCTACGTTCAAATTTACATACTTTTTGATCGTGTTTTTCAGAAATATCTTTATTTTCAAAAAAAAATATTTACTGCTTCATCTTCAAAAGTTATTTGCATAATTTGTGCATAAAAGTACATAATTATCAAAACATTGTTGCTATTCCTGAAAATAAGGGTAATAAGAGTAATGACGATTTTTCGAAAAACAAAAGAATGTCAATAACTATGCACTGGGGCTCCAAATAAAAAATTTGAACAAAAAAAAGTTGTTTATTTCAATATGTTATAACTGCCGTTAGTAGGTATAATCGGCGGTTTCTGGCTCACTTCCGCTTCCGGTCTTGGTATTAAGCTAGTGTTTGCACGCCTAGGTTGTATGCAACCCACATGCGTCCAGTGTGTTGTGTACAGCGCAGCAAATCGGCGTGCTGTTGTCCCTGAATTTTATGCAACCCACATGCCTTGTTTGTATTGTTGTGCAGTTTCCCAATAGAGATCTCATTCTTGTGTGGTGCCCTCTCCCTCTCCACCCTTTCTTTTCCTCACTCTCTCTCTCTACGGTGTATGAAATTATATTTCGATATATATATATATATATATATATATATATATATATATATATATATATATATATATATATATACAGGGTGGTGACCGCGACCCCGGAACATAGGACTTTCACATGTAAAATCATACTTTCTTAATTTCCTGCTTCCCTAATTATTTTAGGTAAAAAAGCTTCAAATAAAAGTTGTAGAGCATAAAATTCTACATCAGAATAAATAAACAGAATTAATTTTACATGTCCTATAACGGCAGAAATTAAATATGAAAATACTGAAAATTAGCTCAAAAATAGGGATAGCCGTGGAAATGAAACAAAATTGTTAAGAAAAGATTGACATTTTATCTGTCAGAAGAATATAAATTAAAATCGAATGTTAGTGACGTTAGTGATAATAAAAAAAAAAAGATTGACGTTTTATTATCACTAACGTCACTAACATTCGATTTTAAATTATATTCTTCTGACAGATAAAATGTCAATCTTTTCTTAACAATTTTGTTTCATTTCCACGGCTATCCCTATGTTTGAGCTAATTTTCAGTATTTTCATATTTAATTTCTGCCGTTATAGGACATGTAAAATTAATTCTGTTTATTTATTCTGATGTAGAATTTTATGCTCTACAACTTTTATTTGAAGCTTTTTTACCTAAAATAATTAGGGAAGCAGGAAATTAAGAAAGTATGATTTTACATGTGAAAGTCCTATGTTCCGGGGTCGCGGTCACCACCCTGTATATATATATATATATATATATATATATATATATATATATATATTTTCCGAACCTGCCGCCCTCTCCCTCCGCCCCCAACCGTTATATTCCTCTGCCCCCCTGCCACCCTCTCTATCTCTCTATCTTTTATATTTATTTATGTGGGACAACAACAATTAGAATGATTTATATCTGTACACAATTCAAAATTACAATTGTTTATATACATTTTTATTTTATTTATTATATTTTTTAAAACAGAGTACGCTTTATCACAGTAAAATCTGCTGAGATACATGGTAAAAGTATACATGACACCCTTTCTATCTCTCTATCTTTTATATTTATTTATATGGGACAACAACAATTAGAATGATTTATATCTGTACACAATTCAAAATTACAATTGTTTATATACATTTTTATTTTATTTATTATATTTTTTAAAACAGAGTACGCTTTATCACAGTAAAATCTGCTGAGATACATGTTAAAAGTATACAATGTCCTAATGCGACTATCCCTCTGCCTGATGTCTCGTACTTGGTGAATTTTATAAGAACACTGAGTGTGTGTGTGTGAGGTGTAAATAAATCTGTGAAAAAAGTAAAAATTTAAATAATACAATAGTTTTTCTTTTAATAAATAGTACATATCTTTTCTCTCTTGTTCATTATTATTGTCTGACACATTCTTGTTTATTCCATGATGTATATACATTCTTGTTTATTCCATGATGTATATAATTCACATTCGCAATTATGACAACGATAGTAGTCTTGTGGTATAGTTTCTAATTCATGTAAATTTATATTATGACATTCTTTTTTATAAAAATATACAAATCTGGGCTCAGTAACCCAAGTTCTATCTATAGAATTTTCTCGAAAACAATATTCACATAATTTTAAAGGTCCCATGTCCATAATTCGTTCATCTCCTAGCCAAGCATGGTTTAAACAATAAAATACGATTTCATAGCAGTACCAGGCGTCATCGTTTGAATCTTGTGGTGTTCCACATATTGGATATAAATTATTTGTACTTGATACATCATTGTTTTGTAGACTCATGATTGTGAGTGCCAAAAAAAAGAAAAATATATATATTTATACTCACATGCTATGAAATTGTTTGGGAATATTAGGAGTGATAACAAAAAGAACACACAATTATGAAATAACAAAAAAATTTTTTTTTTTTCAGTTCTGTAACAAAAGAAAAATTAATTAATTTAAAGTATTTTGTTAAATAATATTAATTTACAATATTTTTCAAAAAATTGATAATACATACATTTATGTACATAACGTACACAGTGCGGCCACTCCTCCAAATTTGGAGTGGCCACTCTATGTCGTCCACCATTCCGTTGTATATACGAGTTGCCTCTGGAGGAGGCAACTTGTTCAGTTCAATCAATTCCACATCGATCATCTGAAATATATATGATAAATGAAGTCAAATTATGAATGTTATATTTAAAATACTTAAATAATTTTATAACTTACATTCAAATTTTCAATCAAATGTCTGTGCACAGACATGCTTATTTTGAAAAATTCCATTTTTCTGTTAATAATGCATAAGGCAGCAGCTGCTTTTATAGAATATGATAATATTTTATCAAGTTGTGGTCTTTTGATTAAAATTTTCCATTTTTTATATATAGAACAACGTATAAGAAAATTTGCTTTTTATTTTTTATCAATTTGTGGTATTGGTTAAACACAATTTATTACAATGTACATAAAAGAAAATACAATATGTTACATATAAAAGGTAATTCAAAAATAATATATAAGATTTAGTAATATAAAAAAGGTACATAGTAAATATTAAAAAAATTATAAACAGTAACATAAGAAAAATTATATACATTTTTTAAATGAAAATAATAGTTACAAAGAAATGATAATACTAAATAACCTAATAACTTTTGTTTATAGGACATATCGTGAACAATTAAAGTTCCAATTTGGGATGAAATTGAAACACATTTCCACATCCAGTGTAATAAATGCAGGAAGTTTTGTAGCATGAAATCTTCCCCGGAAATTCACAGGTTGGAGGTGTGAAAACCCATGTTGTTTTGCCCTTACACCCCGGACACTTTTTTGGAAGTCCCACACATTCGGGTTTTCGACAGTATTTGCATTTTGGAGTATCCATACTTATACAGAAATGAGATTAGTAGGATAACGGTTTGGGAATATTATGAGTAATAACAAAGAAAAGAACACACAATACAGGTAATACATATATATTTAAAACACATTTAAAAATAAGAAAAAATATATAATAAAATAATAAGAGTTACAAGCTAGTTTCCATAGCTTTTAATTCAATACAGGGACAAGTAACAGAGGAATTCCATTGAAACAATTGTGTATTACATTCATAACAATAATTATTTTCAAAATCTTCTAAAAATTGTAACATTTCACAATTTTTTAATATTAAATGATCTTTAAAAAGCGGTTTAAAATTCCAAATACCACTAATTTTTCCTTGCATTTGTAGAAAACTTTGTTCCTTACATATTTTTACAAATGGTTTTTGCATCCAATATCTTGCACATACACGACAATAATGCTGACACATCCAAGAAAAATTACCATTTGATAAAAAGAACGTATAATATTTTATATTTATATGATTATTATCATTAAAGCAATATGGTATAATATTTTCTGAAGTTCCATATTTCCATATTTTATAATGATCTAAATTAAAATAATCTAAACTAATGTTTTCTCTATTTTCTCTTTCCTCTTCTTTTATTAACTGTTTAAAGCAAATTTCATCATCGCTTGGGACGAAAAAATCTATAATTTCAGACATTTTTTTTAACAATATGTTTACTTTTTATACTGCAAATCTGAAACTAAAATAATATAATTTTTATTTATATTTTTTCTTATTTTTTTGCTTATAATATTTCTAGAATTATTTAATTGAAAATTTTTTAGTAAAATTTTATTTCAGCATAATTGTCCTTGTTAAAGTTAACTTGAATGTATTTGTCTTTCAATAGTTGAACTTCTTCTTCGGTTAGAGTGTTATAACGATTTGGTAGGAATATTGAAAATTCCTCTAATTCACAAATAATTGCTTTTCCATATTTTGTTGGAATTATTCGAGCTTCGCAAATTTTATATTTTGAACTATCGAGTTCTGTTAATGATTTTATAATTTTTCGTTCTAAACATCCAATTTTGTTAATTTTGTTTAGAAAATCCATTTCTAAAAGAATTCACAAAATACAAATAACGATAAAGTAATAAAGAAATAATAATTACTTACTTGCAGTAGAGTAGTTAGGTTATTTCAACAATTTCTATTAATATAATATTTTTTATGAATATATTACCTCTTTATATACATATTTTTATCATCTATATATGGTTTAAAAAACCATTATTTCCTTCAAAATAGCTATTTTTACATTTTTTCTTTGTTGTAAACAATGATAAATTAATTTTTATATTGGTTTTGGTTTTTTTATGGTTTAAAAACCATGATTTCCTTCAAAATTGTTATTTTTACATTTTTTCTTTGTTTTAAACAATGATAAGTTAATTTTTATATTGGTTTGGTTTTTTTAATCTACATAGGTTTACCAATATTTCCTTTTTTATATTTTTTATCTATATGATTATTTTTTTGTTGTATTTTACTTAACATTTTTTATATTTTTTCAAATATTAACTAAATACAAAAATAATATCACCCAATCACAATAGTTGTTATAAAAACCAATCAGAATAGCTTTTATTATAACCAATAAAAAAAACTACTGATATTTGGTACGACCAATGTAAAATAGGATAGATAAAAATATTTTGTATAAAAGATACTTTTCTATGAATTTTTGTAGATATTGTTCAACATACAATATACAAAGCAAGTAGAAAATATTCCAATGTAAGCATACTTATAAATATTAAATTGCTAATATATTTTAATTAAATATTTAATTATTTTAGATTAGTATGAAACAGCTCAGTGAAAAGAAATCTCAAAGAAGTACTGGAATGGGAATGAATAAAAAAAACTAAACACTCCTAAAAATACGAAAAAAAAATTACCATCAAAGTGTTTGAAAAATCTTCATGTTACCAATAGAGAAAATATAGAGCCCAGTAATCAGCAGACACATAAAGAATCTGTAAATTCACGAGACCAAAAACAAGAACTAGAACAAGGACAACTACAACAGTCTAATATTACTTTTTTCAACAATGATGGTTTTGTGTCAACTATTTTAAATTTTCAACAAATGAATAAAAATAATAGAAAATTTTTATTAGAATACAAATATTCATTAAATTCAGAATTAAATAAGTGGATAAGCGTAGGGTTTGATCCAACTAAAAAATTTGAAATTGTTGTAAGACTTTCAAATACAAATTATTCTAATATAATTTCTTTTAGTTTAACAGACTGGTTTGAATTTTGTCATTTAAAAAACATTATTCTAAGTTACTTTTATAATCAAAGTAATATTGAATATCGCAATTTAAAAGAACATCACTTAATATTTGATAGTGTTAATTATATAAAATTATTATTTATAAAATGGTATGGTGAAAATATATGTCTGAATTTAGAATCTGTTGAAAATTTATTTAGATTGTCAGATGTCATAAATAATTATATAAATGTTTTACAACATTTAAACTTTTATAATTATTATTTAGATAGAATTGGTACGACATACTTGTTAGCGGAAAGTAAAATAGAAACTATTAATAATATTATTAAGACAGAATCTATACATAGTATTTATAGCATTGCTATGAAAGAATTTTTACAGGAATATTCCGATATTATAGAAGACATTGTATTATATTAATATATATTTATATATTGTTTTATTTATTAAGTATATAAATAGTATTTATTGTAAAAAATATTTTTAAGTTAAATTACTGAAATGTAATATTGTTTATTTACTTGTAAATAATAAATAAAAAATTAAATAGTGTTTTTATTTTATCTATTATGCATTCATGACACAATGTAAAAACACAAGATACAAGAAACCACAAAAAAATGATATATATATATATATATATATATATATATATATATATATATATATATATACCTATATATATTTAAATACACAATTGAATTTTACGACAAAAAAATGTTGTCATTTGACGTAATTAGTTCGTCTTTTAAAAAACGTATATTTTGTGGGCGAATTATGAACACAGATGATATTATTGATCCAACAACATTTTTAACTCAGTGTTTATTTATTTTAATAAACAAAGTGGGTGAATTTATGTTTCAATGGAAATCAAATGTGAAATTGAATTGTGAGCTTGCGTGTGAATATCTAATTAAAAAAGGTGATACTGAGATAACTACAAATATTTATCATAACTGTAAGATGGGGTATATTTGTCTAAGTGATGATTTTACTGAATGGTTTGAACGAAATGTAAAACAACCCATTTTAAATCAAATGTCAGAATTCCAAGAACGTGACAGTGGCAAAGCTTTGAAACGAATTCTTTATTTACAAGTAAGTTTTTTCAAATTTTTTATAATATTTTTTATTATTAAAATATTTAATTTTTACAGGTGAATATAAATAAATACGATACTACAAACTGTGGTGGTTCTTCGTATACAGAACTACCACTAAATATAAAAAATAAGTATGCTGTTATTAATGTAAAAAACAGTGACAATAAGTGTTTTGTATGGTCACTCCTTTCCGCTATGTATCCAGTAAAAAAAAAATAATGATCGTGTGTCTAAATATCCTAAAAATCATGATGAAATTTTTAATTTAAAAAACATACATTTTCCTATGACTTTGACAAACATTGAAAAATTTGAAAAACAAAATAAAATTTCGATTAATGTTTACGGTTTAGAATATGATATGAAATTAAAATTATATGTTGTTGTTGGACCATTACATTTCACAAAAAATAAGCTAGACAATCATTTTAATCTTTTATATTGGAAAAAAGGTAATATGGGACATTACGTTTGGATAAAATCACTTTCTCGTCTTTTATCATCTCAACTATCTAAAAATAAAAAAAAACATTTATTTGTGAGAGATGTCTTCAATATTTTGGTACTAAAGCTATTTTAAAACAACATGAAAAAGATTGTATGAATTTCGACGCTGTTAAAATTGAAATGCCAAATGAGGATAATAAATGGATTAAATTTAAAAATTTTATGTACAAAGAGCGTCATCCTTTTGTCATTTATGCAGATTTTGAATGTCTAACATCACCTGTTTATACCTGTCAACCAAATCCATCCAATTCGTATACAGATATTTATCAACATCATGTACCATGTGCTGTCGGGTATCAATTAAAATGTTCTTACGATGATACATTATCATTTTATGAATCATTTCGTGGACCGGAAGCAGCAAAATGGTTCATGAATCGGATGAAAGATATAGTAGGATTAATACAAACAATTTCTGAAAATATTGTTCCTTTCAAAATGACAAATGAAGAATGGCAAAATTATAATCAAGCTGTGATCTGCCACATTTGTCGCAAAATCTTAGGAGAAGATAAAGTAAGAGACCATTGTCATTTTTCTGGTAAGTTGTTAATTTAATTATTAATATTTGTTAACTATTATTGAATAATTATAGGAAAATATCGAGGAGCTGCTCATAGATCATGTAATTTGTGTTATAAAAAACCTAAATATATTCCTATTTTCTTCCATAATCTTGGTGGCTATGATAGTCACCTTTTTATACGCGAATTTGGAGTAGATGAAGAAAATATTGTATTAATACCTATGAATAACGAGAGATTTATTTCATTTTCCAAAAACGTGAATGGTATTATGCTTCGTTTTTTAGATTCATTCAGGTATTTTTATAAATGATTAGTTTTTTATAATTTATTAATATTTTTTCTTATAGATTTCTTAATTGTTCACTTGAAAAACTTGTGAGCTATTTAGTGCCCGCCCAATGTACTTTATTAAATAAGTACTACCCTACTGATTGGAAATTTAATATGTTAAAAAGAAAAGGTATATTTCCATATGATTATATTAATTCATGGGAATGTTTAGAAGAAGTACAACTACCGTCAAAATCATCGTTTTACTCCAGACTATGTGATAAATCAGTATCAGATGATGATTACAACCATGCATTAAATGTGTGGAAATTATTTGATCATGAAAACTTAGGCGACTACCTAGAGTTGTATCTTCAAACAGATGTATTGCTTTTGTCTGATGTATTTGAAAATTTTAGAAATATTTGTTTAAATGCATATGAATTGGACCCTGTTCATTATTATACAACTCCAGGTAAATATATTCTAAATATGTTTTTTTGTTCATGTATAAGATTTATTTATTATAATTTTGTTTTGCAGGACTAGCATGGGATGCCATGTTGAAAATTACAGAAGTAGAGCTGGAGTTACTGACTGATATTGATATGATATTATTTTTTGAAAGAGGCATACGTGGTGGTATTTCTCAGTGTTCAAACCGCTACGCCAAAGCAAACAATATTTATATGAATTCATTTAACCCAAAAGAACCGCAAGAGTTTCTTATGTACTTTGACGCTTGTAATTTGTATGGTTGGGCAATGACACAATGTTTACCACATGGTGGCTTTACATGGTTAAGTGACGAGAATATTAAAACACTAGACATTTCTAATATACCTGACAATGGATTAGATGGATACATTTTTGAAGTTGACTTGGAATATCCAATAAACTTACACGACCTACATAAGGATATGCCCGTATGTGCAGAACAACAAAAAACCCCAAATTTAAAATTTAAGAAACTTCTTACAACACTATATGATAAAAAAAATATGTAATACATTATAAAAATTTAAAACAAGTATTGGAATTTGGACTAAAAATAACTAAAATTCATCGTGTTATAAAATTTAAACAATCATTTTGGCTTGAGCAGTATATTGACAAAAATACAAATTTTCGAAAATACGCAAAAAACAGTTTTGAAAAAAACTTCTTTAAACAAATGAATAACGCCGTTTACGGGAAAAGTATGGAAAATATTAGAAATAGACATGATATAAAATTAGTTTCGAAATGGAATGGAAAGGGCACGGAAGTTAATTGCCAATCCAAATTTAAAAAAAGTTGTAATATTAACAGAAAATTTAGTTTCAATCGAACTAAGTAAAATAAAAATTTTGTTTAATAAACCTATTTATATTGGTAAGGTTATATTAGATATATCCAAAACACTTATGTATGACTTTCATTACAATTACATACATAAAACTTATACAGCGCCAAAATTACTGTACATGGACACTGACTCATTTATTTATAAATTTAATGAAGACCCATACATACACATAAAAGAAGACATACACAGATTTGACACATCGGACTATACAGTAGATAATAAGTATGGTATACCACAAGCGAACAAAAAAGTTGTTGGATTGTTTAAAGATGAGAATAGCGGGTTACTAATGACAGAATTTGCGGGTTTAAGATCAAAAATGTATTCTTTTGCATTGGAAAATAACAAATCATACAATCGAGCTAAGGGAATTTCAGGAATAACAACAAAAACACTCACTATTGACTGTTATAAAGACTGTTTTTTTACAAATTCACATATGTACAAAAGACAACAGAATTTAATATCTAAAAATCACACAATATTTTTATGTGAAATTAACAAATTATGTCTTACAAATAATGATGACAAAAGATATATCATTGATGGACAGACTGATACTCTACCCTGGGGACATTATTCATTGTTGTGATGATCAGATAATATATATTTTTTAAATAATATCAGATTTATTTATTCACGAATTGTGTGTTTTATTGAAACCTAACCATTTCACAAAAGCTTTCGATCCATTAGTTTTTAAAACTTTTTCTACTAAGTAAATATTTGGAAAGTTTGTTTTTTGAAGTTCGTGTTCATAAAATCCACCTCTAATTTTATTCCCTTCATAGTCTTCAATAAGATAAGTAACAGGATTTGTAATATTTACTTTTACACTCTTAAATATTTCTGTACTCCAATTCGGAATATATCCTTTATCAAATATGGACTTGTATTTACTAATTCGTACAAAATCACCAATTTTGTACTTCCCACGACCAACGATTTTAATATTGTTATATAGAGTTTTTAATAAATGATCTTGTTTTTTCTGTGTTACATCTATAGGTTTCATTTTTATTGTTCTATGTTTTGTATTGTTATATTTTTTAATTAATCGTGGTAACATATCTAACCATTTGTATGAACCTTGAACACTAAATTCTCGCCACATGTTAGTTTTCAACGTACGATTAAATCTTTCCACTACACTTGCTTTAGGATTACTAAATGTTGAATAATGATTTATTCCTTTTTTTTATTTCTTTCGTAAATGTGCTGTTGTAAAATTCTTTTCCGTCATCCGTATGTAAATTTTTTGCTATACGACCTTGTTTTTAAAATTTTACAAAAGCTTTGGTGACGTCATCACCAGATTTTGTTTTTATTGGTAAAGCCCACGCATATTTAGAAAATACATCAATTATTGTTAATAAATACTTATATCCTTCATTTTCACGTTGATATGGAATCATAATTACAAGATCACATTGCCATAAGTCATCAATACCTGTTGTTATAACTTTTCGTCTTTGAAAATTTCGACGTGCAGGTTTATGTAATTCTCTTGTAACATTTAGTTTACTCATTGTTTTTTAATTTTTCAATATATTTCTTAAATAATTCTTCTATTTCGTAATATTATTTTTTTATTTGGTTTTTTAGTTGTATAATTCTATTTCGTCTTTGTTTTTTTTCTTTATTCTTTCTTTCAACATGTTTTGAACTATAGTTTTTTCTTTTATCATGTTCTGTACCATAGTCGTAAGATTAACGATTTTTTCATCTTGTTTTTCAATTTTAGAACTTTGGTCACGAATATTTGTTTGTTCAATATTAATATTTCTTACTATTCCTTCTATTCTTTCATTAATATTGTGTAAATGAGTATTTAATTTTGAGCCCACAATTGAGTCTAATGGTTTTACAATTGTTTCAATTGTGGTTCTAGTATTTTTTTCAATGTCTTTTACAAGTTTGTTAAATTTGTTCAAATTAGTATTTATTTTTGAGTCTATAATTTCTGATAATGTTCTATTTATAGCATCTATTTTTTGTTGATTATTATTTGATTTTGTTTCTATAAGATCATTAAATATATTCAATTTTGCATTAATTTTTGAATCTACAATTGATGGAATTACGTTTATTACTGAGTCAATTTTTTCATCTACGTACTTTTTATTTGCAATTGGTTTCATTTTAGCATTGTATACTTTTGTATTATCTTCTATTGATATGTTTATTGAATGTGATTGCACATCTTTTACAGATTTTATAATTTGTAAATCAACATAATTTTTAGTAGTTGCATCTAATGGCTCTATTGGATTTGCGACATTTACTTTCTTTTGTCATTTACGTCATATGTATTATTATTTAACCGCAACGAAAACTGATCACTATAATTTTTTTGTCGTTTAAAATGTCTACCGAACTTGTCAACAGACATTTTAATAGTAATAGCAAATTTTAAATATTTATTGTATTATATTATCTTCTCTTAATTCTTCAATAATGGATATAATTTCATTGTTTACATTATTATTCCCCGCTTGTTTCGAGGCCAGTAGTAATTGTAGACGATCTACTAACTCATCAGTAGAATCCCAATAGACATATTCTCGCTTATAGTCTGTAAATTCCATGTCAGTAGAAAGCAATCCATAACCTTTCTTTTTAATTTTTGTTCGTACAAATGGTGAATATCTTTTTTTAGCTTTAGTAGAACGGGACGATGTACGTACAAAATTTGGTTTAATAATGTTAAAATATTTAGGATATGTAGATATAATGACTCGTGTTCCTGTTGTATTTTTATGTGCATCTGTTTGTTTTAGAATATTTATATATACCTCTTTATCATGTTCGGTGTATGATTGTGGATCTTTTTTAAAAATTAATTCGTATAAACCTTCTGTTCCTTCATACTGAATATTGTCAATTATGATATCATTTTTATCTATTTCTATATATTTTTTTCCCAATTTAAATAACCCATTATCATATTTTAACCCATATATTTTATCAATATCACCATGATTTAATAAATATTTCATGAGATATTTTGAAGCTACATTTCCAAATTTCAATTCTAAATTTTTCCATTCTTCTTGTCCTTGCGGTGTATTAATTGATAATCTGGCTTCTGTTATTGGCGAAATTTCTGGTGATATTTCATACTTATTTTCTGTTTTTACATTAGAAATTGAAAAAAAAGATTCATTAGGAGAATCTTCAAAATTTAATTTTTGTTTAAATTTTTTAGTTTCGTTATTAATTTCTGTTTTTTCCTTTATTTCTGAACTAGATTTGTTTTTAATGAATTCTTCTAAAGGTGTAATTATTGGTTTAAATGTTTTTTTGTAATAATTCTTCTGTGTCAACATGTCCTCTTTTTACAGCATTAAATTTTTTTCGTAATACTTTACTTACTGATATAATATCTTGTAGAACGTTCTTGTCATTCATTCTTTTTGATAAAATTTATCTAAATTTTTCCGGTAACGACCTAAGCCACAACTGTCTTTATCAATGACTGCAAAGTCATATTTATCTTGCCAACATTTTATACAAAAGTTTTTGAATTGATCGAAGGACATATCTGTGTTAACATGATCATTATAAACATGACGCAAATTAGTTTCATCTTGTTTAAATAAAATAATAAAATTTGTATTGTCTCTCATTAAATGTTTTGGTAGGTGTGCATATGTCTGGGAAAGATAAAAACAATCAATTAAATTGTGTCGTCCCATACTAAAATATTCACGCATACAATTTTGTTTATCACAAGTTACATCATCGAAAATTATAACAGAATTATGTTGTGCTTCATTTGGTGATATAATATCACAATTGTCATTAAATTCGTAATAACCCATTCCCTTCACTTTGGATGCACACTCTTTTAGAAACTTGTATTTTGGTTGTTGTGTTGTTTTTGAATATAAATAAATATTTCTAAATTTTAAACAGTTTATATGAGTAAGTAAACTAAGCAAAATATTGGTTTTCCCACAACCGCTAGGTCCATTAATTATACAACGTATGTTATTTGGTAATAAATTACTATGATTTCTAATATCATTTTTAAGAGATTTCAAATCAAAATTTTTTACTTTTAAAGATTGCTTGTGCTTAATAAATGACATTTTATTTATTGAGTATATATATATACGTAAGACTGTTTTATACTTTAGTTACAAACCAGAACTGAATGATTACATACAGTGGAGCTGGTATAATTAACAAAGTAATAGATTATTTACCTATTGAACTACACATACCTGGTTATAATTTTTGTGGTCCTGGTACGAAATTAAGGAAAAGATTAGCTCTAGGTCATCGGGGCATCAACCCGTTAGATGAAGCTTGTCGTGAACATGACATTGCTTATTCCCACAGCAATGATTTAAAAAAAAGATACGAAGCCGGAGGACCTCAGCTTTCATTGTCTCTAGTGAACTATACCAAAATTGTTTGTTTTAGGATAATTTTGTAAATTAACTATTATTTTGGGCCTAATATACAGTCTCATTCTAGGTCAACATGCGCAGCTATTTACAAATATCTAATGTTAATATTTAGCGGGTACGAGCTCACTTCCGCTCCGGTCTTGGTATTAAGCTAGTGTTTGCGCGCCTAGGTTGTATGCAACCCACATGGGTTTGGTGTGTTGCGGTGTGTGCTGCTGTTGTCCTGTTGAATTTTATTTTTTCTATGCAATCCACATGCGTTGTGTGTGTGTGTGTGTATAGTGCAGATAAATAATATAGATCTCACTCTTGCCGCCCTCTCCCTCCGCCCCTGCCGCCCTCTCCAACCGCCCCTGCCGCCCTCTCCCTCCGCCCCGGTCGCCCTTTCCCTCCGCCCCGGCCGCCCTCTCCCTCCGCCCCTGCCGCCCTCTACCTAAACCCCCCAGGTGGCACCAGGATCTGGGGGATGCTGCTGCAGGGATAGGGTTGAATAAAAGAAAAATATATATGTTTTATATTTATTTACATGGAACAACAACAATTAGAGTGATTTATATATGTACACAATTCAAAATTACAATTGTTTATATACATTTTTATTTTATTTTTTAAAACAGAGTACGCTTTATAAAAGTAAAATCTGCTGAGATATATGGTAAAAGTATTCAATCCTGTAAAAAAGTAAAAATTAAAATAATACAATATTTGTTTAACATATAATACATACCTTTTCTCTTGTTCATTATTATTGTCTGACACATTCTTGTTTATTCCATGATGTAAATAATTCACATTCGCAATTATGGCAACGATAGTAGTCTTGTGGTATAGTTTCTAAATCTTATAAATTTATATTATGACATTCTTTTTTATAAAAATATACAAATCTGGGCTCAGTAACCCAAGTTTTATCTACAGAATTTTCTTGAAAACAATATTCACATAATTTTAAAGGTCACACGTCCAGAATTCGTTCATCTTCAAGCCAAGCATGATTTGAATCTTGTGGTGTTCCACATAAAGGATATAAATTATTTGTACTTGATACTTCACTGTCCTGTATACTCATGATTGCGTGTGACTACTAAAAAAAGAACAAAAAAATATGTTTCTTTATACTAACATATTATGAAATTGCTTGGGAATATTAGGTGTGTGATAACAAAAAGAATACACAATGATAAAATTGATTTGTGATATGTATATATATTTCAGTTTTGTAACAAAAGAAAAAATATTAAATTAATTTGAAATATTTTTTAAATATAATTACTCGTAATTTACAATATTTAAAAAAAATTTATAATACATACATTTATACATAAATAACATAGACAACCTTGCCACTGCTCCATAATTGGAGTGGCCACAGGATGTCATCTCACCCGCATAGATGCAGGTTCCGGTGGAGGCAACTTGCTTAACTCTATGTACTTGATGTCAAGCATCTGAAATATATATAATAAATAAAGTCAAATTATAAATGTTAAGTCAAATTATAAATGTTATATTTAAAATACTAATAAATTTATAGCTTACATTTAATCGTTCAATGAGATGCTTATGCACCGCCATGGATATTTTAAAAAGTTGCATTGAAGCCATTGTATGAATAATGTATAAAACAGCAGTTGCTTTTATACAATATGATAATCTTTTATCAAGTTGTGGTCATTTGATTAAAATTTCTCATTTTAATATAGAACAACGTATAAGAAAGTTAATTTATTACAATGTACATAAAAGAAAATACAATATGTTACATATAAAAGGTAATACAAAAATAATATATAAGAATTAATAATATAAAAAAGGTATATAGTACCTTGGTGAGTACGGCGGCACTTCCGGTGTTCTCGATGACCGTGGTCATCCACATCTACCATTCTTCAGCTGAAGACATCCGGTGTGTTAGTTCTTCACGTACTTCTTGCACAACCCTCTCGAATTCGCACCCCGTTTCATTTCACCCTGTTTTCGACCTCGATGACCGTGGTCATCCTCGTCTACCATTCTTCTTCGCCCACTTCTTGCACAACCCTCTCGAATTCGCACCCCGTTTCATTTCACCCTGTTTTCGACCTCGATGACCGTGTTCATCCTCACCTACCATTCTTCTTCGCCCGCACTTCTTGCACAACCCTTTCGAATTCATCCACCCTGTATGCTCCGCCCCTATGGCCTGCACTCTCCACTTTAGTTGGGGGTGCCCATGGGGTGCACACTCCACTTCAGTTAGGAGTGCCTATGGGGGTGCACTCTCCACTTCAGTTAAGAGTGCCCGTAGGGTGCACTCACCGCTTTAGTTAAGAGTGCCCATGGGGTGCACTTTCCACTTTAGTTAGGAGTGCCTATGGGGTACACTCTCCACTTTAGTTATGAGTGCCTTTTGTGGGGTGCACTTTCCACTTTAGTTAAGAGTGCCCATGTGGTGCACTTTCCACTTTAGTTAGGAGTGCCTATGGGGTTGTACTCTCCACTTCAGTTAGGAGTGCCTATGGGGGTACACTCTCCACTTTAGTTATGAGTTCCTTTTGTGTGGTGCACTCTCCACTTCAGTTATGAGTGCCTTTTGTGGGGTGCACTCTTTACTTCAGTTAGGAGTGTCTTTTGTGGAGTGCACTCTCCACTTCGCTCCACTTTAGTTGACAGTGCCCACTCGCCACTTTAGTTAAGAATCTGGATCCGGGATCTATTTCATCGCGCGCGCGCGAAATATGAATTTTTATGATTTTTTATCTGGGTCTGGGATCTGGATCTGGGATCTGTTTGTATATATTATACTATGATTTATGGGTAAATACTGGGGGTGAGTTTGAATAAATGAAAAAAAAATACATTTTATATATTTATTTATTTGCGTAAAAACAGTATTATAAATATCTTAAAAACAACAATTACAATTATTCATATTTGTACATAAATTTAATTTGGTTATTATATATGTAACACATTTACATCGACAATAACAGAAAGATTTACATAATATGCATGCCATTCCATCAACTTGTACTTTAGGTATAGGGAAACATTTTAGTTCACAACAATATTCCTCGTTTGTGGTAACTTCTGTGTTGGCGGCTGAGGTGGCTGCAGTGGCGATGTTGTTTGTTTGATTATGAATAAATTCACATGAATAATTATATTTTTGATGTTCTTTTAAAGGGTCATCTCCCTGTATCCAGTTGTATAGTTCAATAGTACAGAAAGCACAGCGGACGATGTCAAGAAAGACTATGTAATAGAATCCAGCTTTTGCTAGATGTATTGGATTTATGAATTTATTTGACCAGCTGTTAACTGTAGCCAAACGTGCTTCTTCATTTGTCATATCATTTTTGATTTGATGTAGAATCTGCATAGCCTGTACAAATAAGAAATAAAATAGTTAATAATAAATACAACGTAAAGTAAATATATATATATACTTTGAAATTTAGTTTGTTGATCAACTGTATAATCTGAAAAAATAATAATAAAATAAAAATAAAAATAATAAGAATTTTAAATTATGTTTACTTCGTAACTTGGCTTGCTGTACGATGTAATTTGCATTCTGGCTGTTGTGGACTACTGTGTGTTTTAAATACTGAGTTTGTTTTATATACTACAAAATGTTGTGTATTAATCAGTAGAAAAATATAATTAACCATATTTTTTTCTATAAATACAATAGGAAAAACCATGAATTCCTGTATACAAGTTAGTTGGGAACACGTGTTAATCAGCACAAAACTAATGAACCACATACAAGTTGATATTTCATAAAATTATCAAAACCATAAATTCATGTTTACAACTTAGTTTGATAGAGAGAAAAAATAATGAACCACTGAGATTATATATGTATATAAAAACTTGTAAAGACAAAAACGAGTATATTTGATTGACAGTCGTAGCAGTGGAACGAAGAGATTTCTACAAACATATTTAAGGTATATTTTTTTTATTACTTTATTCTTTTACAAACACATATAAGTCATATTTTTTCTTATATATTTTTTTTTGTTTAGGAAATAAACAAAATATGAAATATATCGTAGATATACAAGGATTCTATATTAACGAATTCATCCTTAAAGAAATAACAGTGCTTGACGAAAATAATATATCAGAACATTTTATTTTGAATTCCCCGTATCCGTGGACATATTTAAATAAAAAACAAAAACATGGTGTACTCTGGTTGCAGAAGAATTTCCACAAACTTGATTGGCATGATGGTTATGTGAATTATTTTAAATTTCATCAAATATACTACCTACCATGCTAAAAAATGCAACCATAATATATGTAAAGGGTGATCAGAAAAAAACATTTCTATCATCATTAAATATAAATTGTATAATTATTGACATAGAAGATGCACCAGCACTAAAACATTGTAAAATTGAACAAAAATGTATATTTCATAAAAACAATTACGTTCGTTCAACACAAAATGTCTATAAAATATATGAATACTTAAAACATAATAAAATGTTTCAATAAAATACATTTGTATTATTTATCAACCCTTTTTTAATTCCTTTTATTTTAACATACATATAAATAAATATTATGAGTGTAATGATTTGTTATATTTCCTAAATGAAAAATATATGTATTTGAACAATAAATAATTTGAAAGGTGATAATTTGTTTTATTTCAACAGATATAATCATTCATTCAATATGAATGCAACAGATGAACAATTACACTGTGATTCAGAGATGGAACCATTGTTATGTAAAAATCCTAATAGATTTGTAACATTGCCAATTCAGTATCATGATATGTGGCTTATGTATAAGAAAGCTGAAGCTTCCTTTTGGGTAGCTGAAGAGGTCGATCTTTCAAAAGATTTACATGATTGGAATAATAAACTCAATAAAGATGAGAAATATTTTATTTCACATATATTAGCATTTTTCGTAGCTTCAGATGGAATTGTGAATGAGAATCTTGTTGAAAGATTCAGTCACGAAGTACAAGTAACGGAAGCACGTTGCTTTTATGGTTTACAAATTGCAATTGAAAATATTCACTCTGAAATGTACAGTTTACTTATTGACACATACATTGAAAACTCTGAAGAGAAGCAATTTTTATTTAATGCAATAGAAACAATTCCATGTGTGAAGAAGAAGGCTGATCGGGCTTTAAGATGGATATCAAGTACATCTACATTTGGTGAAAGAATTGTAGCGTTTGCAGCCGTTGAGGGAATATTTTTTTCGGGTAGTTTTGCTGCTATTTTTTGGTTAAAAAGTCGAGGATTAATGCCAGGACTAACATTCAGCAATGAACTAATATCACGTGATGAAGGTCTACATTGTGATTTTGCATGCTTAATGTTTAAACATTTACAACAGAGATCATCGTGTGAAAAAATTGTTGAAATTATCCGTGATGCAGTTACTATAGAACAAGAATTTCTTACAGAAACATTACCTGTACGTTTGTTAGGAATGAACTGTGAACTAATGAGTCAATATATTGAATTTGTTGCTGATAGATTACTCTTAGAGTTAGAATTTGAAAAGCTATATAATTCTAAAAATCCATTTAGTTTTATGGAGTTAATTTCACTAGAAGGTAAAACTAATTTTTTCGAAAAGAAAGTTGGTGAATATCAGAAATATGGAGTTATGAATAAGATTGATGGTGTTTTTAGAACAGATGTAGATTTTTAAATATTTATAATAAATGTGTAATAATGGAGAAAAATATTAAAAAAGTTTGTTTTAATGATAAAGTAATAGTACATTACCTTTATGTGTGGCAGTTTGCTTCACAGAATGCACGTAAAGGAAATTGGGAAATGTATTCACGTGATAGGGAAAGATTTCAACAAAGGATTAAGAGATTTGAATTATTATACAAAAATATTTTAAAATAAAACATTATAATATTTATTATGTATATAAATATTTACAATAATTTTTATTATTATGTATGCGTGTATATATTTACAACTTAAAATATATTTTATCGCTCTCCCACACTGTTGTAGTTCGTTTTAATTTTCTTAGTTCTGTAACAAAAGAAGGAAAATAAATAAATAAATAAAAAAAAACAAACAAAAATTTACCTATGCACACAAATGGATGATGATACCCCATCATCATCAGCATCATCATTGTTATCGTTTAAAGTCATTTGATGCATTCTTTTTGTTAATTTTTTTTCTTCCTCTTCTTCATCTTCTTTTCTTTTGTTATTTGAAATATCTACTTCCATCATATCTACAATTGGAATTTTTTCCTCATCATAATCATCATAAAATAATAACAATAACATAAACAAATTATTACCTATCAATATTGTCTTTGTTGACTGTTTCTAAAATTTTTAATATTTCCTCATTATCTTCTACTGATGATATATTATTTTGTATTATTTCATCATCTTTACATTTGAATATTTCTGTTTCGATTTTATCTAATTTTAAAAATATTTGTTTTAAAAATATTTTGTTCTTCATACTGTTTCATTAAATCATTTTCTAGACGATCCAGTTTTTTATAAATTTTTAATAATAAATGTTTGCTAAATGTGTCTATTCTCTCCATCTATTAAACATAAATATTTAAATTAAAATTTTGATATAAAGATAAAAGATTCTACTTACAGTTTTTTACACTAACACACAGAGAATTTTTAGAACTGTAATGAGTAATAGGAGGAGAAAATTTGCATTTTCAAAGCAAATTATATCTCTTGTGGTTAGTGTTATCAGAGGCACGGAGTGGTGGAATAAACTTTTTTAAAGATTTTTTTACTTTAATATGTTATCAATGTACATAAATATTAAATTAGAAGACTAATTATTTGTATAAATAGGTAGAAAACAGGTATAATAATGATTGAACACCGTTGCAGCATTTTAAAAACTGATTTGACTTTCATAATAGAAAATATTCAGTCTAGCAGTTAGACATCAACTGACTTCTATTTGTTTGTTTGTTTCTTTGGTAAATATATATATATATATATATATATATATATATATATATATATATTTATAGGAATTCAGGGTATAACTTTATAAATTAATACACGTACATTTAATGAAAATATTTATTTTAAAAAAAATAGTACATATTATTAAAAATTATATAAATGACTTATTCTATGTAACAAATTTTTTAGTTGTTTAAACACACTTATTTTAGCACATTCTATATTAAACAAAGATAAATCAAATTGTCCTGCCTTTACAAGTTTATTGGTAAATTCATTAAACGAATAGTAATTTTTGTTTTTGAAAAAATAGATTAGCCCATCAATGTAACGAAATACTCCATCAATATTTGTAGGTATTTCTGGAAATTTCTTATAAACATATGAATTTTCTTTAATAGCTAAATTACATTCGTTTAATTCAGAACAAAATGTATTACTATAAAAAATAAATGTATGACCTTGATATGAATTGAATATACCTGTAATATTATTTATATTTGGTAAGGATATATAATTTTTTGCTATTTCAAATGATGGAAACTTAATATTATAAATTTTATCAGCAACAATTATAATATTACCGTTTGGCCTCTGATAAATTGCTGAAATGTCACTAAAATTTTTAATAAACGGTATCCATGTTTTCAAATGAACAGGTTTGTAATTAAAAGTATTATCTAACAAATTTTTTATCCATACCCATTCATTATATATTATATATAAATTTTCTTTAATAACTAAAAATTTATTTAATTTTTCATTAATGTTGCAAATATTTGGTATTTTAGTGTCATCCTTCTCCTCCTCATCGTTCTTCGTTGTCTGTGTAGTAACAGGAGTAGTAGTAGTATACTGCATGATTTTTGTTGTATTTAATATTTTAGTAAAACGAGTACCATATAAACTGTGAATTATCTTTTGGTCTATATTACTTAATACAGGTGTATTATTATTATTATTATTATTATAAAGCACATTATAATTATATGTAGGATACATAATTGATTCTTCATCATATATGTGTCCTAAACCGATAGCATGCCCAATTTCATGGACCGCAACTTTAAAAAATTTATAATAATCGTTATCTGAATAACGTAACTCATAATCCCAATTTTCATCTATGTCAAAATGAATTTCTATAGGTGATTGTTGATAGTTAGGTAAATTTGCATGTGCTAATACTTTCCCACGTCCATCGAAAACATCAGGGCAATATTGATAACTATTTGCTTTTAAATGTTTTCCTCTTCCAAATGAAATACGTATATTTGGATTGTAAATATCTCTAGTAAAATTTATATCTGCTACTTTAGACCACATTTTAAACGCTTCTTCTAGTAAATAGTTTTGTCGTGCATACATATGATATGAATTCCATCTTACTAATTTATTACGCCATTTTATGTTATTATTAAGAGCGTGTAAATTATCTGGAACACCACATCTTGGACGTTGCATAAATGATAATGTTTCATTGTTCATTGTTCCATTTCCAGGTAAACCAAATTTTTGTTGATATAAGTTTAAAGCATGTTTGTACTCAAATGATTCCAAATTCGAACTATTTTCATTGGTGAAATTTAAGTAACCATAAATATTCAAATATACTATGATTTCAGTTTTGTCAAATGTGTAAACATATTGTGTAAATAAAATAAATATTAAAGAGAGCACCTTCATATTACAACAGTTAATAAATAACTAAAGTATTTTTTCAAAAACATATCTTTTAAATAGTTTTAACAATACCTGTCAATGGGGTGTACTCAACTAATTTGTCATGTAATATTAAACAGTGTGCTATTGTTGAAGCTGGGAATATTTCCATTGCTTCAAATTGTAATTTAATATCAACCGTAGAAGATTTAAGTTTCTCACTTTGTTTTGAGCAGTCAATTACAATTAAAGGTGCAGTTTCCTTAAAAGATTTCCAATTTAGTAAGGGGTAACTAGTTTCATTATAATATGACGCTTGAAACTTAGTATACATTTCATATAGTATTAAGTATTGATTCTTTTCAAAATTAATATTCATGTTTTCATAGGGGTACGTTTCAGAGTTTAGAATTAACTTGATATTTCTAATTTTACAATGATTAAATTTGCTAATATCGGCATTAAACTTATTTCTATAATCTGTTTGAAAACCTATAATAACATATCGAGGAGTTTCTAATTGACTAGATGATTTTATTTGCCATGTTTGTTGTGATGTAACTTGTAACACTGGAAACTCATGTAAATCCCAACTTCTAAATGGAATATATAAGGAGTTATTTTTGTTATTAACAATTTTTAATAAATTCAATTTTTCCTCATCATTTGGATAAATATGTTTGATACGCCACTGTATTTTATTTATCTTAATTTTTAATTCTTGTTGACTAATATAGACGTTACTGTCATTTCTAGCACGTATTAAAACAAGTTCTTGCTTGGCATTCACAATAAGTTTCTTAAAATCTTCTGCGAAACCCAAAAGCAGTTTTAGAGGTATCGAAACTATGAATTCTCCAGTGTCATTAATAATATTGTCGTTGTACCATCCCGCAGTTTCATATATTGATTTTTCATTAGAATTCATTGAAACATATGCTTTCATTGTACTGCAAATACCAACATTCTTTACTTTATCTATTTCCATGCCAAATAATTCATATCGTATTTCATCAAACAGGTGTGCAAAACCGTTATTAGCTAATTTAGCCTTGATAGGAGTTTTTCCATCCTTTTCTAAAAATTTTCCTTCTATTACAATGTAACTATCGTGGGGTACTGTGTAAATATCTTGATAATGTATAGGTATTCGAATTTCATCATTGTTCTCATACTGTGTGGGTGCATATGGATTATAAGTATGTAATTCTTCACGCCTAATAGCAGTACTGAATCTCACACCCTCGTTGATGTTTAATAGCTCATTCATTGTTCTTTTTTTGTTTTTTTCTTTAGTTTTAAACCGAGTGATTGTAGAAAGTTAATATTTTTACGTGTTAACGAGTATGCAGTTGACAATGAATTGAATTTATTTGAACTTTTCTTCTTATTATATACTTTACAGGTATTAAAATTAATACCCATAACTTATACTTTTTTTAAATGCAATCTGATTGTAACTTCTTCACCCCTAAAATGTACCAATTGTCCGTTTTGATCAACAATACGTAAAGTTATGTTGTTTATAGTTCGAACGTTCACTGGTAAATAAATAATATTTCCTGGTGTTTCTATTATTTTATAACCTGGGGGGACGGAAAGATTGAACTCATGAATTGTGTGAACTAATTCGTTATTTCTATATGCTCCAGTAACAATATTACACTCAATTGCTATTGTATTTACTTTCATTATGTTAACAGGAAAATCAGAAGTATGAATTACATTTGGTATCAGTTTTCGTTTGGAAAAACCCAGTAATTCACGAATACTATCATCGGGTTCGAAATTTATTTCACAGGTAGATGCAATTTCACATTTTAAAGTAGTAGTGTTAGCCTTAATTGTTAGTAAATTTTCTTTTTGTCTTTTCTTAATTTCATTCTGATAGTTTAAAATTTTTTCAAAATTGTCATCCGCACTGGGGTCACCAATTTTCAAACGTAAAAAGTAATTTATATCATTAATTTCATAATTACCCGTGGGTAATTCTATTACATCGTAATTGTTATTATTATTACTATTATTATTTTTATAATAAAATTTATTATTTGATTCATTTATATTTGGTACTGAATTATATGTACTAAAATTAATTAGACCTATTACATAGTGTTCATCATTGTTTAATTCAATAGGTGTGAAAAAATCTACACTTAGTATATTTGATTTTCCCGATAATGTTATCGTTCTCGACATTTTGAGTAAAATGAATTAAATTAAAGTGTTTATTGTTTATATAGAAATTTTAAACATAAATGACCACATTTAAATGAATCATAACTCTGATCAGTATTGTAATTGTATTTTATTTTTACATTATTACCAAAGTATTTTATTAATTCAAGGGGTGGGGGTAATTTACCAAAACTATCATAATACATAACAGAATTTCCATTTTTTCTATAAGCAACCCAATGAGTTCCAGATCCATCAAAATTATCTAAATTAATGATAGCGTTTTCATATTTTAATGGTTTTTTAGGTAATTTATTGCGCATGTAAATACCACGAAAATTTGGAATTTTGTGTGTGTACTTTAATAAATCGTGATTTGTCAACGCACGGTTAGGTAATTTTTTTAATGTTTTTTTTTCTTCCTTCTCTTTTGTGTTTTTTTTTTAGAATGACCACTACCATATTTATAGGGTTTCAAATATAATCCTGAACCACCCAACATTTTTTTCACACCATGCGATGCAACACCAATATTGCCTTACCAATTAAGGGTAATAACGGACCCAGTAATGGTAAAAATCCTCCCGTTTTCACCTGCTTTCTGCGTTTTACACTACTTTTACGTTTATTACAACCCATTCCAAATTTTCTCTTTAATTTCATAGAATTTTTTACAATCCAAGCTGCACGCTTTTCACCTGCAGATGCACTTTTTGATTTAATTCTTGATATCGCAGCTTCTTGTAATATTTTATCTGCTATATGCCGATCTTCTAAATTATTACTTTTAGAATATGCTATATCATGTTGTTTACAGGCTGCATCCAAAGCATTAATACCTGGATCACCTCGGGTTAATCGTTTTTGTAAATTTGTACCAGGTCCGCAATATTGGTATCCAGGTATGTGTAATTCAAAAGGTAATTTATTTATAACAGAATTGATTAAACCCTGTCCGCTGTGATGTGTAATCATGAAGAGTTGCAAATCAAATGAATATAAATAAAGAAGTTTTCTTCTATTTATATCAATTATGTAACATACCTCTGAACAGAATGCATTTCAAACACCAAAATAAAATTTTAAACGTTGATAATTTTGATATAAACACCAATAATATTAATAAAAAACATGGTGATTTATTACCAAATACTATTAGATGTATAATTTGCGGTCCCTCTAATTGTGGTAAAACAAATGTCATTCTAAGTTTATTAACTAATAAGAATGGATTAAAATTTGAAAATATTTACTTATACTCAAAGTCACTAAATCAACCAAAGTATAGATTTTTAGAAAATTGCATATCACGTGTTAAAGGTATGAGATTTTTTCCCTATACAGATAACAGTGAAATTGTTAAACCGCAAGATTCAAAACAAAATTCTATTTTCATATTCGACGATATTGCATGTGATAAACAAGACTGCATGAGGGAATATTTTAGTCAAGGACGTCATAATTCAGTTGATTGTTTCTATCTTTGTGAGACATATGCTCGTAAACCTAAACATTTAATACGAGATAATGCAAATTTAATAATACTTTTTAAGCAAGATGAAAAAAATTTACAACATGTGTATTCAGATCATTGTAATACTGATATGACTTTTCAAAAATTTAAAGATTTTTGTTCTTACTGTTGGACTAAGAAGTATGGATTTGCTGTTATCGATAAAGATAGTGATTTGTTAAACGGTCGTTATAGAAACGGATTTGATAGTTTTCTGAAAAAAAAATAATATGCACTATAAAAGTTATATATATGATATATTGTACTTAGTTACATAATAAACATTACCAAGTAAAGAACTAAACAAAGAATGGAGAAAAGTAAGCAAGATACACTTAAAAAAATTATACGTGTAAGTAAAGATATAAGAAGTAAATATCAAAGTTCAAAACGAGGTCAAGTTGAATCTGAGCATGAGCTTGCCAAAACATTCAAGCCAATCACAGAACCTTTAGAAGAATTAGTTAAAAAAGAACAGAATTACCAGATAACGTGTCACCTGTAAAACAATCACCTGAAAAAAGTCATGAAGATACATTTTATTCTACATTTACACCTACTAGAAGTTCTAAAAAACTTAAAGTGAGTAGGACACCTTTTCAAACACTAAGAACAACACCATTTGTACTTGATAGCGAAATTATAGCGGAAACAGATGGTGAAGAATCACCCACAAAAATTATACAAGATCATTTGGAAAAAACTATTGAAACACGTGAAGAATTGAAAGATTTGTTGGGTAACATTGCTGCAGAATATTTTAAATTCTACTTAACTTCAAATGATAGAGATACGGATAATATTTATGGTATTCGTCGAACTTCAAATGGAGATTGGATGATTGGAAATTCAAAAGTTGAAATTGACAATAATGATTTAAAGATAAAAGATAAATGGTATTAAGGTACACCTGGTCTATATGAGTTGCTTTTTTTTTAAAAAAAAATATACTGAAGAAGACCAAAAAAATTACATTAATTCTAAGTACAAGTGCACACAGATATGGTTATAATGAGTTAAATAGACTTAACAATAATCGAAGTAAAAAATACAGAGATATTATTAAACCCGCCATTGAAGCGGGCGGTGGAGGCGAGAAAAGAAGGAGTTATTCTCTTACAGACACTACTACAGGATATGGCATTTTACCAAAATATATGATTGTTACACCCAATCACCGTGAATATATTTACTGGGATAATCCCAACGAACTTGTTGAAAGACTACAATTGTTAATTGCTTCCAAAGAGGCTGGTCACACAGGACATGATAATGAAATTTTATCAATTATAGAAGAGTTGCGTGAAGCTAATATAATTAAATAGTTGCTGTTACACAGTGTGTATATGTACAGTTATACTTATAGCAATGAATAAAAACAAAGAATTATTATCAAAAATTGATAATTATTTATTAAACCTTACACATTTAAAATATATAACTGAAATGTATTGTATAACTAAATGGATAACACAACTTTATTTAGAACATAATACTAATAATTAAATGGTAAATAAATCGTTTAAACAAATATGTGAAGAAATTAAACCAATTCTGTTAAAAATAGAAGAATTAAAACAGTATATGGAAGACTTTATAAGAATAATAAATTTAAAGAACAACAAATGTAATAAAACAAAAAGTTATAAAAGGAAACGTGAACATAACGTACATACAATAATAAAAAAACACAAAAGAAATTATTATATAATATCATGTATAAATGTAGCTTGTTAAAAATAATCAGAAATGTGTGGTTCATTAGTTTTCCTTTGATTAACACGTGTTCACTACTAACTTGTAAACAGGAATTTGTGGTTTTGATAAAGTATTTATAGGAAAAATATGGTTAGATATTTTTCTCTAATGATTAACATAAATTAGCATAAAATATAAGTATGAAAAGCAAACATTTCATTATAAAAATAAGAACTGAATTCTAACAGCTCCACTGCTACCGCTGCTGTTGCTGATTCCTCCAGTTACTACAAACAAAAAGGGTAAGTAATATTTGTATATCTATATTAAATTTATATTTTATAATGTATGTTTATATTAAATTTGTTCTTTTCTTATTAGAAATAATGGATTCTGCTGCGGCTGTTGAGAAGCTAAATCTCCTTGGACGATATCCAAGCAAAAATATAATAAAAATAAAAGACTTAGAAGAAAATACACCATACGTCATTAAAGAAGCTCGCTATGTGTTTACAAAATTTAGACGCTCGATACTACTAGACATGGGTGAATTCGTAATATTTCTACCAAAACGTTTCAACACGTTGGAGATAGATGAAGTGGAGTCGTTGTTCCCAACACAATATTTGTTTTTACGAAAAAATGAGCTAGATAACATTGAGATTTTCTTCAAAACTAAAAATGAAATGGATTATAATAAAATGTAACAGAATGTTTTTATAAAAATATATTTATATATCATATTTATATACATACATATAGGTACATCATGTAATATTTTTACAAAATAATAAAATATATATACAATTTATTTTTATTTATTTATTTTTAACATTCATTGAACATCTTAATTTTTATTAAAATCAGGATTTATTTTTTTGTTAATTTCATTAATTTGTTTTGAATATCTTTTTTAATTAGTTCATATATAGTTTTATTAATATTTTCTTGTAAATTATGCATATTGCGCATGTTAGTTTTTAAAATATCTGAAATTATATTGATTTGACTTTGAATTTCTTCTTTTATTTGATTTGTTGCAGTGACGTGTTGTTGTATTTGGTGTTCATTATTTAAACATTTTTGTTGCAAAATTTTCATACTTGTTTGTTGTGTATGCATGTTAGTTTCAAAATTATTTTTAATTTGATTGATTTGATTTTGAATTTCTTCTTTTATTTTATTATTTGTTATAGTGATTTGTTCTTGTATAATTTTATTTACATTATTAAAATATGTTGAATATTTGTTATCTAACGTAATAATTTCTTCTTCTATTTTATCTACTTCCTCGAATTCACTATAAACCGTAATGAGTTCTTGTTGTAAAATTCTATTTACATTATTAATATCTTCTTTGTATCTGTTTTGGAACTTAATAATTTGTTCTTTAAGTTTATTATTTGTTGTAGTCAATTGTTCTTGTATTTTGAGTTCTTCTATTTTTCGTTCTTTATTTAAATTTATATTTAAGTTTTTAATATTTGTTGAATATTTGTTTTCTAACTCAATAATTTTTTATTTTAAATTATTTATAAGTATCAAAAATTTGTTTTGAAAGTTTGTAGATAACGCAGTAGACGTTAGTTCAGAACATTGTCCAAATTTGTTGACGTTCATTTTGATAATAACTAACTTTATATTAAAACAATCCATTTTATATTATTTAATAGTCAACATTTTCTCCTCCTCTTCTATGCAATACTTGTTCAGGAATAAGTTTCTCCCAATCTTCGTAAAATACAGTATGTTCTAGTATAACGTAACTTGTACACACTGTCTCCTCCACATTTTTAATGTGAATAATATGATAATCCTTAAGTGATTGTCTATATCTACATACACTATACGCTTCTCTATTTTTAAATAAATCTATAATATATGAATTAGGGCTAAAGTCATTCACTCTAATTTCTAAGTTATCTAATATTTCATCTGTACAATATGGAAGAAACACGCGATGGTGGTATGCGAAACACATTTTTTTTTATATGTTTAATGTTCAACATACAAGTTAAAAAGTAATTTAATATTTCATTTTTCTTAATATATATACAAAAAATTAAAAGAGTAACATAATGATTTTTTGATAAATTAACTTTTATTTTATCTATACTTTCAAAATGTCTGTATTATTGATCCAAGAATTATGATTATTACTAAAACCTAGTTATTTCACATACACTTGAGAACTTTTTTTGCGTAATACTTTTTCTACAAGGTAATCATTTGGGTATTTAGTTTTTTGTAACTCAAATTCGTAAAAACCACCTTCAATTGGATTATTTTGCAGAGCTTTTAATTTGTAGGTAATCGGGTTTGTACACTGAACTTTATCGATTACAAAAATTTCTGTTGACCAATTAGGTTCATACTCCTTTTGAAATATATGTTTATGTTTACTAATTCTTACAAAATCACCTACTTTGTGTTTACCTTTATTACACATTTTAATATTATTATAAACTTTTTTTAATAAATATTTCTCTACTTTCTTAGTAACATCAACAGGTTTCATATGTATTGTTCTGTACTTTATTGTTATAATTATTAATTAAATTTGATAATATTTTTAACCAGTTATGAGATCCCTGATAATTAAAATGACGCCACATATTTGTTTCGAGTGTTCGATTAAACATTTCACATACAGATGCTTTTAAATTACTATACGTTGAATAATGATTTATATTAAATTTTTTCATTAAACTATTAAACTTAGTATTATAAAATTCTTTCCCATTATCTGTTTGTTAATTTTTTGGAATACGACCTTGTTTAAAAATTTTACTCATTGTTAGAACAATATCATCAGCCGATTTTGATTTTATCGGTTCAGCCCAAGCATATTTGGAAAATACATCAATAACTGTTAATAAATATTTATGATTTTTATTTTCCTTAGCATAAAGAATCATTTCTACGAGATCTGCTTGCCTTAAATCATCAATTCCTTTCACTATTACACGTCTACGTGGATAATTTCGACGAGCTGGCTTGTGTAATTCATTTACAATTTGAATTTTAGTCATTATTTGAAATCTATATGTATTTTTTAAAATAAAATACTAGTTTCCATTTCTAACTACGGATGTATACTAATGAAATTTTTACTTTAATAATGTTTCTCAATAATGAACCACATACAAGTTGATATAAAATTATCAAAACCACAAATTCCTGTTTACAACTCATATAGAACAATATTCACAGTGAATTCTCGCAAACAAGAACAATTTTTCTGAAGAATATATATACATTGTATATACACACATTTAAAACTTATCCAAAATCGAAATACAAGAAGTATTCATGTAAGTAATAATATTAATAATAATTAAATAATATAATGATGTTTTCTCTGCTTATTAACAGGTGAAACTTGTTCAGAGAATAAACAAAAATCATCAAATTCAAGATTAGAAGAAGACAGCAAATAACGTTAGATTATTAAAACTTATCTGATATTATTTTATAAATATAAAAAAAAAACACCTCACAGTTTTCATCAATTGTTTGAAAGCATTGTTCTGAAAAATAACTATTTTGTGTACCGCTAAACAATGAATAGTAGTCTAAGTTCACTTAGTGATCAAACAATAACTCATATTCGAAAAGCAATAAAGTTAATTAAAACCGATGATGAAATTAATAGATGACGTAAAAATTTAAATAAAATAATTTCATTACTAAATAAATATATAAAAAAGAAAGGCTATAAAAATAATAAAGAAGAAAATTTATTAAAACTTGAAGCTAATTTAACAATTTTAAAAACATAAAGAAAAAATAAAAAACTTAAAAACTAAAACTGGATCATCTGAGAACGGAAAACCAGAACATAACTTACTATGGCAAAATATAAAATCTGTTTTTCAAAAACGTATTAAAACCGGTGTAATAAGAAACAAAGCGGGAAATAAAGATCATAAAATATTTCTACAACATGCAATTACAATATTTAAAAATAAAATAAAGAAAGCATTACAGTCATCAGTATTAAAAGTGAATGTTATATTTAGTGGACATTTCATTTTACCAAGTTCAGGTACAAGTGAAATTAAAACATTCAATACAAGAAACGAAGTAATTGACAATTCAACAAATATAAAAGAATGGTATAAAGAAAATGTATTAGATAAAAAAATGAACGATTTAAAAGAGTTTCAAGAACGAGACTCAGGCTGGGCTTTATATGAAATTCTACACCTGAAAGTAAACATAAACAATTATTCACCGATCACTGCTTCTGGAAAAGGTTATGTATAGTTACCTGCAGACATAAAGGCAAAACAAGCAATTATTAATGTTAACAATGATGACGATTATTGCTTTATTTGGGCTGTTACATCAGAGCTATATCCAGTACGTAAAAATTCTAACCGTACATCTGCATACCTCCATTTTTCAACAATTTTAAAGTATGATAGAATAGAATTTCTAATAAAATTAAAAAATATTGTGAAATTCGAAGAAATGAATGGACTTAACATAAATGTCTACACACTTGAAAAGGTGGTAAGAAAAAGCATGTTGTCGTACCAGTACGTCTAACCAAATGTGAATATGATAAAACAATACATTTACTGATGATTTATGCCGGAGACGAGGAAGAGGAGGAGGAAAAAGAAGCAGAAGAAGATCAGATTCATGATAATGACAGCATTTTATGTTGACATCACTGACAATGTTAGAAGACTTAGATCTCTTGAAAATTATCATTTTATGTGGATAAAAAATCTTTCACGATTATTGAGAAGTCAAATTTCAAACGCACATAAAGCCTTTCTTTGTGATAGATGTTTAAATCATTTTAGAAGCGAATGTAGTTTAGAAAAACACAAATAAAACTGTAAAAATGTTAATGAATGTAAAGTAACAGTGCCCACGGAAGAAAATAAAATATTGAATTTTAGAAACTTTCATCACAAAGAAAAAGTACCGTTTGTAATATATGCTGGTATAGAATCAATTTTGGAAAAAGTTAAAGAAGCACATGGTAAAAATACGGTGTATACACAGAAACATGTACCGTTTAGTATTGCGTATTACCTGAAATGTTCATACAATAACTCATATTCAAAATTTAATATTTACCGTGGAAGACACTGCATTGACAGGTTTGTTGAAGAAATTAACAATATAGCGAAACAAATATACATTATAATGAAATATATTAAACCGATGTAAATAACAACTAATGAAGAAATAAATTTTATAAATAATAGAAAATGGCATATTTGCGATGAAGTATTTACTCTGCATAACATAAAAGTACGTGATCATTCACATTTAACTGGAGAATACAGAGGAGCCGCTCATCAAAATTGCAATTTGAATTATACAAATTCACATGCAATACCTGTTGTATTTCATAATTTATCTTCGTACGACGCACACTTTATTATAAAAGAAATAACTACAAAAATTCCAGGCTCTATATCGCTATTACCAATAAACAAAGAACGATATATATATCCTTCACAAAATACGTAAAAAATACAAAAATTAATTTCAGATTTATAGACTCCTTCCGCTTTATGGCGACCAGTTTAGAAAAATTAGCTTCTTATCTAACAGATAGTGAAAAGTTGATAACAAGAGCTCACACTGATTCAGAAGAGAAATTTATATTAGTTACAAAAAAAGGTATATTCCCATATGAATATCTAGATAGTTGGGATAAACTAGATGAGGAACAACTACCTAGTATAGAAAAATTTTACAGTTCACTCAAAGGGGAAAACATATCAAATGAAGACTATCAGCATGCTATAAATGTTTGGAATTTATTTGAAATTCAAAATTTAGGACAATATGCTGATTTATATTTAAAAACTGATGTTTTATTACTAAGTGACATATTTAAAAATTTTCGTGAAAGTTGTTTAGAAACATATCAGTTAGATGCATTACACTACTATACTGCACCCGGATTAGCATTTAGTGCCATGTTAAAATGCAGTAAAATTCAATTGGAACTTTTAACAGACATTGATAAAATTTTGTTTATTGAAAAGGGAATCCGGGGTGGAGTGTCACAGTGTTCAAATAGATATGGGAAAGCAAATAATAAATATATGGGGGAGAAATATAATTGTAATGAATCTGACTCTTATTTAATGTATTTTGATGTAAATAACTTACATGGTGCTGCCATGAGTAATTATTTACCCTACTCAGAATTTGAGTGGGTTGATGTTTTAGACATATAAAAAATAGATTTGATGAATTTAAGTAATGAATCTCCCATAGATTACATTTTTGAAGTTGATTTAGAGTATCCGAAAAAATTACACAATGATCATAGAGATTTACCGTTATGCCCTGAACATTTTATACCACCTCAATCGAAACTACCAAAATTAGTAACAAATTTGTATGATAAAAAAACTATGTGATTTATTATCAAAATTTAAATCAATGTTTAAAATTGGGTTTAAAAATATCTAAAATTCATAGAGTTTTAAAATTTAAACAAAGACCATGGTTAAAAACATATACCGGATGACCCAGCTCGACCGACACATGGGAGTTTTACATGGGAAATCAGTTAATTATGAATAGTATCTCCCCAGTGCAAGATATTAACTTGAAATTTTGTACACTTATAGGAGAATATTAATTCTATGGATCACACTTATTTGAAATATGCAATTTCGTCTGCAGGGCGAGATTTATTAAATTTAAAATCTAATATTTTCGTTCAAAATCAGACAGCCATGAAAATAAAAGAAAATATTTATCTGACAGTTTAGTGAAGCATCACTGATTTTAATTCTTATTCCCTGTATTTTAATATTATTTATGTTGAATTTAGTTTCTTTTTGTTAAATAATATACCAATATTACAAAAATATAAATATCTACAATGGCATGTCAGTAACTGTCAGAACTGTCACATAGATATTTTCTTTTATTTCCATGGCTGAATGATTTTGAACGAAAATATTACATTTTAAATTTAATAAATCTCGCCCTGCAGACGAAATTGCATATTTCAAATAAGTTTGATCCATAGAATTAATATTCTCCGATAAGTATACAAAATTTGAAGTTAATATGTTGCACTGGGGAGATACTATTCATAATGAACTGATTTCCCATGTAAAACTCGCATGTGTCGGTCGAGCTGGGACATCCGGTATAGATATAAATACAAACATGCGAAAACAATCAAATAATGAATTTAAAAAGAATTTTTATAAATTAATGAATAACGCGGTGTTTGGTAAAACCATGGAGAACGTTCGTAAATATTAAGATATAAAAATAGTTTCAAATTGGGAGGGAAGATATGGTGCAAAATCTTACATACAACAACCAAATTTTCATAGTTGTACCATATTAGATGCTATTATATTAATAGAAATGATAAAAAAAAATATTACTTTTAACAAGCCCATATATGTTGGTTTCTCTATTTTAGACATTTCAAAAACTTACATTTATGACTTTCACTACAATTATATTAAGAAAAATGTTTGTAACAATACAAAATTATTGTACACAGACACAGATAGTCTTATTTACTTATTTAAAAATATTGATATCTAGAACGTAATGAAACGAGATATTTATAAATTTGATACTTCTGATTATCCACATAATAATATTTTCAACATACCTCTTGTTAACAAAAAAATTATTGGTCTCATGAAGGATGAAAATAATGGCGAGAAACCCTGTTATATAGTATGTGAACAATCGTTTTGATTCAGAGTATCACATGTACGGCACAATGAAAACATTAATTTACCATATACTTTGCGCGGTAATACGGGATGGAGTAAATTATCGGGCGGTAAAAATCTACATTTAATAAGACCCTCTATTTTATCAATATTATTATCAGAACCTAATAGCTGATGACACTCGTCGCCTACAAATATTTTCGGATGACCTATCGAATATTTAACGTACTTGCATACCTACGGATAGAAACTACATAAATCGACATATTTAATTTTTTAATCATTTTCAATTTTTCGATATAGAGAAACACAACCTGTCCTCCCGCCAAAAAATGAATCACGCGGGTTTAATGGTAAATAACTAATTAAAAGGTGATTTTCTAATAGCAAACGCTCCTCTTTATGCATAGCTTTTAATTGAATCCTAAACTGACATTCCCAAATTTCAATCATATTAAAACGCAACTCCTTTAATTTTCGTAGTTTTTCTTCTGTCCTCTGAAAACGTGCATTCAAACTTTCTTTAGAATTATTATAAATTGTTTCACTATCGCGATTTGTTTTGTAACATAATTTACATCTGTGATAAAAACATCCCATAAATTCAAATACTAAACGATCAGGAGCATAATACTTGTCAACTTTCAAATTATTTCCCAAGATAATTTCTTTCCCATGACCCGCATGTTCTATACGTATTTTTCGTAAAGTCTCCTCTCTAATAAGCCATTGTAATGCAATTTTTGATTGGTTGTCTGTGAGTCTGTAACCCTCTGTTGGAATTATGCCTATGGTGTTAAGTTGTAAAAATTGTCTTAGGAATACATGGTTACACGCGGAGGCTATTGTCACGGCTCCCGTAAAGGGACAGACATTACAATTTTCAATAAATGTTTTCCTAAATTTTCACATGCTTGGCGTAAGATATCAACATCGGAAATACAATATTCAACTATCTCTTGTTCCATTCTAAATACAACATTTTTATGAATTTGGTTTGTATGCCAATTTAGAAAATCATCCCGCATATTCATACCCATATTATCCACATCATATTTTTCAATAGATGGGACCGGACCTACGTAAAAACGGTTCTCGTCAGTGTTAAATAAATGCGGAAAGAATCCTTTTTTCAAAGAAACCGGTAAATCTATTGCTTTAGGCAGAGAAGACAAAGACATCGGTAAATAATTGATTGAATCGATAAATCGTTTTTTGTAATTAATTTCCATTAATAAGATTTTAAATTTAAAATTAATTTAGGTTTGAACATTAATGTTTCAGTTAAATATTTAAGAATTGAGCATCAAAACTTTTTGCATTATGTGCAATACATGTTATTTTATCAAACTCACTTCGCGGTGTGCAAACGTATTGTACAAACGCGGCGAGCGGGTCTAGTTTAAATATATGTTGACGAATACCACACATATTACATGGTAAATTTATATCCAGACCATCAGAACAAACGCTACATGATTGTTGTGCCACACATAAGTTTACTTCGTGAATCTTGTAATTATTCCTGGTTTTCTTTTGTTTTGTTTCAAAATCATAATAAATAAATAACGATTTTTATCTCTTTTCGGTTTTTTGTCAATGGTTATGTAGCACTGATGTCCACGCGGTTTATAATCTGTACATAATTTGCAAAATATTTTGCCACATATATACTCTCTCAGGGGTATGAGTGTATAGTTTTAAACAGTTTGTATATCTTTTTCTGTTATTACATATAGCTCCCTTATGATTATCGAGACATTGTTTTCCGCGGAAGCGTCTGTTGCAATTAGTGCACAAGAGACTATCATTAGCAAGTGAAGATTGAGATGTATGGTGACAGTAGGCACATATATTAGCACAACGATGTCTACCGCGTTCCCTATACGGTTTATGACATGGTTCACAAAAGTATACGGTGGAAAAAGCAGCAGTTAAACTTTTAATCACATTATTGTGATTATTATGACATAACAGATTAAGTCGCGGTAGGCTTGTGGCATTCATTCCTTCATAAAAAACGTTGCCCTCTGAACCGTATTCGTACACAATGATATTATAATCAGATAAACATCTTTGAAATTCCTTCAACTCAGGTAACCCGGACCCTTCGGCAGGTATTTTTACACCCGCCTTTAAAATAAATGCATGGGCACGTGCTGTCTGTATCTTTGATTTATTTTTTGATACGCTTTTAAAATCTGCTTCCTTTTTCGCCCATGATTCGGCTACCACTAACGCCCTCGGTAAGCATAAATTATCAGAGTTCGTTATTTCAATTATACCCACTTTACGTTTTGATAACTCAACAAAGCTTAATCCTCGACCATTGAGACTTCTACCTCTTCCAACTGGTACAGATACTCTTGTCATTTCTACTTCGAATTCTCCATTAACAAATATATTTGCATTGCTCTGCATAATATTACTCTCTGCACTCCAGATTATATCGATATGTAATTGACTCGCCAGCCTAAAGCTTACCCATATCGGACCGTTCTCAAGAGCAGGTGTGTGTAAAATCAAACCGACATAATCAGTACCGGGGACTGCTTGGGTAATATGTTTCACTAGATTTTTCAAACTATTTTTAAACCATTGTACAGGATTTGTATCTACCGGAGGATCAATAAAACGAAACATTGTTCGTTTGCCTATTAGATTAAACCTTCGTACACGGTTTTCTGTATTTGAAATTACGGTAAAATATTTTTTATACTCATCTTCACTGGTGTTATGTTCGAAGGGTGATGCACCGCTTCCGCTTTGTAAAGACGCCGTCTGTTGTGGTTCAATCTGATGATTGCACGAAACATCAATTATGCTTTCACAAATATTGAAAAGATGTTTTAAATTCTCTTCTTCGTCGGTTATTTGTTTATTTATTTCATCAGCTTTTTCTTCTTCTCCTCTTTGAATAATTTCATCACAGATATTCTGTATAGATATCAGATTATTAATTTCACTAGTGCTATTATTAAACATTTGTTATTTTACAATGCTTAATATCACACAAATCTTATCTTACAGTATACAAATAAACAAATGTACTAAAAACGAGCGTGTGTGTCTGCCTTATAAAGAGCTAGGCGTGCTTCCCCCTCTTAATAATTTTATAAACATAGACACCGCCCCATTACTAAGTATTTAATTTCATATCTTACATTTTTCAATAATTGCGGGACCTATAAATATACTTCACCGGTCTTTCACACTAGGACAAGTATAAATAAAAATTATTGTCACTTTATATAATATATTTTTTTTCTCTTAAAATGAAAGTTTTTACATATTGTACATCTTTATTTAACTTATTATAGTAATATGTATTATATTCTATAAATATGTCTTTAAAATCTAAATTCTTAAAAAATAAATATTCATATAAACTACTCTTTATGTCTCACTGGTTACTTATACTAAATAAAACTACATTCTGTAATTTTTTTTTATATATATTTCTAAAATTATTATATTTTAAATTATTGCTATTAATTATATTGCGTACTTCGTTTTCTAACCTAATTAAATTTTTAATATGGTCCTTATTCAAAACTATAAACTTATTCTTAAACCTGCACTTCAATTGTTCCCGCTGCAAAATGTTAAAATCAGTCCAAACTAAACTATATAATTTTTACTTTTTAAATAACAAACTAACCTACTATAATCTAAAATGTCTATAAAAGTTTTTTTAATTCTATTACCCACAAGTCGCACAACCACTCGCGGTACAGGGTTAGGTTCTAAACCTACAGCAATAAAAATCCGTCAAGAGGGATCGAGATTTCACCCAATAGCCGGTCATTATTGTCGGATGGATTTTGATGCCAGGACAGCGTGAAGCTTGTGGTTTGTACATCTCCGGTGATGAGGTCCATATTATTTTTCACCCAGTCGGAAATCATCGGACAATCTGGAATATCAAGATGTGCGGGGTGTCATCGTTGTCGTCGCTGTACACAAACTGTTAGGCGTACGGCTCCTCCGACTCCGATTCCGACGACGAAATTAATATCGGTTCCGAAATTTGTTCCACACACTTCTTCTTGTTTGACACAACATCTTCATCATCACACATTTCCTGAAGCACTTTCTCGAAGTCAGCTTCAGTTATCGGTGATGAATAAATTTGACTTGACTCGCGATGCACTATTTTAGTATTCAATGAGTCAAAACCGTTTATCGACTCATTGTAGTACGCCGTAGAAGTTGTAGCGTATGGTTTTCTTATATGAATATTTTCCATTATTTTAAATTTCTTTTTTGAAACAACTCCCGAAGGAGGAATAACAGAATTATCGCAATTTTTAGAAAAAAAAATTTTAAAAATGAAACGCTCAGTTAGAAACTAGAGACAGGCTGAATAAAAATATTTTTCGTACTCATGCATTGAAATGTGTTGTTTCGCGTTGCCTAAGCAACGCCTGGAACGTCAATTTCCCAGGTCTCCACCAGATAGGTGACCGGGAAATTTTGGAAAAAACACTCCTACTTCTACAGCATTTATTAAAAAACTATATTTATAATAAAATAGTATAATGTTTTAAACATTCTTTTACCTAATAATATTAAAAGAAAATAGGGGATTATTGAACGAAATTTAATGCAGAAAAAGTAAATTTAGTGCATTTGATATACAATGTTGGCAACAACTGCTGTCATGTTGACAGATTGACAGCACTTGTTAATACTGAAACACATAGCCACAAATCATGTATAATTTGTAATAAATAATTTTATTTGTTCAAAAATAACTAATTATTAGTTGTATAAATTTGTACGAAAAATATTGTACAAACCTCTTGCGTGAACTGGGTTTCCGGAATCGTTCTATGGCAGCGCTCGCGAGCTCGCGCCGCCAAACACTCTTCCGGAAACCAGTCGTTCCCGCATTTGGTATGTAAATAACTATTCTGACTTCTTATAGTAAGACAAAAATGCTATATTCGTTTGCATGTGGAGGGGATAGTTCTTCGAAAACCAATAGAACCCTACACGATAAAAATGTTCTTTGTGTTTTTATTTACCTAAAGAACATAATAATAACTTCACACTGAGGTACTTCGGGATTTATCAAATACATTAATGAAATAATACACAATATATAAAATTTAAGTACATATGCTTTATTATTATATTTCATTACAATTGAAGAAATTCGACAAGGTTCCCTTTTTTGTTTTTTCCAAACTCTTTAACACCCATATATTTTAAACTCTTATTGGTAATAGATTTTCTTAATTTCTAAATCTCCTCGTCCGAAAGATCGTCAAAGCGAGATGTAAATATGTTACAAAACTGTCACATACGACGAGGATTTTTTTCCGAAGCTAGTATTTACACTCCGTGAATCATTTAGTTTATACGGTTTGTTTATTTCTAATTCAGATATTCTCCTGACTGTTTTATCATTTTTCAACATCCCTCTTTCGTTTGATAGTGTAACAGTCAGTGCGTTTGGGTAGTGAACCGCACTGTCGTTGATGTATTGAACTATTACCCGGACAACCACAGAAAGAATAATTAAATTTATACTTACCTGTGTCACTACGCTGCCTAGGTAGACACACTGCTGCAGAATCGGATAATGGGTGCACACACACGAAAGAACGAAACAAGTTGATAAAAATATAAATATAATTAAAGATTAATTAATAACAAAATCTAAGATATGAATACAATTTGGAAACGTGCGACCGTTCGCTTTCACGACCGAATCGAGAATTCTCCCTGCTGGAAACGCACAGTCTTTGCAAGCTGGTTCATTTGACCACGTTAACAATTTTCGACCGCGGTTTTACTCGAATTTACGTGTGCGGAAACTCGCCAGCCACGAGTCAGCGAGTGCAACGAACACGGTGCACCATAAACAGAACATAAATAAATAATAATAAAATTTCCGAAGGCACACACGTGGCCGTTACACTGCCTGCCCCTTTGAACTCAACTGTATAAAACCAATTCAGCTGAGCACAAAGAAGCAAATGAACCAACTTACAATCTACTTAACTACTCTAATCTAACAATAGCTACATTTCAATTCTCTACCAGTAAACTTAATGTCCCTACTGAACTACACTTGATGACTGAGTGAACTAAGGCACTACATGCTGACGGAGCGGACCGATATCGGCTGGCGGATCGGTGGCTTTCGCAGGAGGGTGAGTCGCTATCTGTTGGAGGCTCGGGTATATGGTTAACGTGGTTCCGATGTTGGTCGTGTCCGTCGCCGGGGTGATACGGTCTGTCGTCTCGGCGCTCTGTTGTCCTCAAACTAAACATGTTTAGTATGACTGAGCATACGTACCGTATTACATTATATAGAGTGTATAGGAGCATAAATACACTGAACAGGTTCCCGGTATATGAAAGGAATCCCCAAACTTCTGCTGCGGCACCCCAAGCCATCTTCACGAACTCCTTTTGACTGAAGACGTTGGGGATGTGGAGATCTTGTCCATCAGTTTCGGTTCCTATCACTCGACGCGTCATGATGTTCGTTACGGCACGCCGCTCGTTAGGGAAGAGCAGTGTTTGTTGAAACGCAGCCATATCCTGTTGGGTGTAAACACCGTGTGCGCTTATGGGTGCAATTTTAGTCATAGGGATCGCTTCGCTAGCGTCATTAGCATCCAGTGTCGTTGGGTCAGGTTGTGTTCTGCGTAGGTCCGGATCCAACTCCAACCACTTGCCCTCTAAGTGGAACATAACTGGAAGTTGGTTCCCGCAGTCGACTTGCGTGCCATGGTCCTGGATTATGTGTGTAATGGGTGCCATGAACTTGTTCTTGTACGTGATCGCAGTTCTTGGTAGCACGAAGTCGTTTTCCGATAGTCTACTACTTTCGGGCTACATTTTATCACATACAGGACCTCGCCCATTACTCGCCCCATGTGTCCTGATGCTTCTTTCACTAAGCCGCTTACCACGTCTGGGTTCTCTAGGGCTAGCATGATACGGTTCCGCATGATCTGTTCTCTTAAATGACACCGTTTCAATATAGCATCATACACTAAATCCTTAGCCTGTTGTTTAAATGCTATTTCCAAAAACAATAGTTTGCTAAGGACTTGTGGCATCAAGTCTATATTTTGGCTCACTCTTCTAGATTTCTTGAAGTAGAAGCCTAGATAGGATTCCGTGATAATTAGAAGTCGATTCTGCTCAGTCCGCCAAGCTGGTTGGTGGCAGAGCAGCTCCTGTCGATCTAATCGGAGGGCGAAAACCGTATCTTGAGCCTCTACGACGACATACTTTGTGGTGTTGTCAATCGTTAGCGCCACAGCGGCTCCTTCATACAGGACGTCGATCCCCTCAGCCGAACATCGGTCATTGATTTGGGTTTTCCAGGTTACTTCACCCGCCAGATCATCGAAACAGTAAGTACCGGTGTAAGTACATACGGTTCCGGATCGTAGCCGTACAATATTCTCTTCGACATCTGCGATGGTGACGTAATCCGACAATTTTTTAGTAATAGCCGCGCTGACAATGACGTCTTTGTAGGTGGTGCCTTGCTGCGTATATTGTACCCCAGAACAACGACCACTAGGTTCCAAGTGACCGGCTAACGTTGTTGATACTTCTGTGGTCCCGTTTACTAGTAATCCAGATACAATTCCGGCTCCCAGGCCAGTGAGATCGATTCTTTGGAAACGGTGGGCCTCTAGACATCGGTCTCCCTTTACTAGATGCACATACCGTGCCAGACTCCCTAAAACTGCACTGGTGTGGGAATGCATACTACAGTGTTCAATTAGTTGTCGAACTGTCACAAGACAGTTAAACACGTGTATTTCCGAGTAGCGTCGTTCTTGTACTAACTGGATCTTGGTGGTGGTCTCGGTCGAATCCTTCATGGGGTCTCGACAAGGCTGTACGTCCAGTAAGGATATCCTTGATATCTCCGAGTCGGTGTCTGCACAGTCATATGATATTAGTTCAGCCCATAGTCCAGTATAACTTACAACTAATATAATACTAAGTATTCTAACGCTATACATGATTCAGATTCTATTCGACCGGATCCAAGAGTGGTCTGGGACAGCTCCGCGACTCCTTGTGGCGTAGCGGGCGTTTTGTGGCGGTGTATTTTCTTCTACCGTCGAATAGGAGTCTGAGGATGTCGAGGTTTGCAAGGTGGAGTCTATCGCCTCAGGAGATTCGGTAACTACTGTTAAGGAACTGCTATCTGAAACTGGCAAATTATTAGTCTGTGTTACGATATTCTTTTGCTGGGCCGGCTTATACCATGGTATAATAGGCGTAATCCCTTCTTGCCCGTTTAACAGTTCAACCGTCTTAGGCGAGTCGACATAATCGAGTGGGGGTGTTAAGTCAACGTCATTTATTGACATGTAACAGGGTTTTAATCTGTTAACATGTACGGTCATTTGTCTTCGTCCATAAATTTCTTTTATGACAGCGTTTACTTCACGCAACTCAATTATGCGACACGGTCCTGACCATTTCTTTGCCAATTTCGCACTAGTGCCCACTTTAACTGTTGGAATAAATAGGAGCACCCTGTCACCTACTTTAAATTTAACATCGCCACTTTTTAAAAGTTCGATGTACACGATCAATGTTTTTATCCAACTGTTCTCGGGCCTTGGCGTGTGCGATCTTTTACCGTTGTAACATTTCGCTCGCATAATTAAGATCTGTGTCATAACGCGTCTTTAAGAAGCGAAATATTTCATCAAATGTACTGCAGAAGGCAGACACGGCAAACGGTAACCACTCATCCCAGTCAGTATGGCTCGAATTTACATAGTGCGACAGTATATCCTTCAATGTCCTGTGACTACGTTCTATAATACCATTAGTCTGTGATCGAAATGCGGTCGTGTGTAATCGTTCTATTTGTAATATTTGACAAATTTCTTTCATAAGTTTAGAAAGGAAATTTGTACTAAGGTCGGTCAGTAATTGTCGAGGTGTCCCATGACGTAAGATTATGCCCTTTACAAAAGTTTTAGCGACAGTATAAGCGGTTTGATCCTTCAAAGGAAATGGCTCTAGATAACGAGTTGCGGCATCCTGTACTGTCAGGATGTATTTATTACCTGAGTCAGTAGTAACTAACGGACCAACTACATCCATGGCAATGCGTTCGAACGGTCGAGTGACGGGATTAAACTTTTTTAAAGGGGCCGGTTTCAAATGAGGAGACGTTTTCCGTTGTGTGCACGACATACACTTCTTTACATAGTCCTGAACGTCGGAACGGAGATTTGGCCAAAAGAATCTTGAATTTACTTTTTCGAAGGTTTTCTCCGTTCCACAATGACCTGATAAAGGTGAGTCATGGCACGCTTTCAAAATTGGTTTCCGAAATTTGGCAGGCACTACTAGGCGATCTTCATAGCGTTCATCGTCCGACTTACGATAAACAAGTCCGTCGTCATCAAAATAAAAGTCACAGTGGGGTTGGTCACGGATTTTATCTAAGAAGGTCGCAACTTGAGCATCTATTCTTTGTTCGGCCTTCATGACATCGCGATCCCATATCACTGGCTCCTAATGTTTCTGATGAAACATAAGCCGTACGGGCTTGATACGCGAGAGAGCGTCTGCATTAGTATGCATCTTACCAGGACGATAATTAATTTCGAAATCGTACTCTGATAAGAGCAATGACCATCTGATCAGTCTGCTTGATGGCTCCGATGTTTTCATTAACCATTTAAGTGGCTGATGATCGGTATACTATGAACTTATGACCATACAAGTAAATTCTGAAAAGTTTAATACTCCATACTAATGCAAGGCATTCTCTTTGCGTAGTATCGTAGTTACGTTCAGCCGAACTGAGTTGTCTACTCGCATATGCCACAAGAAACTCATGACCCTCGTACACCTGACACAACACAGCACCTATCGCGTAAGCGGAATCATCGGTACAAAGTATAAAAGGTTTTTTGGTATCCGGATATTTCAAAATGGGCGATTTTGTCAAAAGAGTTCGTAGCGTATTAAACGCTAATTTACAATTTTTCTTAGTTAGAACGGTCAATGGTAAAGCTACATTCGCAAAATTTGGAATAAACCGTCTATAAAAACCAATTAACCCTAAAAATTATCTAATTTCGGTAACGTCACGTGGGACTGGAATATGTCTGAGATATTTTGTTTCGCTCATCATGTATTTACATTTTTCAGGATTTAATGATAGGTTAGCTTCTCTAAGGCGATCAAAAATTAATTTTAATTTTTCAATATGTTCATCCAAACTATCAGAGCTGAAACATATAATATCGTCCAGATACACAAAACAGTGTGAATCCGTTAATCCAGCCAAAACGGTGTACATCAGTCGCTGCCAAGTACTGGGGCTATTGATTAGTCCAAATGGCATCCGATTACATTCATAGTGACCCCAAGGTACGGAAAAAGCGGTCTTTTCTTTATCTCGCGGGTCCATCTCTACTTGCCAGTAACCTTTCGCCAAATCTAAAGTGCTAAAACGAACGACTTTTCCTAATTGATTTAACTTGTCTTGTAAATTTGGAATGGGAAAGTAGTCGCGTTTAGTAATTTTGTTCAATTCGCGATAATCTATACAAAATCGAAATGAACTTTCCACATTGCTTCATTTTTTCTCTACTAAAACTACTGGAGCGGAATAAGGACTAATCGATGGCTGAATGATGTTATTTTGTAACATCTCATCTACAATTTCTTTCAATACTTGTTGGCGACTAAAAGGTACACGATAAGAAGCGCGTGCCACTGGGACGTCAGTGCTTGTGTGTATCCGGTGTTGTACAAGTGTCGTCTTACTGAGCGGTGCGGTCTTTACTTTGAATATAACAGCATATTCATTTAAAAATTTTTCAAATTTATCTCGTTCGTTGTCTGGCAAATGATCTAAATTAAGTTTATGAGGGCTGATCATATTCAAGGTATTGATACTGTTGCTATGATTCTTGTCGGCTTCTAATTGCACTTCGGCTTCTACTGCCAAACCTACAGGTGTACGTTTAGGAATGACTACTTCCTCATTATTAACATTTACTATATTAATAAATGAAGGGCTACTTGTTTTTTGAAACAGCGTTCGTGCTATTAGAATGCCGGGCGAGTTTACATCATGCGGCTCTATTACGTACGTCTTATCGGGCATCCTGTTATCAAGAGATAACTCGACAACAGCGATATGTCTCACGAAAATTTTTAAATTTTCTTTCAAACAAACTACAAAATTTTTATGAAGAGTGTTCGAAATCGCCGGACTAATATTAATTTTACGAGTATTTACAGGGTGCGACTCATTTTTCGTTAAACACTCTTCGGTCAATGCTCTCGAATTTTGATTTGACGGTACAGGATCTGAACAAGGTTGATCACAGCCTCGTTCATCAACGTTACTGCGATCTATAGTATTATTAATTTGATCCTGAGATTCAAACAAATTTGTCGAGCATACTTTACTGCTTATCTCCATTGTTTCGTCAGCAAAGATAGCACGGACGTTCTCGCCTGAGCTGTAATTGTTCCGTGTTATATGATCTAACATAGATAAGACCTGATTATAAATCTTAAATCGATTTTTCCCAAAGTCAATGGTTACTTTATGGCGGATTAAAAAATCTATTCCGATCAGTCTGTCAACTGGTAAATGCAGCTCATCGGGACAAACTACAAAACGATGTATTAGATTAGTGGAACCCACGGTCAATTCTACATTAGTAACCCCGTGGCTACTCATTTGGTATCCAGAATCGTCTACTAATATATCGTTCGAGGGTGTGATAGATAAATTTAACTCGTCAACTACACTTCGTTTTAATAGCGATTCGGCGGCACCGGAATTTATTAAAAACGTACGATCTGATCAATTTATTTCCAAAATGAGAAATTTAGTCTTATCTGTGTTAGAATCTGTGACCCGTGGAACAATAAAGCGGCGTTCTTCTAAACTGTCTGACGTTGGGTCGCCGTCGAGACAGGTTTGGTGTTTAAAGGACACGACTTATCATCCGCACGGTGACTGACTTTAACGCAGTTGTAACTTAATGTCTGCTTAGGTTGAGAACACTTTTTCGATATGTGGTCAGTACTACCACAGTTAAAGCAACGACCTCTCATATTGTGGTATCGCTGATCCGTGCGTAACACTGTGTTCTTCTTTGGTGTTATTTTACGGTGGGATTCCGAAGGTGTAAGTACTGATGCAACCTTGTGCCTTTATTATTTTGAGACGAACTCAACGCGCGGACATGTGCTTTATGTGCTTCGGCTTTCGTTTCACGATAAAGACGCGCTAAGACCTCCTCGCAATGCTCCGCGTACGGTAATGCCTCCTCAACAGTTTCAAATTGCCGAATTCTACTAACTTCATTTGCTAATTTAGTATCCAGGCCCTCGAAAAATTGTTTAATGATCATCGTCTCGCGTTTTATTCGATTTCGCAAGCTCGTCAAATCGGTGCCATCTGACACAGGAAACAGTTTTGCGGCTGCAATAACCAAATGTAATGCGAATTTTTGCAGTGGTTCATCTTTTCTACGGAAAATTTTGAAGAATTCCTTTTCAGCTATTGCAAAATCGGTTTTCTTTCCAAATAATCTAACTAACCATTCACGAATGCTAATAATTGAATTTGGCCGTTTATCTACCGGAAGTGAATAAAAGCAATTTTGGGGTTCCCCTTTTAATTTCAATTTTATGGCCGTAACCACTATCGACTATCGGTCCATCTATAACATTCGGCTACCGTCGCTACATTATCTAGAAAGGCTTCCTGATCAGGACCACCGGAATAAGTATCAATCGTTTTAAGGGCCGGGTCAATAAATGCTTGTCTCGCTTGTGGAGAACTGGTTTGTATCGGTTGTTCTGTAGGTAGACCAATATTTGGTTTATAATTTGGGAAGTGATATGAAAAAGGTGCCATATGAAGTTCTGGGAGTGGGACACGGGACGGGCCAGGTTGCATTAAATATTCGTAAGGATAATAATAGGGCATTGTAACTGGAGGAGCGATCGGATTCTCTACTGTTGTCGTAGTCGTACTGGTTGAATATACCACCGTCGTGGAAGTAAGCGGATTAAGAACAGTCGTAGTCGTGGTTGGAGTCACTACGTCCGTGTGATTTACCATTTTGGTTTTGTGTCAAACTAATTCAATCGATCGTTTGCTTATCTAGTAATAACAATTTTTTTTTACTAGATCCTACGACTGCGCCAATTGTAACAGTCAGTGCGTTTGGGTAGTGAACCGCACTGTCGTTGACGTATTGAACTATTACCCGGACAACCACAGAAAGAATAATGAAATTTGTACTTACCTGCGTCACTACGCTGCCTGGGTAGACACACTGCTGCAGAATCGGATAATGGGTGCACACACACGAAAGAGCGAAACATGTTGATAAAAATATAAATATAATTAAAGATTAATTAATAACAAAATATAAGATATGAATACAATTTGGAAACGTGCGACTGTTCGCTTCCACGACCGAATCGAGAATAGCATAGTAATGCCAATTGGCATCGGACCTTAAAATACAAAAATCTAATTCCCTTGAGGGCATCCGATAAAAATATAAGCTAAAAACTAATCTAGTGAGTACTAATTATAGTAAAAATATTTTGTTTTATGGTAATTTTGTGTTTTTACGGAGTACTTACTCAAAAATCTTGTTGATTCGTGCAACTGTTGATACGCCAGACAACGTTATATGCAAGAATGTGTGGAGTACCGAGGGCGACCGCTAGATTGCATTAGTACACGTAATACGAATTTATTATGATGCCAAACGGCATTATCATGCAGAAAAGATATATTTTTGTTCAATTTTTTTTATTACGTCACGATGCCAATTGGCAACGGTATGCGATACAGGGTTAAGTGCTGAATTTTTGATTTGATTGTTGCTACATTTCGTTTGATATTATTTTGTTTTATATAGATTTTTACTTGGCTAGCTGGAGGATAAGTTTTTGCATCGATGTAGTTTTTGAAAGTGTCAGGTACTAAATTAATTTCTTCTTGACACCAACCTGAAATGAAAAACACATTTAATTTTTAAATAGTAATTCAAATCTAGGGATACTATACCTTTTTTCTTTATAAGTCGTTTGGTTTTTTCCTCGGTTATTTCCGTTGAAATTGTATCACTTTCATGGTCAGTTGAATCTGGAGACAATATAAATTTATGAAACATGGCTTTGAACCTAATGAACCGATCCACGCCATTGTTTTCCGAACTAAAATCCAACAAGTACAATATCAGCGATCTGTTTTATATATGCAGATATTGTGCTTGCTCGTTTTTAGTTCGAAAACAATGACGTACATCGGTTGATTCGGTGCATAGCCTATATTTACATATTACAAATAGAATCAGTTCGAGATTGTAGTTTTCTTTTCAAGTAATTTACATAATTTTTATGAAAATTATACCTGTTTCTTCTATGCATTCTTCTCGTCTGTATTCTTTATCGGTTATTCTTTCATTAGGAGTGTCCACTTTGGAATTAGTTTCACAAGTGTTGCTTAAAAAATCCAAATTAAATTACAATTGTAATTATTGTAGTATGGGTTACCAATATGTGTTTCATTCATATATTCCAAGTTTTTATCGAAATTTATTTGAGATAATGATTTTCCTTTATATTCCGTTGAAATAGCTCCTTTTTCCATAATCAGTAGTAATTTCGATATCTTGGCGGTTTGATAGATATCAACAGGAAATCTGAAAGAAATTATGACAGTTATATACATATGTATTTATTACATTCTTATATTTAATCTTACTCATAAAATTCTTCGTGGGATTTTTGAGTATGCCCCATAAAATCAGAAAATTGTTTGCTTTCATCATTACTTAAATTTAATATCTGCATCGTAGTCGCAATTTGTTTTCTTAGTTTGTTACTGGATATTGCTTCTGGATTTTCTAATTTAATCTTTTTTGTGAGTGTTCTTATTGCAAGATCTCCTTTACCCCATTTAATTTTACTTCCTGGTGTCGCAAATATGTACTCATTATCTGATGATATGTATTTATTTTATGTTGAAGTAATAAATCAATAAATTCTTGAATTAGTTCAGGTATTAATATTGCTACTGCTCTAGATCCCTTTCCGCTAGTGACAACTCTTTTATATTTTTTAGTCAACATCTTCTCACACTCAGTTAAAACGTTTTCAAAATCTACACAGTTAGTTTTGTAATCAAGCTGATAATCTTTAATTTTCAAATACTGAACGTCGCCAATCCTTCTTCTATTAAAAACGATTAATAATGCTAAAATGCATTGTACTAAATCTTTGTATGTGCTTTCATTATCATTATAATTGTCATTATTGTTTTTACAATTATTTGCAATATTAATAGTTTCTTTTCAGAATTTTTCAATGTCTGCAACTAGCGGCAGTAAACTTGGTTTACTCCAACGTTTTTCTTGTAAATCTTTATTAGCAAGCGAACTGAGTTCAATATTCCATCTAGATGTTAGTAATAACTTGAATTTCTTAATAGTTTGTAGCCATATTTTGCTTTCTTCTCGACTTTTACATTTAAATCCGTCGCTTTCTTTTAGTACGAGGTGCATTAATTCATCACACATGGTTTTTAATGAAGTTCCTAAATGCATGGCAAGACTAGGTGCTTTGAAAGATTTTTTAATGGAATCATAACCCGCAATATTCCTGACAGCAGATATTACCGTATTAAAATACTTTGGATGGATTAAATCTTTTAGGTACAAATTTTCCTTATTACTCATTCTTCTAAAATTAATTAATAAACGCGCAAGTTCTCGCATACGCGTACTACAATCGAATGCTATTCGTTCTCGTTTGTGTCTTTTTAAATAGGACTCTCCAAAATGACATAAGCAGATCTTTCTTTGCTTCGAAAGCGATGTCATCGCCTTTCATTAAATCAAACACCTAAAAATGGGAGAATAAATAAATAAAAAAAAAGCAGTATAATATGTTATAAAAAAAAATGTATGTCAATTCGCATTAGCAGACGATCCACGTCATTGTTTGCCGATCTGACAACCAACAACAATAATATCTGCTGTCACTGCCATACACGCCTGAATCGTTGGCTAACGCGAATTGACCATAAATGATGCATTTCGGATTTAAAAACGATATCGTTTTACCTGTTCTTTAACATTCAACTTTGATATTACGTTCGTAGGATCAACTGCGCAGGCAGTAATTGTATGGGACCGAGAAATGTGATTTTTCGTTACCATTTTATTCTCAGCATGTTTCCTATATGTATCGCAACATTTTGTATGACGTCTTAAATATTGTTTAAGAAATAATCCTTTACAATATGCACAGGGATAATACTTATCCTGAGCGGACCTGTTTATTATGTTAAGTTTTCGATTTGGCCTTACTGTTCCTTTTGTATAAAGATTAAAATTTGTCTCATTTCTCAAGAGGCCCAATGCAAGCTTTCTCTCTTTGCTATTCTTTGGATATCGAAATATGGTTTGAATTTCGTTTTCAGCTGAATATTGTCTTTTTAAATGACATGAGAAATTTTTAGTGTCTATATCATCTTCACAAAATTTACATTGCATTTTTTTCCCGTGTTTCTTCTGACTCTAAGGAAAATTAAATAAATTAAAACTTCTACGAGTATTACATTGAATTATTATTTGTTTTTTTTTTAAATAAATTCTTTGCACACCTTAATTTTTTCAGAAAGTGCCTGGGAAAATGTTTTACAATTAGTTTCAGCATGACAAATGTCATCATTAATTATTTCGTTCAAATTACAATTATTATCAGATGATTCGCCGGTAGTATCGGGTGAGTATTCCGATATATTAAAGTCTTTATCTCTGCTGTCGTCATTATAATCATTGCTGTCAGAATCATGAATACTGAGAGAAGCATTTTTATTTGTGTTTGACGTCTCCAGGAGACCTATTCTGTGGCACGTATCACTTGTCACTAGTGATAAGTTGATGACGTCAGCGAGTGATAGTTTACGAGTGATACTTTAGTTTCTTTTGAATGGTTAGGTTTTTTCCAGTACATGTTTACGTTGGCAATACATTCAAATATTCAAAATATGAATCACATAATAATAAGCGGCCATACTGGGATCTCTGTATCTCCACAAATTTTACTAATTATTTATTTAATGTATAAATTGTTAATATTTTCTACGTTTTTGTAAATATTTTCTATATTTGCAAAAATACATAATACAAAAAGCAAAAATACATTACACAAAGTACAGAATACAAAAATTACGAAAATATATAATGCAAAAATTATAAAAATACATTATACAAAATACAGAATACAAAAATTACAAAAATACTTTATAAAAATACAAAAATTACAAAAATACATTACACAAAATACAGAATACTAAAATACATTATACAAAATATAGAATACAAAAATTATAAAAATACAATACGTAACATACAAAAATACATAATACAACAATTACACAAATACAAAGCACAAAAATACATATATTATATATGTCGATACAAAACTTCATCCTGGGCGTCGTCAGCAACTGGTGGAACTTCTAAATCAATTTCATCGTATCCTGGTTCTGGCTCCTCGACATTGTAGTGTTGGGCGATATTGTGCAAAATGGTACACGCTAATACAATCCTGGATCACATTAAAACTGAAAAAATAAGATATAATATTAAATGGAACGTAAAATACATATACGCATACAAATAAATACCCATGCTTCAAATCCTGTCTTTGGACATTATTTCTCGGAAATTGTATCCACTACCGCATACATTTATTTACACATTGGTAAATTCCTTCAAGCTGCGGTTCACCATCAGCTGACTGACACATGCCAACAACCGCAAGGAAATTCAATCCAATTAGAATCTGAAACAAACAAAGTATGACAATATAACAATACTATTTTAAAATATTATTATTGATATGATTACTCACTCGCATGTTGTTCGGTATTGTAGTAGGCGCGCCTTGGCCAGCATCCATGTGCGAAACCAAAATATTTATCAAATACAGGCACGCTTCCTTATTCAGTCGAAAATTAGATTTAAATTCTCGCTCTGAGATGCTGAACGGATCTTGCATATCCCTCACATGCCTTCTAAACAACCGGTCTTCATCTCTTCTTTCTTCATTATCCAACTCTTCCAATCACTGCTATCTGCCTGTACAAAAATGCCATAGTTCCTTGAATATAAAAATAAAAAGTATTATACTTTTGAAAATTTGATATATTTTTCACTTACCTATAAGCAAATAATAGTACGTTCACCTAAACACAAGTAAACTAAACTAAAATTTCAAAAACTCCACAAAATGAAACCAAGAAAAATACACTGTATTACACGCCCACTCTGTATCACTAGTGAGAAGTATCTAACACTACCTGCTTTGGTGGTGATAAGCAGTGTTGCCAACTTTATTTTCTAGAGGATCGTATCACACACTAGGGAAAATCGTATTTTACCAAGAATTCTAGAAAAAAAATAGTACGTTTTAAAAAATTCAATAAAACTACAGCAAATTATTTAAATAAGAAATGTAATTGTCCTTTTTAATAGAATGAAATACAAAGTTTTAGATAGATAAAATTTATCTATTATAATTAAATCACTAATTAGTATACATTTGGTATAGGTGATTATTACACAGCAGTGCCATGTATGGATATAAATTAAAATATCAGTCGCTATCAGAGTCAATACACGCAACATCAGATGCAAGAGTCGAAGAATTTATTCTTTTGTACATACTTAAATTTAATTTGCACAACATGTCGCTGGATGGCTGGAAATCGATACATGATCCTGATTCCTTAACATGTTGTGCAGCCAACAAAGTTCCATTCACTGTATCTATCATTAATTTATTTCGAATTTTTGTTTTCATTAGATTGACGTGACTGAATACTCGTTCGCATTGTGCATTAGAATGGGGAATACACAAAGTGTCTAAAGCCAATTGTGATAGCTCCTTAAAATCTGGGCATACATGTAGCTCACTCCAAAATTTGTCAACTGGCAAAGTCAAATCTAATTCATTGAATTTGCCTGGAAGATTTCTCCATTGATCATCGATTTTTTGAATTAAACTTACATTTTCGTTCGGTACTATTCTAGGCAGTAACTCAATCAATGGAAACATTGAAGGAAAAGATTCTCGAAATTTTGACGATGCAGCATTTGTAGGGTGTAGTACATGGAGTTTTGATAAAATGGGGTCATTCATGCAATAACGCTTTTTTATTTCTTTAGCACTCGTAATCAAAAAATTTCGACAAGTATTATAAAAAATATTTAGTTCGGATTTGTTCTTTGAAATTTCATCATGTTTTAAATCATTCATTACTCTAACGCCCAAGTACATTTGCTCGTTTTTTAACCACTTTTCTTTATTATCCAAATTTATTGTTTGAAGTTCGTTTTGCATAACGTAATTCCTATTCAAAAAACAGAGTAGTATGTCCCGGTATATTTCGTGAACTTTGTCATTTAACAAAGTTATCATAACGCTTTCGGATTGAAACGATTTGTTGAACTCGGTAAATTTAGGCAAAATCCACGCAAGAAAATTGAAATATAATTTGATGAACGGATCATTTAAGTTTTTAAATATGATTTCCGTTGAAATTAGCTTCTCGTTGAGCCATGTGCTTGTGAAAAAGAGTTTCAATGCATCCCACTGTTCGAGTATTCTTTCCACAACAGCAACAAGTGAGAGCCAACGAGTCTGTGATGGATGAAGCATTTTATGCGGTTTCAATGCAAAAAAATTCTGGAATTCAGCGAATTGACATTGTCTCTTGGAACTACTTTTGAAAAATGCGTATATTTCTCGAGCTAAATCTTCACATCTCCTGGGTAGCTCTTTACAAGCTGAAGAGGCACAAAGATGGGCCGAGTGACAAACGCATTTCATAATTATGACACCAGGACAATATTCTTTAAGGCGACTGGACACCGAATTATTCTCTCCCATCATTACGCTGCAGCCATCAGCAGCAAATCCTATTAAGTTGGTGACAGGAATATCTTCCTTTTCAAACGATTTAATTAGTGCATTAAATAAATTTTTCCCCGTGGCTCCTTCGTTAGCTAAGTCAGGATTTGATGAATCAAATATTTTCGACAGTTCCCAAAATTTACTGATGATTTGTTTTGAATTGTCGTCGTAAAATCTTACGACAATACAAGAAGACTTTTGGGTACTTATATCAGTAGATTCGTCACTAATTACACTGAACTTATTACGTTTTAATTTTGACGCCAAAATTTCTTTTTCTGTTTCACCTATAACTGCGGTGGCAATGGCAGTTGCTTTTGTTCTTTTAAGAGAAATTTTTTGAGCTATCTTCGAATCTGGGAATATGTTCTTTAACAACTCTGTCAAGTGGTCTACCGTTTTGAACGATAAAATATGTTCAACTAAAAAACCGGTAAGTTTTACTTCCGCATTTTTAATGGCTGATGTTGATGTGTCTTTTTTAGTTACAAAAGATGCCATTGCAGAAACTTGTTTACTCGTTGATGGTAACTTTATCATGGCATCAAGGTGTTTTTTTCGATTGGCATGCATTTTGAGAACACCTATTTCTGCTGTTAAAATGGTGTCGCAGGCATTACATTTAGCTTTAAATTCATTAGGCCCTGGTTTGAGCCAGTTTTTAAATATGTCTAATGCTTCCCAATCTGACCGATACTTTTGAGCCCTATGTTTCTGCCGTTCTGATTTTGGTAACTCTTGTCTTATTTGAAGAGTTTTCTTTGGTGTGCTCTGCTTGTTTTTAGATGTTTCAGCCATGATTCTGAAGAAAAACCAATATGACAAACAGACGATAAATAAACAAAAATACATAGCTATCTATTTTTTCCAGAATAAACACAATAATATACCAACCATATTTCGTAATTAATTCCACATGAAACAAAAATTACCAGTAGGAAATACGTATTAACAATAAAAATACAAACAATAGAACACAACATACAATTCAAATTCAAATAAAATCTTGAATAAACTCTGAGCTAACAGCGATCTAATATCCTTTGTATTATAATGACATAACATAACCTCGAAGATGGTTGAATTGCGCGGGGAGGGGGAACCCCGATATCATTGATAAGCTATAGACTACAGAGCTTTAAAAGTATTGGATGCGTTCATAAAAATACGAAAAAAAAGTTTAATGCTCGTTCAAGTTTAAAAATGGTTGGATGAGTGCATTATAATTAAAAAAAAAGTTTAAGGCTCGTTCAAATCTGTAGATTGTTATTGTTTTTTTATATCAACAAATAAAATTAATCGGAATAATTTTTTTCCATGTTATTCTAATATTTGAAAAGATCGTATATTTTGCGTACGATTAGGAATTTACGATCGTACATCGTACCAAAGCCAAAAAGGTCGTATAAATACGATTTAAATAGTACGGTTGGCAACACTGGTGATAAGTCTACCACTTAACATGACGTCATACCGAGGTTTCACATCAATTCTCACAGATGGCAGCACGTTTTTCACCTAAAACTTATCACTTATCACTAGTGATATGTGCCACAGAATAGGTCTCCTGGGAAGGCAATTTTACAAAAATTTCGTCATTTGTCTCTTTCAAAATGAAATTGTTAAATGATTTTCTGGTAGTATCTAATAAATATTTAGGTCCCTGGACATCGTTATCTGTGTTACAATCATTATAATCAGTGCTATTAGAATGAAAGTCGTATATATCTGGTGCTACATTACAATTTGTTTTCAAAGAAATTTCTTGTACTACTGGAATTTCGCAACTCGTATCAGATTCTGAGTGAGAATCAGGTATGAAAGAACAAGGACTAGAAATTCTTTTGTCGCTTTTATTTTTATTTATAGTTAAATTCTCTAAGATGTAAAAAAAAAGATAGCACATATAAAATAATATTTTCTTACTAGTAGTCCATTGTCTACAATATACAGGAGACGCTCAATAATGTAAACTAATTCAAACCAAGTGTGGTTCACATTATCGAAATGTTAACATTGGCGAACGTAATTTAAATAATACTTAAATGATTTATTAAAATAAATGTTTAATACATATTTATAACGAACTAAACAAATATTCTAACAGCGATAAGTATTTTGTAATTAGAAGAAAAATAGTTTAACAATTTTAGTCTGCCGAACATTGAAAAAAGTTGTTTACGTCATCGAGCGTACAAATTGTTCACGTTATCGCGCGTTCCATTTGATCCTGTAGAACGAAGTTTGTGTTCACATTAGCGCAATGTTTTCATTATCTCGTGTTTACGTTATCGAGCGTCTACTACTACAATCTCACAAATCGAGGCATCTATAAAAATGTTAGGTTACAGACAGTTAAATGAGTGTAAAATAAATTTAAAAAGGATATGCGTGTCCAGCCTACTTGAATTATCTCAAGAGGTAGGCTTTAATGTCCCAAATTGCAAGTTTACCTATACATACATATATTGAACAAATAAAAATGTTATAATTAACGTTTAAAGCCATATAAAGATTAGAGAATGTAAAATTTAATGTTATTTTATAATAATGTTTTCTATAAATTTTACTATATGTCTCTAATTTTAAAAAAATCTTCATATATAAAATAGCAAAGAATAAACTATTAAGAAAAGTTTAACAAAAGCATTTGTCATTTATCTTTATATTTGGGTTGATAAAATTAAATTGTCGAGTATGTAAATCTTTATCTTTCATTTTTATCCAATATTGGACAATTACATGAAACGTACATTATTCTATAATTTTAAAAATCACTAAGGGCTTTCTTTTTGCTCTCTGCTATTTTACATTATCATAATAATCATGAATTTTTCAACAATATATTGAGAAAAACGTTTAAATTTATAAAAATTTATTATTTGTTCTAAAGATAGTAACAACTTGAATTTTGGGACCTTCAAGTCCACTTTTAGGAATAACGCAAGCGGGTACTTATCGCGGGTTCTTATCTCAATTTGTGAGGTTCAAACTTTAGAAAATAGACTGTACTTTCTGCGTCACAAAACATACATTACATATCTCTTTTTCATTTTCTTCGAGACAATATTCCATATTACTCTGTTCTACAAATTTTTCAGATTTTTTTTTCATTTCAGAATCATTTTCATATTCCGTGATACTATGTTCTGTACATTTTTCCGATTTTTTTTTTTGGTTTTAGAATGCATGTCAAATTCATTTTCATATTCCATTTTACTACGTTCTATAGATTTTTCAAATTTATTTTTCATTTCGTATTCTAAATTACTATCATCTATACATTTTTCAATTTTTTTTTCATTTCAGTATAATTTTCAAATTCTACATTATATTGTTCTATATATTTTTCAGAATTTCTTTTCATTTCAGAATCATTTTCATATTCTATGTTACTGTGAGGTATACATTTTTCAGATTTTTTTTTAATTTTAGAATCATGTGTATATTCTACATTATTACTATATTCTACATATTTTTTAGGATTCTTTTTCATTTCAGAATAATTTTTATATTCTATAAGAATCAATTATTTATATTTAACAAAAGGATTAATGACCAGATGCACCCTTGTAACTTAAATTTTAGGCGTTCCTTAAATTGACAATATCATATGAACATAACATGAAATGTCAAATTAACTATTATGTATATATTGTTGTGCAATTCCGATTTTCCTATTCTGTTCAAGCGAAGCTTAAATTTTAAGGCTACTTGGTGCAAATGGACATTATTAATTTAAAATTATTAACTTACTTACCTTTTGTAATAGCCATTTCAACCATTAGACGACATCTGGATGACATGATTTTTAACTTTTTTTTATATTCTCGTTCTCCTAAGAGTACAAAATACACACAGTTCACACATAAATGAATATTACTATTAGGTCTCATGTAGATATCATTCACAACATGCATAATACACAACCAGAGAATGTTATATCGATCATTTCATGATACTCTCCAGATTAGGAACAATACTAAGTAACTTGAATGACTGTGAGGTAAACTCACCTTTAATTACTCTAAACTGCATATCAGACTAACACAGGAAACACAATAAAGTCCTAATTTCACAAATCACCACAGACATACACCATTTTACTATAAAACCCTACACTGACTGCGCAACCCTCAGCGCTCAGGGATGTGTTTACCCTTACTGTTTTTTACAATATTCATTCATTTTAAATAAAACCACTGAACGGTATATCGAATAACCATTATGTACAATTTCGTTAATTGTACAATTATTTTAAACAAATATTAAATTATAAATATATTATCTTTAAGAATACTGTACTGTAAGTAATATATGTAAAAATTATTTTTTTTCGACTCATTTTTTTAGGAAATATAGCATGTTGAACTTGCATGTAACTAAAAATCTATCTAAAATGTGCTCATTTTGAATATTTATATATATATATATATATATATATATATATATATATATATATTTATTACTCTAATTTACACTCTGTAACATAAAACATAACTTTATTTTTATATTTATTTGACAGGAATCTCTAAGCTTCAAAATGATGCAATAATTTTTAATATGGGTCCCATAGTATTCAAGTTATTAATGTTTATTTCCGACTGACTATAATTATCTACCCGATAATAGTGTGCTTTGGTTGCACACAAATTTAATATGATGTTATTTGTTATTAATTCAAAAAAATAATCCTTCTGTGATGAAAATTAGGAAAGTTACGCATTTTTAAAAATCGACAAAATTTTACAAAATAAAAGTAATGCGTTAATTTCTTGGGGCATATATTATTTTGATTGTTCTAATTATGAATATTTGTTGTAACAGTTTTTGCTAAAGACTCAATATGATCGTTGAATGAATATGATAAGAAGGTTTTGTAGTTATTGTTTATATTATCGTATGATAAACTGACAGAAACAAGACTATCATTGTATCTTTTTTGTGGAAGTAACTTCGTATTTTATAGTCTATAAATTATATACAAATTTTTAATTAAAATATTTTCCCCTCTTATCATAAACCTATTATATGGGTTCCCCTCATTTATAAAATATTATTTATATACTGCTGGAACACGCGAAACACCAGGAAGTCAGGAAGCCTTTTATGCATAGTGGAAGTCACTACTTATCAGGTATCAATATATATATATATATATATATATATATATATATATATATATATATATATATATATATATTTCCGTACATAGTAATTTCATTATTTTCTTCACACAATTGCTCTACTAGCATAACTGATCCATTTATACTTATCTCCATATTTTCAAATGCCAATTTTTTGTAGAATGTAATGCCAGGATTCATATTCAATAAATAATCTTGACTAACTCTGTGTAAATACAGATAAGAATATAATTCATTTGATATAGTATACTTCTTTTTTTCTTCTATTCTGTTGAGTTCTTGTTGCAACGGATGTCGTGCATGTTTCACACAGTTTTTGAAATAAAACAAATAATTTTCAAAAGGAAAAGCGCTAAATCCATCTAAGGGTCCATTACGCAAAACATCAGCGCATAAATATATTAAATTATGGCCATTATGCGAGATGTACTGTGTACAAAATATACTAAGAGAGATTGTGCATATTTGTTAGATAATAATATAATAGATAACGTAAATAATTTATTAAGTAAGGAGGGTAATATTTATACTACTGCAATGAAACAAATAATAATAATAAATAATAATTGAAAATGGATTCCAACTGTTTTAGATACAGAAAAAGTTGTTAGAAAAAATATAAGTAAACACATATGTAAGAATATTATATTATTTAATAAAGAATATAAACGAAATGTATATAAACTAAATAAATAAATCAAATATTTTGAAATTTGTTTCTTATTGTGTAGTACCAACCAATCACAATAAAGCAGTTTTAATATTTTTTTATTTTTCACTATAAAATTACATTAATAATATATTATATTGTATTATAAATTATTTTTTTCTTTATGCTCATCAATTTGATCTCGCATCACTTTCGCGAGGAAATCCCACCTCGTTTGCAGAAAGCTTAAAATATTTGCTGCTTGTCCCAACCTTGGCAGGTGACACAATGCCGTTTTCATCTAGCTGTGGTGTTGGCACACTTACATTCTCTTCACACTATAATAAAATATAATTAATATAAGCATTTAACAATAAAATTCGGTCTTACTTGTAAGTAGTATAGCTAGGATCGTTCTGCCGCATTTTAGGTTATGTTTCGCTCTCGATGACCGTGGTCATCCACATCTACCATTCTTCAGCTGTAGACATCCGGTGTGTTAGTTCTTCACGTACTTCTTGCACAACCCTCTCGAATCCGCACCCCTATTGCACCTAACTTCGAAAGACTGCATTCTGTTTTTCATCTGGTGTCTTCACCCACTTCTTGCACAACCCTCTCGAATTCGAACCCCCTGGGTGCTACGCCCCTTTGGACGTACACTCTCCACCCGATTTGTGTTCACTCTCGATGACCGTAGTCATCCACATCTACCATTCTTCAGTTGAAGACATCCGGTGTGTTAGTTCTTCACGTACTTCTTGCACAACTCTCTCGAATCCGCACCCCTGTCATCCGGTGATTTCGATGACCGTGTTGATCTGCATCTACCATTCTTCTTCACCCCCACTTCTTATCCAACCCTTTCGAATTCGACCAGCCTGTATGTTCCGCCCCTATGCCCTCTCAGCTTTAGCAAGGAGTACCTGTAGAGGCGCCCTCCCAACTTTAGCAAGAAGTACCTGTAGAGATGCACTCTCCACTTTAGATAGGAGTACCCGTCGGGTTGCACTCTCAACTTTAGTACGGAATACCCGTCGGGGTGCACTCTCCACTGTAGCAAGGAGTGCTCGTCTAGGGTTCACTTTTCACTTTAGTTAGGAGTGCCCTTTGAGTGCACTCTCCACTTTAGTTATGACTGCCCTTCGGAGGTGTACTTTCCTCTTTAGTTGGCAGTACCCACCCCACTCTCCACTTTAGTTGGCAGTGTCCCGGTGCCTTCTCCACTATAGTTAAGAATCTGGTTCCGGGATCAGGGATCTATTTCGTCGCGCGAAATATGAATTTCTTGATCTGGGTCTGGGATCTGGATCTGGGATCCGGATTGATGTGAGGTAAGTAATTAATGTATTTTATCTTTGTAATTAATTTATTGAACTCCCATGGGTACGTATTTTACATCTTTTATATTTATTTACAAAAATTATATTACAAATATGTTAAAAATAACAATTACAATGATTCATATTTGTACACAAAACAAAATTACTACTACTTATTATACGAGTTATTTTATTTATTATATTTTTGAAAATAGAGTTTTATCAAAGTAAAATCTGCTCAGATACATGTGGAAATAAGAACACACAGTGTGTGTAAGTCAGGTAAATAATAAAAATATATTTTATTTATGTTAATATTTATTGCAAATAATTTTTAATTGTATTTAATTTAGTTTTTATAAATGTAGGACGGTTACATCTGCAATAACAAAATGAATTACATATTCTACATGCGATTCCATCAACTTTATGTAGTGGTTTACGGAAACATTGCAATTTACAACAATATTGGTTGTAAAAAAATGCAGTAGAGTTGGTGGTGGCGGCGGTGGCGGTGGCGGTTGTGTTGTTTAACATATTATTTATGAATTCACATGAATAATTATATTTCTTATGTTCTTCTAAAGGATCATCTCCCGCTGTCCATTTATACAGTTCAACAGTACAGAATGCACAACGAGTGATGTAAATTAAGCCTAAGAAATAGTAACCAGTCTTTACTAGATCGATCGGACTTATGAATTTATTTGGCCAAGTGTGAAATGTTTTCAAGCGTGTTTCTTCATTTACCATGGACTACATGAAACAAAAAAAATATTTTAGAAAATGAGAAGAAAAATAACAAAATATACTTACCCCATGGTCGATTTTGTTTACGATCTGCATAATCTGAATGAACTGTAAACTGAGTTTGGTATTTACAAAATGTTTGCTTTCATGCAGAACATTTTATACTAGTGTGTTAATCAGTTGAGAAAAATAATTAACCATATTTTTTCTATAAATACATTATCAAAACCATAAATTCCTGTTCACAAGTTAATTATGAACACGTGTTAATCAGAGGATAAAAAATACTAATAAACCACAAACAAGTTGATATAAAAATTATCAAAACCATGAAATCCTGTTTACAACTTAGTTTGAGAGAGAAAAATATAATGAACCACATACAAGTTATCAAAACTATATTTTTACACTGAGATTATATATACGAGGATATATACAAGGTTTCTATATTAATGAATTTATATTAAAGGAAATAACAGTGCTTGATGAGAAAACTATATTAGAACATTTTATTTTGAATCCACCCTATCCATGGACGTATTTAAATTCCAAACAAAAACATGGTGTGCTCTGGTCGCAGAAGAATTTCCACGGACTTGATTGGCATGACGGCTATGTAAATTATTTCGAATACCTTCATTATATTCTGTCGCTGACTAACACGGTCGCCACTACCTTTTCAATAAAAGATAGAAAATTATTTTGTAAATTATTTATTTTCAAAAACGGACTGTCAATTACACATCAATCAAAATGACATCCAAAAAAAAACAACTAAAACCTTTTTTTAAGATTACTATTTTATTTACAATTATAATAACTTTAGTCGCAGCTGCCCGCGACAACTCTTCCCCTTTTAGTGACCAGTCTGATACGGTGCCCTCTTCAACATATTAATGTGATATTTTACTTTTTTGCCATCTCTGTCGACCTCGTAAACTTGGTCGCCTAAGACCTGCAGTATTGTGTGTGGTCCAGTCCATTTTACCTCAAAACCAGCACAGTAGTTTTTAACAGCTTTTGAGAGTGCTTGTTTTTTTACCATAACCTGGTCTCCTTCCTGAAATTTCAAAGGGATTTCATTTTTGTTTTTACTTTGAATGTATTTCGCACTCTTCTCGGCCATTTTCTGTTTGGCCTCCTCAATTCGCGTCAAATTTTTGTTTTTGATATCCTCCTTCTATTTTGCCAATTTCTTTTCTTTTCTTAAATCAAGAATTTCTCAGTCTTCCGGTCTTCTCAGGTCTCTTCCTAGAAGTAATTCCGCTGGTGAGTACCCTGTCGTCTCATTCCTCCGACTCCGAAGACTCCACAATATATTGGGAATTTTCGCATCCCATGTATTGTGGTTTTCTCTTATTAAATGTACCCTCAGTAATGCTTTAATATTTTGATTTTGTCGCTCTACTGGGTTTGCTCGCGGATGGTATACCGGTGTAGTCCACATTGAAACTTTCCAACGGTGCCCGGTTTCTTTCCATTGTTTTGAGGAAAATTTACTACCGTTGTCTGAAAGTATAATTCGTGGATATCCGAAACGTGAGAAAATATCATTTTCTAAATGAAAAATTATTTTCGTTACAGTCGGTTTGCATACAGGAAATGCCTCAACCCATTTAGTGAATATATCTGTAATTACTAATAGATGTGATTTCCCTGATCGTGTTCGTGGATATGGCCCCATTATATCCAGACTCAATGTTTCGAAAGGTTCTTTCGGCTTTCTTGAAATCATTTGACTATTTATAATCCTATTCAATGGTTTCACGCATGCACATATTTCGCAATTTTGCACATATTGTTTAACATCCCGTGCCAATCCTTCCCAAAAAACTCTCTTTCTTAGTGAGTGAAGCGTTTCCTCTCTACCTGGGTGACCAGCTTTGTGGTCATCATGATACAAAAACAAAATGTGATTTTTTTGGTGACTTGGAATAACTAAATTATAATCTTGCTCGGTTGGTTTTTTCCTACGAAACAGTCGACCATCTTGTATTGTGTAATCTGATGCCTTTCTTCGCACAAACAATGCTTGCTTGTGATCGGGTGGTAATCGGCCCTCATTTAAATACTCGAGCATTTCCTTAATTCGCCGATCTTTCATTTGCTCATCGAAAGTGATCATTACTTCGTCTTTATTGGCAGCAGTATTTAAAAGTGAAAGTTGGGGTTCAGATGGAATTGCCTTGTCATGTGGATAGCAAAAGTTATCCAAATTTTCCGGTTCACTCTCTGAAGTGTCAAAAACCGGATAGCGAGATAACGCATCAGGTAAAGAATTTTCATTACCAGGAACATGGTTTACCTCAAAGCCAAAGGCCATTAAAAACAGAGACCATCGTTGTATTTTACTATTAACATCCTTCATCTTATTTAGCCATTGAAGCGCAGAATTATCTGTTAATATGTAAAACTTCTTACCTTCTAGGTAACGTCTAAACTTGCCGATAGACCAAACGATCGCTAGACACTCTCATTCCATTGCGGTGTATCGCCGTTCTTGATCCGCAGTCTTTCGACTCGCATATGCTATTATTTTCTATATTTCATTATCCTTCTGGAAGAGCACTGCACCAAGACCAATTTCGCTGGCATCGGTTTGTAAGAAAAATGTTGTTTCATCCGGATGAGATAATTTATTCACGTGTATCAGTGCATGTTTTAAGTTTTTAAATGCTTGTTCTTCATTTACAGTCCAACACCATTTTTCCCTTTGCGCAGTAAATCATAAAGTGGTGCGGCGATAGTAGAAAATTTTTTAACAAATGCTGAATACCACTGACAACTTCCTAAGAACGCCTGAAGGTCCTTAACTCTTCGCGGAACTGGGCATTCCTGTATGAACCGCAATTTTTCTTCACAGCGATCAATACCGTTGGCATCAACCTTGAGTCCTAAGTATTCTAATTGCTCTCGAGCAATCTGACATTTTCCTGTGTTGCATACTAAACCATGTTGCTTCAACCGGCTACACACAAAATCCAGATGGGCAATGTGTTCCTCCAGACTTCTACTATAAATAATAATATCGTCGAGATATACCTGGCAGAAAATTCCAATAAGTCCTCTGAGAACTTCTTCCATCAATCTCTGAAACGTCATTGGTGCATTTTTTAATCCAAACGGCATGACGACGAATTGGTATAGCCCTAACGGAGTTGGAAAAGCAGTGAATTTCCTTGATTCCTTATCAAGCACAACCTGCCAATATCCTGAACGCAAATCCAAACTAGAAAAATATTTCATGCCCTGAAATTGTCGTAAGAGTTCATGCAAATTTGGCATTGGGTACGAATCAGATTCTGTATTTTCATTTAGTCTCCTATAATCAACACAAAACCGGAAGGTGTTATTTTTCTTTTTTGCCAATACGACCGTAAATGAGAACGGAGATGTACTTGGTTCGATGATACTCGAAGCTTCCATTTTGTGAACTTGCTCCATTATTATCTGCTTCTTCATTTGTGAATATGGATACTGTGGAAGAGCAATTTCTTTTTTACCAACGTAATTAATATGATGTTCAATACTCTTTGTTCGACCAACCTTTTGTTTAAATACGTCATCATACTTCTGAAATACTTCGATTACTTTACCCTTATCATCCTCATTTAAATCGATTTGAAGAGTATTTCTTAACATTTATACCTTCATCAGGGTCTACAAACATTCAAAAAAACATCAATATATTACAAAATCACGCATAACAATCACTTACAAGTAGAATCTATAGATTACAATCATGTAAACAGCATACATTCGTAGATTCATTCAGTATTACATACATCGTACAAATTTCATAAAAGCACATACGCATCTAAATTGTCTCACGAACGACAACCGAATAAATCAGAACACATCCAGACATATCCTGCAGACCAGTTTGCAAAAAAGTGACATCACTTAATTGGATTCTTATTGGTCGTCAATCCACCAATAAGTGTATGTGAACATCCTGGAATGTAAATGAAATGTAAAGAATTTTTTTTTTAATAAACTTAGTCTGGCTTGAAATTTGCTTTTTCCTTTTTGAACCTTTCTAGGACACCATAATATGTTTTACTAAGGCCTTGTATGTCGGTTCTAGCATTGATATTGTTGTAATCGTCTCTGATGTGCAACATTTCAAGAAACATCCGTTTAGCGTAATTCCTTTCTTCCGCTAAGATTTTAAAATCGTCCAAATTAAAACTATGGTGCAAAGAAATAGAGTGTTCAGCATGGGCACATTTACTAGTCACGTTGTTCTGTGTAGATCTGCGATGTAGTAAATGTGCCCTTGCTGAACACTCTATTTCTTTGCACCATAGTTTTAATTTGGACGATTTTAAAATCTTAGCGGAAGAAAGGAATTACGTATACCGAAACATCGGTTTTGTAGGAATAAATGCTGTATGACTGAAATTTCGATTAATTGTTTTTTATCTACACTACACCACAGTCGAAAAAATCCCATCCCTCAGTATTTCTTAACTCTTCTTTGCTTGTCTTGTTGTCTGGTAAGACAGAATTACTGGACCTCCAACTAACGGTTTCCCGGGCATCCTTGCCAATACTAATATATGAGCTGGAATGGTCTATTACTACAGCGTTACTATTTAAAAAATCATGGCCCAAAATCACATCAAAACGCAATTTCAGTCGCTTACAAATATCAAAACTAATAAAAGAATGGGTGGATTGAGAATCTATAAGAGCTAAGACAGGTTCATTTAGAATTAATAATTCAACAGCCGGACCACTGGAGGGATAGTTTTCGCCCATTAAAGACATAATAAAATTAACCCCGGGATTTATTAATTTCGAACATTTGTCCCCGTCAACGAAATGTTCTTTTTTTCGTTTCCCTGGTTAATTAAATGACAGTTTTTTGCAAAGTGTCCAATCTGCTTGCATTTCAAACACTCCATATTCATAGACTTTGATCGTTCGAGATCTTCTTCGACTTTGACCGAACATTCGCACAGGCTGTCAATTGTATTAAACTGATGAATGCGTAGATATGGCTTAATTTTGATGTTCATTGTTTCAATTATGACAGGTATCAAATCGGTTATTTCTTCATTCGGAAATAATCGTTTATGCAAAAGCGCCTTTTTTCGGATAAAATTCTCCACACCTTGATCTCTTCTTTGTACTTCGCTAAAAAATTTAGATTTTAGTTGAGACAAATAAATTATGTCATTGTATTTTTTCGTAAGCCGTGATTTAAACTCATCGTATTGCTGTAGCATATCCTTTATACTATTAAAACACCTTCCAGCATCCTCTGATAATTGTTGTACTACTATCGATAACCATAGGTCCTTGACAATACCATATTTAGTCAAGATGGCTTCAACTTCTTTTAAAAATACACAAGGATCATCTACTGGATTACCCGCAAAAATTGGTAGAAATTTCTGAATATCTGACAACTGCAGTTTTGGGCATGGGGTGATTACAGGAGTAACTACAATATCTCTGCTGTCAGATGAGGTCTTGGATTTTAATTCTTCGAATAATGCTGCCAGTTCGGCAAATTTTAGTGCACTATGTTCCCGGTACGCTTCAAATTCTATTCGCAGCCCCTCAGATTTTTTACACTGAACATCGTACTTCTCACATAATCGTTTTCCTAATTTTTCAAGTTCAGGTATTTTTTTCGCACATAATGTGCACACGTATAACTCTGGTTAGTCAGCGACAATTCTACCTACCTTGTTAAAAAAGCAACCATAATATATGTAAAACGGGATCAGAAAATAAATTTCTATCATCATTAAATATCAATTGTGTTATAATTGATATAGAAGATGTACCAGCACTAAAGCAATGTAAAATTGAACAAAAATGTATATTTCATAAAAACAATTACGATTGTTCAACACAAAATGTCTATAAAATATATGAATACTTAAAACCAGGGTTTTGATGATTTAAATCAGTTGATTAAAATCATGATTTTAATCGTTAATTTTAATCAAGATTTTTATTAAAAAAAAATCATGATTAAAATTTAAAAAAATATTTATTCATCATTCTAATACAAAAAAACAGAACCTAATCTAAAAGAAAATCAAAATATGACACTTTTATAATACTTAAGTGTTATAATGCTTAAAAAGGAACATTAATTTAGCTGCATTTTCATTGCCAAGTCTGTTTCTGATATCCGAATGAACGAGTCCATAGGAAGAAAACATTCTCTCTATATATGCAGAAGATGCACAAGCACACAAAACAGAAATCACTATAGGTAGCACTTGCATAATTTCTGGAACATCTTCTTGGGATCTCCACCACTGTACTGCTGTTACATTTTTAATGATTTCATCCGAAAACATAGTTTTATGAAAAGGGTCCTACTTGGCTTCCAACTTAATTATCAATGGTAATAATCCTGCGTTTGCAAAATATTTGGAAACAATATCTAAAGCTTCCCTCTTTTCTTCAGGCAGTAATAAATATTCTTCTTTGTTTATTATGGGATCCAATATATATATATATATATATATATATATATATATATATATATATATGCCAAAAAGTGAAAAGGGGTTAAAGCTTGGTCATACCTTTTTTTTGAATATTTGATAGTGACGCAAAGTTCTTTCTTTTTCAAAGCTGTCGAAATTTTTTTCCATGTTTGAACTGCTTGAGATAAACATGCACCATTCTGTTGTATTGCGTCAAGGGCTATAGAAATTGGTTTCAGTAACTGTAAAAAATCTTCAGCCATTCTTTTAATATAGATATCTGATACTTTTTTAAAAATCACTGGATCAATTTCGTCTCTATGCTCTTCACATATTAATAACAAGTTTGGCCACTCATTGACATAAATCTCAAGACAATCCGAAAGTGTATTCCATCGAACGTCTTGAGGTAACACCAATTTCTTGCCCACTTTTTCTTTGTACCAAGAATTTGGCAAATGGGTATTTCTAAAGTATTTTACTATTTGTACTATATGTTCTTTTACCTTGGATAGTTTCAAATATTTGGAGAGCAAACTAAGTAAGTGCGCCGAACAACCATATGTAATTATAAGATAATTTAACGACTCTGCAATTTTTTTCTTCATACTGACCATGTTAGCCGCGTTATCTGTCACAACACTAGTAACTTTACAGTTATATTCATTTTTGCACTTATTTATTGATTCAATAGCCAATTTTGCAAGATAATCAGCCGTATGGGGATGACCGGATGTATCTATGCTTTCTAAAAGAACACTGTTTCCATTTTCTACTGTTAGAACGACACAGATTATTGGCTCGTTATGTATATTAGACCATCCATCCAAGGACATGCAAATAGACTGTCCAGATAAGTTGTTAAAACATTTAGATTTTTCTTCTTCAAATATTTCATCTAGGAGCGTTGATGATAGCTGAAATCTAGACGGCGGAACATAACCTGGTCTTAACATTTCTATGGCCTTTCGAACTTCCTTATTTTCTATCGATCTAAAACTGCAGTTTGTTGCATAAATGGCTTTGGCTATTTGCATGTCCAATTCTTTCTTCTTCTCTTGACAAGTTCGCACAACAAAAGAACTCAAATCCAAATGGCCGCTACTTCCGCTATTTCCACTTCTATTTCCCATGTCCTTTTTCTGTTTCTTTGCCAACAGGACAACTGACAATCACTTTCAAGATCACTAGTTTTACTTTTGCAAGTTTCCCAGTGACTTTTCAGTCTATCCACTAGACCTTGTATCTCTTTACTACACTTTTTACACACTGCTCTGCAACCTAGTTTGCTAACTACTTTCTTTTTTATAAAATGTTGCCAAATACTAAATTCCTTTCTGCCCCGACTTGTCATGATTCAAAATTTCGTTCTACGTTCTACACTACTCTCAAGACGTGTTTGTACGCACTGTAACATTTTATCTGATTTTGCCCCGAATGAGCGACGCTGCTCGACCCGAGCCGAGCGTTTTCAGCAAGTCTTTGCAAGTTTCAACGAAGTCGCGAAAGAAATTTTTCTTTATGAATGAGCTTGAAAATATTTTTTTATAATAAATTTGACGAAACAAGACAGGAACAGATAGAAAATGTGTATAATTAAGAACTAACCTAGAATTAAATTTTTAGAAAAAAAATCAAAAAAATCATGATTTTTTTTAAAAAATCGTCAATTTTTGATTTTTTTTAAAAAATCATGATTTTTATCAACCCTGCTTAAAACATAATAAAATGTTTGAATAAGATACATTTGTTTTATTTATCAACCCTTTATTTAATTCCTTTTATTGTAACATACATGTAAATAAATAAATATTATGAGTGTACGATTTGTTATATTTGGTAAACAAAAATATATGTATATGAATTGAACAATAAATAATGATTTGAAATGTAATAAATTGTTTTATTTCAACAGATATAATCATTCATTCATTATGAATGCAACAAATGAACAATTACACTGTGATTCAGAGACGGAACCATTGTTACGTAAAAATCCTAATAGATTTGTAACATCTACAATTCAGTATCATGACATGTGGCTTATGTATAGGGTCCGCCAAATAACTTTTTTTAAAAAAATGCTATAAAAAAAAACTACTGAATATTTTCTCAAATTTTTTTCTTTATTCGAAAGTACAATCCTTCCGGTTAATAATGGAAAATAATTTCTTTCAAATGGCTGCCTCGGCTGGCCATGCAGTAGCGTACACGATCGGTCCAATTTTTAAGCACATTATCGATTGTGTGCAGCTGTATTTCACCAATGGCTTCACGAATATTGTCCTTTAAAGCGTCAATTGTCTCTGGCTTGTCGGCGTAACACTTATCTTTGATGGCACCCCACAAAAAATAGTCCAACGGTGTCAAATCGCAGCTCCGAGGTAGCCAAACGACATCAGCTCTGCGGCTGATAATGCGATCTTCAAAAACAGGGCGCAAAACATCGAGTGTAGCTTCGGCTGTGTGGCACGTAGCGCCGTCCTGTTGAAACCAAATGTTGCCAATATCCTCCTCTTCAATTTTTGTGAACAAAAATTCGTTCAACATGGCCCGATAACGATCGCCATTGACTGTAACGGCCACTCCTTGCTCATTTTCGAAGAAAAATGGCCCAATTATGCCTCTGGACCAAAATCCGCACCAAACAGTGACTCGTTTTGGGTGCGTCGGCTTTTCAATGTATTCGTGCGGGTTTTCTGTGCCCCAAATGCGACAATTTTGCTTGTTTACATGCCCGCCAAGATGAAAATGAGCTTCATCTGAAAAGATGATTTTTTTGGCAAAATCGGCATCTTCTGTAAGTCGATCGCAGGCCCACTCAGCGAAGCGAAAACGCATTGGATGGTCAGTTGGCTTCAACTCCTGAACCAATTGGACTTTGTATGGCGTCATACCAAGGTCTTTATGCAAAACTCGTCTCAATGATGTCTCCGAAATGTTCAGTTGTTGAGAACGACGGTGAATTGATGTTGATGGCGCTTCACGCACACTTTCTGCCACAGCAGCAATATTCTCGGGTGTACGCACTGTTTTTGGCTTTTCACGCTTTGGTTTATCGATGAGGATGCCAGTTTCTTTCACTTTTTTCACAAGATAACGAACATACGGGGCTGACGGTGCTTCTCTTCTTCCAAAATCCGTACGCAATTTTCGCACACATTCTGCAACATTACCATGATTTTCAAAGTAATGTCGCAATATTTCCCAGCGTTGTTTAAGCGTATGCACAACCATATTCGTTCAGCGGAAGGATAAAACTAATTATCTGTCAAATCAAACATGAGCTAAGTGTTACCATTCACGAAATAAGCACTAGTTGAAAAAAAAAACGTTAGTATAAGAAAGCTGAAGCTTCCTTTTGGGTAGCTGAAGAGGTTGATCTTTCAAAAGATTTAAATGATTGGAATAATAAACTCAATAAAGATGAGAAATATTTTATTTCACATATATTAGCAATTTTTGCAGCTTCAGATGGAATTGTGAATGAGAATCTTGTTAAAAGATTCAGTCATGAAGTACAAGTAACGGAAGAACGTTGCTTTTATGGGTTACAAATTGCAGGAACATTACTTGTACGTTTGTTAGGCATGAATTGTGAACTAATGAGTCAATATATTGAATTAGTTGCAGATAAATTACTCTTAGAGTTAGGATTTGAAAAATTATATAATTCTAAAAAAACTATTTAGTTTTATGGCGTTAATTTTTCTAGAAGGAAAAACTAACTTTTTCGAAAAGAAAGTTGGTGAATATCAGATATATGGAGTTATGAATAAGATTGACAATGTTTTTAGAACAGATGTAGATTTTTAAATATTTATAATAAATATGTAATAATGGAGAAAAATATTAAAAAAGTTTGTTTTAATGATAAAGTAATAGTACATTACCTTTGGCAGTTTGCTTCACAGAATGAACGTAAAGGAAATTGGGAAATGTATTCACGTGATAGGGAAATATTTCAACAGGGGATTAAGAGATTTGAATTATTATACAAAAATATTATAAAATAAAATTAATTACATAACGTATGGTCCTAAAGTTTTCAGAAAATTTTTAGATGTTTTGTATTTATACTAAATAACGTTTAATCAAATTTTCGCTGGAAACAAAATACCACAATTTACTTGCTTTAATTTTGACAGTTTACTTTTTTCGATCTGATACAGCAAAATGTCATATAAATTAGATATTTGTAAAGGAATTTACAATCTTGTTGGGCGAATGCCTAAGCGTGATATTGTTCCAGTATATCGCGAGCAAAATATCTCTGTGGCAACAATTTATCGGACAATAAAAGATTGTGAAGAAGGTATACCCTGTGTGAATTTGCCTAAAAGTGGTCGACCAAAAATTTTGAGCCACATGAGAGAACAGAGATTAATTGCAGCGGTTAGAGACAAAGTTGGAGTGTCACAGCGAACTGTAGCCAGAAGGTTCGATGTTTCCAAGACCACTGTTTTTAGAACACTTTCTCGAAATGACGTGGTGTTTCGAAAAAGAAGAAAGGCACCAAAATATACCGTGGCCCAATTAGAAAGAATCCCTAGATGTTGTCGTGCGTTAAGGCGCATTCATTTTGTCAATAAACTTATTGTTATGGATGACGAGAAATATTTTACTCTGTCTCACTCAGAGATGAAGGGAAACGATGGTTTTTATACTAACGACATGGAAAACACACCAGACAATGTAAAGTTCAAAGGTAAATCTAAATTTGAGGATAAAATTTTAGTATGGTGTGCCATTTCTGAAGCCGGATATATCTCGCAGCCGTACATTGGTCGTGTTCGAGGAGAAGCCTTAACTGCACAACTTTATATTCAAAGATGCCTGTCCAAATTGCTTCAGTTTTTAAATACACATCATGCCAATGATGATATAATGTTTTGGCCTGATCTAGCTTCATGCCATAACGCCAGAATAACTAGAAACTGGTATAATGAAAACAACGTAGACTTTATTCCGAAATTGGACAATCCTCTCAATGTACCTCAGGCTCGGGTAATAAAAGAATTTTGGTCCATATTGACTAGAAAAATGTACGACAAGGGATAGGAAGGAATGAAGAACAATTCCGACGTCGCATTTACCAAAAGATTGAAGAAATAGGTCCAGATGTTGTCCAGAGGATGATGGGGCAAGTTAGTCGAAAATTAAGAGCCATTGAAGATAATGCTCCATTATCAATAATTTAAATATTAAATATTAATTGTTATTCTTACTGTTAATTAATGTAATAATTGCTTTAAATATTAAAAATATTCTAAAAAAGTTATCAGTATCTAGAAATTTTCTCAAAACTTTAGGACCATACTGTGTATACATTATTTATATGTATTTAAAATAATAATATATTACAATTTAAAATAAATGCGGTTGTTTTCCCATACTGTGGTATAACCTTTTTTAATTTTTTTACTTCTGTAACAGAAGAAGAAAAATAAATAAATAAAAAAAAACATACAAAACTTTACTTACCTATGTATATAAATAGATGATGCCTTATTATCATCATCATATAAATTCATTAAGTTCATCTTTTTTGATAGTATATTTGTTTCTTCTTCTTCTTCTTCGTCTTCTTTTTCTCTTTTTAAATTATGGTTTAAAATATATATTTCCATAGTATTATTTGAGATATTTTCATTAATATTGTCATCATTATTTATGATACTGAAATTATTATTATAGTTAATAAAATAATAACATTAATATGAACAAATTATTACTTATCGATATTCTCTGTATTTAATGACAGTAAAATTTGAAGAATTTCTTGATCTTCTAGACTTGGTATGTTATTTTCTATGATTTTATCATCTTCTTTAAATTTCATTTTCTATTTTATTCAATTTCAATAATACTTTCTGTCTAATTTTTTTTTCATTCTTCTTCCTTATATCATTCTCAAGACGCTCAATTTTTGTAAAAAAAAAAAAAATTTGATTAGATTCATTTGGGCATCCATCTATTAAACATAAATATTTAAATTAAAGTTTTAATAAATTATTTAAATAAATAAATAAAAAAAATACTACTTACAGTTGTTACACAAGCCACACACACACACAGAATTTTTAGAACTGTAATGAGTAATAGGAGGAGGAAATTTGCACTGTTAAAGCGAACAATATATTTTGTGGTTAGTGTTATCAGAGGCACAGAGTAGTGGAATAAACTTCTTTTAAGATTTTTTTACTTTAATATGTTGTCAATGTACGTATATATTAAATTAGAAGACTAGTTATTTGTAGAAATAGGTAGAAAACAGGTGCAATAATGATCGAACACCGTTTGAGCATTTTAAAAACTGATTTAACTTTCATAATAGAAAATATTATAATTTTTTCTTGAAGTTCGATGGGACGCACTCTGCATCAAAACGTAATATGTAAACTCGACGTCCAGCTGTGTAACCTGTACATAAAAAGAAATAGTTTAGTAATAGCAAAACATCAAAATGTGTAATTATAAACCTATCATTATTTCGTTGCAATTATTTCATTTATCTCAAAAAAAAAAATTATTATATTAGTTCGTTTCTTGTGACAATGATATCACTTGGTATTTATTTATACTGGTTTGGTAAGGCAAGATTTCTATCATGTCTTCCTTATTCTATATTTAAGAAATAAGTTACGAAATCTCATTCATTTTATTTTATGCCTTTGATTGAATTGTGCATATAGTGTATCTGCATGGCGTTCATTTTCGTTCACTATTGTATCATAATTGCCATTGTTGATATCATACATTGTACTATATTTCATTATATACAATATTCTTTGTATATATTCCTGTACTCTTTTTCATCCGACCTTGTTGGTAACTTTCTTCGATGGCGATGCGGACATCTCTTGATCTTTTACCTCTGGACAATGCGACATACATCTGGCCATGGGAAAACAGCGGTGTGGGAAGATAGATTCCAACTTTATCCAATGTTTGGCCTTGTGATTTGTTAATTGTAAATGCGGACGCCAGCTTGATAGGAAATTGTCGCCTTATAAACTTAAATGGAAACTTGGAGTTTGATGGGTCGCACTCTGCATCAAAACGGAATATGTAAACTTGTCGTCCAACCGTGCAACCTGAACATAAAGAGAAATAGGTTAGTAAAAGTAAAACACGAAAATGTGTAATTATAAACCTGTCAGTATTTTCGCGGTAAGTACATGATCGGCCATGTCGATTATTTCCAATCTTGTTCCATTACAAAGACCACTGGTAATATCAATATTACGCAACAGCATGACGACAGCTCCAATCTTCAATGTCAGTATATGCGGTGGCGTGCCTGGTGGCGAAATAGAGTTCAGCAACTCAATAGGCACTCTGAAGTCATTTTTATTATAGTTTGTCATTGTGTCAACTGATATGTACCGCCTTGCTAAGCCTGGTAATTTTGTTAAAACACTGGCATTTATGTTATCAGCTTCAATGTTTGTCGGTGTTAAGATTGCCCGGTTTTCAATCGTTGCAATTTTAGGATTATTCTCAAAAATAAATGATATTAATTCGTTTCTTGTGACAATCATATCACTTGGTACTAACATGTACTCGTTTGGTAAGCCAGGAATTCTATCGTGCCTTTCTTCTCCAATATTTAATAAATAAGATGCGAAATCTCGTTCATTCGCATCTGTTCTCATATTCTCTACGAATCTGTGTTGCTGTATATCAGCCCACAAATGATGTCTTTTCAAAGTCGCTTTAATCGTTTCGTTACGTCCAGCATTTCGTGTTATGGGCAGTAGCTGCCTAAAATCTCCTCCGAAGACTACAACTTTGCCTCCAAAAGGAATGTCGAACCCAGTAATCATGCGTATCAATTTGTCTGCGCATGAAAGCATATTGCAAGAGGTCATTGACGCCTCATCCCAAACAATGATTGCTGCCTCATTAATTTCTTGACATTTTGGGTCTTCTAACTTAAGCATACTTGTGCTATTTTCATCCAGATTAATGGGTATCCCAAATTGGGTATGAGCTGTTCGTCCACCTTGCAATAGAATTGCTGCTATTTCCGTAAATGCCACTGCAATTGGACGCAATCCCATGCCTTTAACTCGATGTAATATTGAGTTGTAAAAAAACGTTTTGCCCGTGCCAGCTGGTCCATCAATGAAATATAGTTTTGTTTTATGGTCGCCAGCCAAATATTCCTCTACATTATTCATTATTGTAACGTAAGCACTTTGTTGCCTTTGATTCAGTTGTGCATATAGTATGTCTGCACGTCGTTGATGTCCGTCCACTGTTATATCATCAGTGTCATTGTTGTTATCATTATCTATTAAATCATATTGTGGTTCAGGTAAACTGAAGTCCTGATTTGTTCGATTTATACTGCGTACTTGATCATTGATATATTTCAAAAGTTCATTTTCAGGGTATCTTTTTGATAAAACTAAATCATCTATCATGTCTTGTCTGTACGTTTCGTACATTCGTAATGGTTCTTGTATATTGCAGTTCATTAATAAATGAACAAATAATTGTCGCAACATATGAGGCATGAGACGAACTGAAGCCTCTTGCATACATTTACAGTATTCTTTATCATCTTCGATGATATGACGTGCTTTACACGCCTCATAATATGTGTCGTATAGTCTTCCATGAACTGTTCTTAATGACTCAAACGATGTTGAACCCTTAACAATTGTAAGCAATCTAGATAAATAGAACAATTCCCCGCTATTGGGTTTTATTTCCGGTATCCTTCCCAAAACATTAAAATGGGATTTTCGAACTGTCCATTTATAAGACGTTCGTTGCCAGGTGTAGTATTGTGGAATTTGTACGTACGTGTAAGTACGTGCAGCTGGCGTTCTTTGATTTAATTCAAACCAAGCAAGTAAGTGTGTTGGTTTAGCTTCAGCTATTGCTTGTTCTGGATTTTCTTCTTCAAAAACAATGGACTGCCTGTCAGGTAAGTGAATTGTGAGCTGGAAAGAACATAAAATTATTAATATTCATATCAGATTAATGTATATATGTATGACTTACATTAAAAATTGATATATTACTGTAAGACAGGGGATAACTCATTATTCGCCAGTAGGCCTCGTGACTTGAGACATACCTCATGTCTTGATATTGTTCAATCTCATTCCAAGACACCACGCCTTGGTTGTGCTGTAATGCGGACACATTAATATTAGCCGCATCGTGGCCGTTATGTACATACTTGTATAGGTACTTTGTTGCTCTAATATTTGTGCATATCTCAACATTTATATGAGCTTCTAATAATTGTAGCAATACTGGTGAGTACGGAACGACATCACGATTATCGTACACTTCATCATTTTTCATATATGTAATACCATTGTCACGCCTTCTATAATTTGCGTATGTAGTTTGAGTTATATTTGTTTCTTCATTAAATTGTTTGGGATATTTGAAACGGCAAACCCCTTCTCTTAGGCATGTTACACCTGGTCGCCCAAAGCCACATTTTTTGTGTATCATGTGCCTTGTGACCAAATTATATAATCGTGTTTCCTGTGTTACATCAGGTAACTCGGCCCGTATTATTGCATCTATATGTTGTGGTTCACGAATTTGGTCTAGCTTATGTAGAATAATCAGTATGTGTGCATGTGGCAATCCGCGTTTTTGGAATTCCACAGAATACAATATGGAGCGTACTCTCCCAAAACACTGTTTTTTCTCCAATATCTCAATGAGATAATTAAGTTTGATATGAAAAACCCTGCATACTATATCTGGTCTATGCATCGCCTCTTGCCCTGGTTCCAGACTATCTCTTATTTCAGTCCATTGCGGATTGCATGTAAAAGTTATAAACAAATCTGGCTTTCCAAATCGTGATACAATCGTCATTGCATCTAAATATTGATTCAACATATATCGAGGACTACCTACAAATGTTGCTGGTAATATCTGAATTCGCCCAACACGTTCGCCAGCCTCTTGTGCCTTTCGAGCTACATAATCTCGCAATGTTTTATATTCCGACACATTGATTTTCTTTTGATTCGTACATTTTGAAATATATATCGCAATAAAATGCCATCATATGTATATAGTATATGATTAGTAAACATAAATGTTTCAATGTCACCCACAAGATGTTTGAATCAAGTACAACGTAAACATTAGATGCCGAAGCAAACTAAAGTACGAGGTTCCGCTTTACCGAGTAAGTAAAGAAACGATGAAACTAGTGGTATTTCACCGGCGATAAAATATCTAAAAGATATAATATCTCCCACTTATGCTACACCTTTCATGTCTCCTTACAGTGCCAGACTAGAGTCAAGCTCAACAGGGTCTTCTTTCCCCGCTAATTTTTCCAAGCCCGTTCCCTTGGCAGTGGTTTCGCTAGATAGTAGATAGGGACACGAATTGTGTACTGTTTCGCCTCTCGGCACTACAGTCGGCAAACCTGCGACTGCAGGGATGAGTTACGCTCATCGGACGCGTCAAAGCGAATCGCAATGACTACCAGTTCGCTGCCGAGCGATTCCTGTTCCCGGGTGCAAGCCCAGTAGAGGACCCACTGGTGGGGCGGGCCACTATCCAAAGCCCTACTAGCTATGCAGGCTAGCGCCCGAGTTGATTGACACGCAACTCACACGCCGGGATGAACGAAGCACCCCTAGGCAGCAATTGCCTGTTGAAACCTTTTGCCCTCCGCCTTCGCGCATGCTGCAGACCACAGTGCGCCTCCCGTTACGCCAACCAAGGTATGAAACCCCGGGTCTGGTCAGCCCCACGGAGTACCGGTTTAACCTCCCGGTTGAGGTTCGCTGATACAGGTTCCAGGGCGAAGCCTTTCCCCTAACAGCTCCTTAATTAGGCTCTTACACGCCAGGCATAAGTATCGCCAGCACCAGGAGGGGGAGTTGCCACCTCCAAGTTTCCCCAAGGCAGCCCATAGGAGAAGACGAAGCTAATCCACCCGGAACTGCCATGGTTCCACATCCTGGCCCTAATAGGTATCCAGATCCCCACCACTGCAGCATGGTGGCATTCTGACCCACCATCGCACATTCGTGCCGCACAATATTCACCCATAATTCACGCCAACATAGAAACACGTCTCAAACATTCAACTAGCATCCATCATCAGACAGTCCCAACCTCGATCCTCGAACCTAGCCCACCCCCTGTCGTACACCCCGTAGCCTCTCCTCACGTCTAGTGAAGGCCGTCGCTGCGAAGTCCTCCGCTAACTTGTACGTCTCTTCGTCCCGGAGGACACCTGCAAAAATAAACCCATCCCCCCTCTGAATGACCCCTAGGCGACGGAGATCCCTTACGTTCCACAACAACGGTCACCTCACCAACACGTGGAGCCAGGTTTCCTCACCCATACCACAATCACACTCACTTCCATCCGCCAAATTCCTAGCATGCAAGAAAGCCCTCATGCTCCCGTGGCCTGTTAAGAGAAACGTCAGCTTCAGGCTTGGATCGAACCACCGATTCTGAGAGGCGAATGACACGTCTGGGACAAAGGAGTAGGTAACCCTACCCTTGTCCGAGGCGTCCCACTCACGCTGCCAGATCTCCATGGCTCTTTCCGCCAGCAGGGATTTCACCTGGCCCAGGTTACGTCCCCTAACCTCCTCTTCTCGTAGCAGATCCGCGGGTGTTAGTAAATACCCATGCCTCACGCGGTACATGCAAGCCCTACGCTTAGCCTCTAACCACCACGGCAACTCACCCATTAACACCTGCATCGCATGCGTAGATACAGTTCTACAAACACGTAAACATGCATACAACGCAACACGCTCACACCTATCTAGCAATTCTACCCCGTAATCAAACTGAAGAACATCAACCCAGACACTGCATGCATACAAGACACTATTAACAAAAAGTCCCTTAAACAAAACACGACATGCACGACGTAACAAACCCCATTCCCTGCGCAAAACCCTACGCATCATGCCTACCACCCTGACAATCTTACCATGCAGTTCCTCCACATGCAATCGGAACTTCATGCCTTCACTCACTCGCACACCCAAATATTTCACACTTGGCACGTGACGCAGACTCATACCCCCCGATCGTACCACTGGAGGCCGATTCGCCGACAACTTTCCTTTCAGCAGCATGGTAACCGACTTAGAGCCAGAGACTGGCACACCGACTCGATCCCCCCACCCAGTGACGAGTGAGAGGAATCTTGACGCTTCCGTTTCGAGCTCAAGTCGACTACCACCTTCCACTAGAAGCAAGAGGTCATCGGCGTAAGCCACAAACTTGCAACCTGCAACCTCCAGTTCCCACAGAAGCACATCCATACAAGCATTCCAGCATACAGGACCACTAATACTACCCTGTGGACAACCGCGTTCTACATCATGCCATGCAACCCCACTACGACCCCAAATACAAACGCGTCTGTCCCGGAAAAAATCCCGCCAGATCGCGATATCCGCGCTACCCAATTCACGAAACCTGCCAAGGATCGAGTTCCAAGACAATCTCCCAACAAGTAACCGCTCGAGGACCTTACCGAAAACATTCAGTAAGGTAATCGGTCGGTACGAGCTGGGATCATCCCTCACTCTATCTTCCGACTTCAGCAGTACAACCACACGTCCATGCTTCCACTGTACAGGAAAACAGCATGACGACAGGCAGGTGTCAAACATCGACTTAACGTAGATTGACAATGCAGCCCATACGTGCCGAAGAATAATCGCGTCTACCCCATCTAAGCCAGGCGACTTACCGACAGACATTGAAAAGACTGCCGACTCGACGTCATCCCAGCTGAACTCGCGTTCCCCACGAATGGCATCGACTGCCATTGTCGGTTCAACCGCGGCCGGAAAGAAGCTATCCAACAAAACATTCGCGTTTTCATCCCACGACTCGGCAACCCGATTCCCATGCCTAATCATGGGAATATCCGCGTCCCATCTCAAACCGCGACAGATACGATACAACGCCCCCCATGGATCATCGCGACCTTGCTCGCGAACAAACTCCCTCCAGTGCTTATCCTTCTCTTCCCTAAGCAACTGTCGGTACGTTCGAACACTAGCTTGGTATTCGGCCTCGCATAGATTCAAAGAATCTGACTGGGTACGTCTGGCAAGCTGGAAAGCCCTATGTTTGCGCCGTGAAATCCTTCGTAGAGCCGACAACTCCTGTGTCCACCAATGGACCGCTCTCCGTCGAGTGACTCTCTCCTTTTCAGAAGCCGGTCATTGGTACTGGTTACCCAGCCCAAGAGGACCTCCGATTGTCTATCAGCTGACATCTCAACGAAGTCGGAGTAGTCGACATCTACTAGTGATTTCAGTTCCGTCTCATACGTATCCCAATCTACATTCTTTGTCACCCAGCCTACACGCTTGACCACGTCACGTGTATCTACCTCCCTCTTAACATGGGAAAAATATACATATAAACGAAAAACATATTAAAATACACACGAGTGTGTAAAGTTGAAAATTGTAAAAAAGAACAAAATACAAAAGAACGATAACACGGTTGACTCTCTTACTTTTTGGCCGGGCCACGCTTGTATTTGGAAGAAGTCCGGCGATAGAAGTCGCTGTGGATGGCCCAGCCACCTTTTAATGTGTCGGTAACGATCGTCTCCTCGACCGATCGAGGTAAGTTTATAAGTTTCGAGAGGGTAGTGTTTAGAGGGCACCAGGTACCACGAGCGCCAACTATACATGGAGCGATGATAATATCTTTATTTCCAAATTGTTGGCGAAGGCCATCAATGAATTCAGGGCGCCCGTAATACCCGATCTTGTTATTGTAAGCGACCGTAAGGGGTCGGCGGGCCCTCCCAGTGTATACCGACGTCAGCCACTACGATGGCGTCGGCTTTTTCGATTACTAGGTCTGGTTTTTTTAAAGTCGAATCTGTGCATCTGATTCTCGGCTCCATGTGAGCCTGGTATCCAGATTTACATGCGAAGTCCCTAATGATTTTAACGACTCGGTCGTGCCTATTGATGTGCTTCCAGTTCGTAGCTGGACAACTCTGTAAAACGTGAGATAAACTCTCAGTGCGCGTGCATCCGGCACGGCACGACCTCATCTCCTTAGGGTTACTTGGGATCCCCCTAGTTGACAGCATGTTACAACGCAGTTGGACCGCTCTAATATAGTCCCGGCCGCTCCAATAAGGGGGTGGGTTTAGAACCCATCTGCTGCTCACGGAATTAGAATTTCCTTGAACTAGTCCGTTACCGGAATAGGACGCTTCCAATCTATTTCTATGCAGAGTTTTAATTAGTAATGATGTTGGGCATTCTCTGGAAAGTTTTTGTAATCGTCCTATTATGTTTCACCCTTGCTTGGAGTGAATGGCGGCGTTGGTGATCTGGTCTGGGCTCACTTCAAAGTTGTTTATTCGATTCAGTAGTATAACCGGAATCGCTTTTTCTAGCTGGCAGATCCCAAGGCCACCATCACGGCATGTGGCATAGAAGAAAGATAAGGAGGTGGATTTAGGCAGATGCAGGATGGTACGTAGTGTATTCCGGATAGTAAGGTCGCATTCTGCTAGAGTTCTGGATGTAATGTTCGGATATTGTAAGTCGCTAATAGCTCTGGGTATCAGGTGATTGGAAATTAAGGTAAACTTTTGTTGAGGTTTGAGGGGGGCTTTCAACAGGTTGTCGAGGGTGGTCTTTAGCGTTTCAATGTTTAGTTTGGACTGCCCCATGTAGTCAAAGTTGCGACCAAGGTATTTAAATTGGTCGCCAATACTGATGTTTGGTATTGGATGTTCATCAATGAACAATCGCGACTCCGTGGCGCAGAATAACTTTTTCTTTTTAGGCACGCGTAAGGTTGACAACGCTGTGTATTTTTTTATATTTAAAGATAACCCTCTCTCCTTAAGAAATTCAATCACGATGTTAATGTTTTCTTGGATTTCATTAATGGATGGTCCGATGAGAATAAGGTCATCTGCGTACGCAATTGCGGCGACCTTGCAATTGCCAATTTGCAGACCGAGTTCATGCCTGATTTTGCATAACAACTCGTCTATGATTAGATTGAAAATTGGAGGGGAGAGGACGCCTTGCTTTACTCCCCGACAAATATTGATTTCCCCTGTTTTATTCCCCCCACACGACATTGATGTGGTGCACCCAGAGTACATATCCCCCACCAGAAGTCTAATTTTAGGATGGACCCCCACCCGCTGTAGCGCTCTAGGGATACTATGATGGGATACAGTATCAAAGGCTTTGCGTAGATCCAAAGCGACGATATTATAGGGTTTCGCTTTGGATCGATGATCTTTAATAACTGATTGCAGCAGTAGGGTATTTGCCAGGCAACCGTCCACAGCTCTAAAACCTCTCTGACAACAATTGATGGCAACCTCGTTCAGACGCTTAGCTAAGATCTTATTAAAAACCCTTAATACCATTGAAGAAATGGTTATGGGCCGCCAATTTGAGACGTCGATGAGGTTCCCACCCTTTGAAATGAGGGTGGTGCGGCACTTCTTAAAGGACTCTGGCACATATCCTGTATAGAGCATGCAATTAAATATGACAACTAAGGCGTGGGGGTCTATTTTACGAATGTCCTGTAAGTTGATGTTGTCGGGACCAGCCGCACTTGGCTTCAAGTTTTTAATTGTGAGCCGCACCGTGTCTAACGGTATTGGAATGTAAGTGCGGTCAGGCCCGTAATCAACTGGAGTGAATTTGTGGTTGTCGGGTGGAGAAGGATCTCCCAAGATCTCTCGGTTCTCCTTCTCAACAGTCGTAATAGGAGGGCAGATACTAGGAGTATCTGGCATTTGGGACGTCAACAAAGCGGCAGCGACGGCCTTCTTGTCCCTTTTATACAATTCCTGCCACTTCTTGTAAGATAGCGCATGGGCATTGGAATTGGCGCTGCGCTTTCCAGTTTTCTTTTTATCGGTGGGGTTCCCCGTATTCCCCCCTACATTGGTACCGTCTGCCTTGATATTCTTCCTATTTTTACCAGGGTTCCTTGGCGCCTGCTTCGAGAAGCTAAGGACTAAGGCATCCAAGATCTCTGCTGGATTGTTTCCCAGCAGGATTTTATTAATACCATCTTTGAAAGAATGGTAATCTTCATCATAGGTCAATAGGACCAGAAAATCCCTCACGGGATCCGTCCCAGACTGATGAGGATCCGATACACCATCCGTCGTATTTGCAAAAGTTGCTGCAAATAGTCCTAGGGTTGTTGAAGTCATCATGCAAAGTGTCTTTGTCACGCCCAACAATTACCGGTGAGTAGAGTAACAATAGGAAGAATTATTCGTGGCTTCCGAGAAACCAGGTGTAGGGGAAGAGGGGGGAGTGTCAAAGTCGGATGGAGAGTCAGAATCAGAGGAGTGCGATAAAGAGGACGTTTGGACGAGCTCTAAGCTTTCTAGATGGAGTAGAATTTTTTTGTATTTCTGTAGTTGACGTCTTTTCTTTACGGCGTCTGCTGTCCTTCCTAGTGCTCGCCCAAGAGCTTCATTTATTGGCAGGTGAGATGGGCAACCTCTGAGCTCAAGTTCAGCTTTAGCCAGCTTCTCTTCCTCTAAAGTGGTCCATGGTTTTCGCGCCCCTGCCGCTTCCGTCTCCATTTGTTTATTGTAATCCTTGGGATGCGTGTGTCGACGATGTTGACTAAGGCCTTGCTGCCCTGGGAATCCAAGGCCACACTCGGGACAATCAACGGTATTTACTTCGGTCACCCTAGCCACCTTACAATGAAGTCTAAGGTGCTTTCTAAGATCGCGCTCATCCTTTAGTGTGGAGCCACACACGCATTCCACGCCTATATTGAGAGTGAGGTCCAATACGCAAGTATAAGGCAAGGTCAACAAAAATTTTCGTTGGGAGTCTAAGAAATATCAATAATGGGGTGAAAAAAATTGAAGGTCAAGCGCCTTCGCAGAGAAATAGGAAAAAAAGGGTCAAGGTCATTTCAAGGTCACTTCATATTTGACCTTCCCACGAAAATTGACTCAAGGTCATTTCAAGGTCATTCAAAATTTGACCTTCCCACGAAACCTGTTCAAGGTCAGGTCAAGGTCATAAGGTGTCAAGGTCAAGGTCACACCCAAGGGCTCCCAGGACTTTCGAAACAGTGAAGGACCTGTATGGAAATGAGTAAGACCCGAAGATAAATCTAAAAAAACAAAGAAAAAACAATTAATTTAAGCCTCGGGGGGTGATTAAAAAATAAGAGTTCAAATTATTTGACAGAAAACGTGCCAGGATCAAAAAGTGGCATCACGAAGTGAGATATCAACCTAAACTGTACCCGAAACCACGGCGAGGGTACTAAGTTTTTGGAAAAACAACTTTAAACCTTAGGTAAGCCTACCTAGGACCTTAAGACACCAAAAAACCCTTAAATTTGCCAAAAATGCAAGAGAAACTAAAAACTGCCAATTCCAAAGGAATTGAGTATAGACTGTTTTTAGTTGATGGAACGCAATATAGTTCCTTCACACCGAATTAACAGGTTTGCTACCAGTTTGATCGTCGCTCAAGCCCGGATGCTTATTTCGAACTGGCAATGGACAGAATTACTATTTGTACATTTAGCCCCCATAAAATAATTTTAACCGCGACTATTATTGTATAGACTGAGACTAGATTTTTTGTAACACAAGGAGCAGTAAGTAAACTAAATAACCAGACTGTAAAATAAGAAGCAAAACTACGTGAAGTTTGAAACTATGCCTCCTGGTTAGAAATTTTACCATCAAAATAAACCAACGAAAATGCTTATAGCTCGCGATCTACTTACAGTATTGGTGTGAAATTTAGAATATATGTAAACGTCAACGACCTTTACAAGTAGCACTAACAAGCAGCCAGAAAAAACAACCAGAAACTTACAAATTTAAATATGAAAAAACACTAAACCAAACACACACAAAAATAGGTAAAAGCAGGTATGCAACCGGAAATACACCTCTCGGAGCACTTTTATCACGCACAACTTGTTGCGCCGCGTCGAATGATACTACTTTCACTGCTCATAGTTACTCCCGCCGTTTACCGTTTGGGCATCCATCTATTAAACATAAATATTTAAATTAAAGTTTTAATAAATTATTTAAATAAATAAATAAATAAAAATACTACTTACAGTTGTTACACAAGCCACACACACACACACAGAAATTTTAGAACTGTAATCAGTAATAAGAGGAGAAAATTTGCACTGTTAAAGCGATGTCTGTCAAGTTGGGGTGCCCAACATAAAAAAAATAAAAAACATAATACCATCAGTTAGTGCTAGGTTTGTGCTGGTTTGTTCCAGAATATGGAAGTTTGTTCTATTTAAATAACAGAAATATTAACAATTTCAGTTGGCACCCCAACTTGACACTATCAAATTTATAAATAATAGAGAAAATTAAAAATAACTATACCATCAGTTAGTGCTAGGTTTGTGCTGGTTTGTTCCAGAATAGGGAAGTTTGTTCTATTTAAATAACGAAAATAACAACAATTTCAGTTGGCACCCCAACTTGACACTACCAAATTTGTAAATAATAGAAAATATTAAAATTACTATACCATCAGTTAGTGCTATGTTTGTGCTGGTTTGTTCCAGAATATGGAAGTTTGTTCTATTTAAATAACAGAAATATTAACAATTTCAGTTGGTACTCTAACTTGACACTACCATCTACCATATTCGTAAATAATAGAGAAAATTAAAAATGACTATACCATCAGTTAGTGCTAGGTTTGTGCTGGTTTGTTCTACAATATGGAAGTTTGTTTTATTTAAATAACAGTAATATTAACAATTTCAGTTGGTACCCCAACTTGACACTACCATATTCGTAAATAATAGAGAAAATTAAAAATGACTATACTATCAGTTAGTGCTAGGTTTGTGCCGATTTGTTCCAGAATATGAAAGTTTGAATATGGAATTTTGTATTGTGGAAAAACGAAGTGGAATTTGTAACTTTGTAAGGTAAATACTTAAAATAATATCTTAATATTATCGTTAATAAGGTAAATATTATCCATTAATTTTACAACAATTTATAGTAGAAGATGTATATGAAACTGACTTATGCTGGTTTTACAACCTTTTATGGAATGGTGGGAAGCTTTGTGATCAGGAGCTATATATTACCCCAACTCAAAGGTATCACTTGAAGAGTTATTACAGGGCCATATTAAAGAAATTCATACTGTACTTACTTTGTGTAAATTTTGTAAACTGAAAATATAAATAAGAAATAAAAGATACAACAAATACATAATTATTGTTTCAGCATGACACACGTTTACAAAATGGTATTTTCAGGGTCTCCACAGATTCGTATTAAGAATTTTATGCATACAGTACTAAAAACTGCAAGCAGAGAAATAATGTTACATTTTGATGACTTATCCAAAACTGACCCTGTACCTATAAAGAGACTTTATAAGCGAAAATATGAACATGAATAATTTTTTTTTTTTAAACAACGAAGTATTTCTTATATTTGTTATAATTACTGTTCGTAATTTATAGTTGAATTTATTTTAATAATTTAATCTCTTCTCAATTTAAAAATTGAAATTAGAAGACGTGTATTTGAAATGCATTATTCTTTAAATATTTTAATCTAGGTTTAAAAATACATAATTACGAAATATTTTCAAAGATAATTTCTGGTACAGCCTTTAATTTCATACGTCAGAAGAAACTACCTGCCTAAAAGAACCATTACCGCAAGTCCCATATAACTTTATAAGGGCCAATCAGCTGAAGGGAAGAATAATGAATGAACAGCTAGAAGTCATTGATATTCCTCTTCTAAGAACTTTAATTTAATCCTTTTCGCTAGGCCGCCCATTATTTTTGCAAATTAGAAAAAAATATTCTATAATCAGTATAGTCATTAAAATTTCCTGTAGAGGTATAGCAACTCCCTGTATTTATATATATTATGTCTTTATATAAATTTTTTATGATATGACAGTAGTTTATAGATTTGATAATAAAACACATATCAACAATATATAGTTCATTTTATTTACTTATAATAAAATACAAATTTGTATGAAGGAATAATATATAATATTTTAACAAAGTTACAAAATAAAACATCCTTATGAAACAAATAAAAACAAATATAACTCTTATTTTTTTAAAAAGAAAATAAAGACGTACTTAATATAATATCTTAATATTATCGTAAGTACGGTACATATTATCTATTAGGGTTTACAATAAATTAAAACTTGTGCCCTAACTGATTTTGAACTTTTATATATATGTTTTTTTACATCATCAAAAATTTCCCATTTGTGCGTAGTAGATGATTTGCAGTGTGCCACATAATGTCCTGACATGTTTTCAAGTAAAGGTGGTATAAATTCTATAATACATATTAATTCAAACAATATGTCATTTACTTTGATCTTTTTAGGTATACCGTCAATGTCGAACAAAGGTATTTTTTCATACATACTACTGTTGTCTAAAATAAATAGTTCGAAACTTAATATTCCACATGGATTTAATTCTTTTTCATCATAACTTTCTAAAGCTGTTTCCAAGGTGTTCACATCTAAACGACTAATATTAGTTAAATTTAATGAAATTAGTACATTATTCCTATTATATTTTCCAGATTTAAAACTATATAAATTCGGGTTTAAAATTTTGTTATATAAATATGATAAGGAACAATTACAATCTAAACTTTTAATATTGTTTCCTATTTCTTCTGGAGAATGATATTGTAATAAAATTTTAAATCGCAAATTGTATACATTTTTTGTAGCGCCTTGATTGGCTCCAACGCCTATTATTTCACAAAAAATATCACTTGTGGAATTGTCATGAAAATAGGTTTGTACGCGTATATTATTAATATAAATATGTAGGAAGCACTGATAAATAGAATCAAACGCGCAAGTATTTCTCAAAACATACTTAGTTTGATTTTGTAAGACAGGTTTACTAATATTTCCATTTTTGAGAAGGTTTACTTTGTATAACACTGACCTTAAATCTCTTACAACCCAATCTTTTTGATGCAGCAAATACGATTTTGAAGATTTTTTTATTGGAGATGGTGTCATTGTGTTTTTATTTTTCCAGTTTTCTTCTTGCCGTGGATCAGAATTAAACACAGATTCTTTAGGGAACTGCGATGAGGTTTTCTTCTTTAAATCAGGAGTGTAGAGGCCAAGATTTGTTGTAGATGTCTGTATTTCGCCAACTGGATAATCTTCGTTATTCTTTTTTTGCGGAGTAATTAAATCAGATTTCGTGTCCAAAGTCACTGAATATTTATCCTGCTCGTTCTTTAATATTGTATCATTAAATTGTAATTTTATTGACCCATTTATGGAATTGATATGGATTGGAAGAAAAATATCAGATCTGATTTTTCATTTTTTAGAATGTGTTGTTTGATTTCTTTAAAATAACTCTCAACAGCTGAACTCGTAGCCGATTTTTTGGAACCATCGTGTTGAGATACCAATACTGCAGACCATAAAACAATTTTAGTAAAAATTTTCTTTAAAATATTTTCTAAAGCAGGCAAAAAATGCATGTTATCTTTCGGACCTACAACAGTATTGCATATTAATATTTTCGCTTCTTCAAATATATCATCAATCCAGCTTTTTGAAATTTTGGACACGATTTCCATCTCCTCGGTATCACAAAAATCTTCCTTATTATAAATATTAATTGAAATGTCAACATTCTCCGATTTATGTGTGCCTAAATCATCATTTTCTGTTGATATAAAATGAATTAATCTATCTTTCGCTGTTTCGCTTTCCACAGGTACATTTTCAATACAACCTTCTTTGGACGATAAACAAACAACTATAATATCTTTTATTACACTTTTCATTTTTGAAAAATCTGTCATGTCCACAAGTAGGCCTATGCACCGACAATAAAATTCTTTTACTCGACGATCCTTGTTTTTAAAACATTTCCAGTTTGAAACACTTTTAATAAAATGACATCTATCAATTCGAATAAAACAACTAGGTACATCTTGATTGCCATTTATTAAATGTGACATACATTTATCTATGTATTCATTTATATTGTGGAAAGGAGTAAAAGCTCTTGTTGCTGCCTTTAATAAAGCTGCAGACGCATCTGTGACAATTTCATCTGGTAATCTTTTTGAAAGAATCCACCGTCTTAGCCATGTAGATATTGATTCAGTATAATGAGACTGTGAAATCATTTGTGTAATAGGTATAGATTTAGTGGATGTTTTCATTAAACCAACATATAAATAAACTACTTTTGGTTTATCGAATCCACTTGGTTTTGGTTTAGGCTTTGGAGCTTTAATAATGGAGCCTGTCGCATCTATGTATAATATTATTCTTTGATTTTTAGTTTCGTTTTTATAAAAATCATCCTGTATTTGTGTCCAATAGTGGACAAAAAGTGGATCTAATCCACAATGGTGTATGGATCCTATATAATCTGGAGAATATTTTAAAATCCAAATTGATGTAATGGGGTCAGGATGAAAGTAACGTTTTCTCTCGGTTTCATATTTTACCTGTCTATATACTCCAGATGTATATATATGAGATGGCTCAGAATCTTTGTAATTCATTAAGGTGTTAGCTTTTTCATTTCTGTAAATTGCGGCAGACCGGTATTTTAATTCGTCGCTAACTTGTTTTCTTTCATTTGCTTGTAATTTTCTTTTTATTGCTTTATTATGAATAAATTTCGGATTTATATTAAATATGTCAAATTTTAGTTCAGCTGTATTTTCTTCAACTATTTCTTCGGATTTTACATTAACTTTACTGCCGCATTGTTTACAGAAGCCTGTACAATAATTTCCACTGTACCCCAAATGAAAAATCCATGTACACGGACTTTTTGTTTCATTCCATATTAATTCGTTTATTAAATAAGTCCATTGCCCCTTTGGATTTACAGTTCTGGTTCGTTGAGAATTTAAAGTCAAAGTATCCGTTCGTTTTGTTATTATTCTTTGCGGTCGTATTTGCTTCCATTGCTCTTCTTTTAGCTGGATTGTAAAGGATTTCTCTGTTTCCGATTCGGTATCAGGAATATCTTTAATAAAATCTTCCTTTATTTTTATCTCAATTTGTAACAAATCACAAAATTTAAAAAACTGCCGATTCAATCTTGTGTATACAGCTTTAGCAGTTAGAATATAATTAAGTTCTGTACTTATAATATTGTACACTTCGGAAGACGGTGCAGGAATTTTTCCTGTTTCACGGGTTTTTGCATCAAAAATTAACTCCTTGTATTTGGTTACAAGAGAGAAAAACTTCTCTTCATCTATTTTAGCTGGACGCCCACCTTTATTAACAGAGGCCTACAAAAAATTAATGAATTTAATTTTTTTTTTATTATTCTCTGTACATTTATAATAATAATAATACTTATTATTATTACTATTATTATTATTATTTAGCTATACAAAAATGTCATTAACAGAGGCCTACAAAAAATTAATGAATTTTTTTTTAAATTATTCTCTATACATTTATTTTTTTTAACCAAATAGCTATACAAAAATGTAAGTAATATAACATACAGGGTGTGCAACGAAATGCGGAACATAGGATTCTAACATGGGATTTCAAAAAATTGCGGATACTCTCTCTCCTGATAAATTTAGAGAAAAACTACAAGAGTACAATGTTGTTCAAAATTAAATTCTACGTCAGCTAAGATAAAATGTAATATTTTCGTTTAATATCAAACAGCCATGGAAATAAAAGAAAATTTCTCTGTCAGTTTAGAGAAATATCACTGATACTTATTATTTATAATTTTAATATTATTTAAGTTGAATTTTTATATTTTTTCTTTAATAACATTCCAATATTACAAAAATATTACAAATCTAACTACAAAAAGTATTAAATAAAATGTGACACAAGTACACCAAATAAAACAAATTTTTAATATATTTACGGACGACACATCAATTTTTAAATTAATTTTAAACTATAACATAATTTAATAAAAATTAACAAATTACAATACCTATAATTACATTTCATTTACTGTCACAATTGACACAGAAATATTTTCTTTTATTTCCATGGCATCATTTTGAACGAAAATGTTACATTTTATATTTAATAAATCTCGTACTTCAAACCTGTTATTGCATCAATTATGATCTTATCTGATGTAGAATTTAATTTCGAACAACTTTGTACTTTTACAGTTTGTTCTAAATCTATCAGTAGAGAGAGTAACCGCAATTTTTTTAAATTCCGTGTTAAACTCCTATGTTCCGCATTTCGTTGCACATACTGTATATCAGAACAATTGAACAACACAACAAATGTAAACAAAGCCTTCTAAATAGATACATTGTATTCATAAGTATAAGTCGCCGCCAGACCATATAGGAGTGACGTCATTCGATCGTCATGTGAATGTTCGTATGAATAAAGATTTCGTTTTAATTTATATTAAGCTTCAAGAATGGCACTACGATTATTAAATATAATTATATTTTATTCTAAATATTTAAATTTTAATAATTATTAGTAGTAAGAAGTGACAGAAATATAATTTCATTTAAAAATCAATAAAATAGCATATTAAAAAAATATACAATGTAATACAAAATAAATAACCGAACTGTCAAATTTCTCGGAAATTTTACTAAAATAAATAAAAAATACTATATTTTAGGTATAAACATTGTTATTAATAAAGAAAAGAAATAGACATAACCTTAAAAATAAATAAGCGCCGCCCCTTAGACAAACTTCAAGTCATAGACTTATACGACTGTAATTAGTAAGACAAAGACAAATAATATTTTGAATGTGCATGATAAAAATCTTCGAAGAGACGTCACTCCTATATAGGTTGGCAGCGACTATATATCATATTTAATAGGGTATTCCAAGCATACGGCTTTTAAAAACTACTTATTGGATATCAATGTTCATTATGTATATGTAATTAGGGCTGGCAGACTGTAAAAACTAAATGTCGATTTTTTAAAAACCGATTTTTATTGACTAATCGAAAATAGTCAACTATTTAAAAATGTCGAAAAAATTGAAAAGTCGAAGGCGGATACAACTAAAAAAGTCGAAAAAATTGAGAAGTCGAAAAAGTCTCAATAATTAACAGTAAAATATCAAAATATTAAAAAAGTGAAAATATCATAAAAGTCTGAAAGATATAAAGTTTTATAGAACTTTTAGTAAATAATTCTTTAGGCAGGCAGTTTTTTTCTATCGTCTAATAAATTAACCGTACACCTGAAATTTGGGTTCAAGATGTTTTCTAATTATATTTTAAATCTGTATTAAAGTATTCGAATAAAAATACATTTTAAATGTACTTTGTTTAACTTTTGTATTCTTTATTGTGTCTTATTTTTGTATTATACATATATTTTCAATAAACAAAATTTGTACTAAGGAGATGCAATATTAATTTGTTAAATATGCAGGTCTGAGATAAAATTACAATAAATACTGTAATTTATTTGATTTTATTTATTCTAATATTATAAAAGGTTAAGGGTAAAAAATTAGACATTACAGTTTCAGATAATCGAAAAATCGAAGTCGAAGCCTAAAAGTCGAAATAGTTACCCATTTGAAAAAAAGTCTAATTAATCGAAAAATGTCGACAATAAAAAACCTGATATTATCGAAAGTTTAAATTCAATTAATTGATACTGTGCTTTTCAAAAATCGATCGATCGAATGAAATCGATATATCGACTTTTTTGCGAGCCCTATAAGTAATATTAAGGTGAATATACTCTTTAATTTTCCAATTTTTATTACCTTAATACCAAAATGAAATTTTAATGCATTTAAATCGAGTGAGTAAAATTCAGTACAGCCATGTTTGTGGCGGGATGTATCTAATATTTTTATGTACAGATTAAAATATTAAAAAATGAAAAAAAAATGGAGTACCCTATTGTACATGTACTACATTTTTGAACTATAACTCCATTTCAACAGTGTATTTATTACTATAATTAAAATACATAACACAAATTCAATACAAACATGCATTCTTACCATGTCAGATATGATGTTATATAAATAATATCAATTATTCAACACTTATTTAACACTTTTAATAATAAAATGAATTGATGAAGCTGTTCGGCTATAAGGCTATCATCAGAAGACTGAATTTTAATACATGAAATTGTAACAATTTATAATATTTTGGTTTGGGTGGGAGCGAGTTTCGAAAGACAAGGATTAGATTAAAGTTTTTAGAAGAGGGATGCCAATGACTTCTAGCTGTTCATTCATTAAATTCTTCCCTTAATTTAGGGCTTTCTGGATTTCAAACGCTTCTAAGAACGTTAATCTGCGGTCTTTCCTTTCTTGATGTAAAATTTCTAGATTTTTAATTTCACAAGTATGATTATTACCTGACAAATGTTTACAGTGCACAAATGGAAAAGTTTTGATTCATATGTATATAAAAATTCAAAATTAGTTTGGGTACATGTTTTAATTTATTGTAAACCTGAATGGATAATATTTACCTTACTTACGGTAATATTAAGATATTATTTTAAGTACTTCTTTATTTTCTTTTAAAGAAAAATAAGAGTTTTATTTGTTTTTATTTGTTTCATAAGGATGTTTTATTTTGTAACTATGTTAAAATATTTTATATTATTCCTTCATATAAATTTTTATTTTATTTTAAGTAAATAAAATGAACTATACATATATAGCCATATAAATACAGGGAGTTTCTATACCTCTGCAGGAAATTTTAATGATTATACTGATTATAGAACATTTTTTTTCTAATTTGCAAAAATAATGGGCAGCCTAGCAAAAAGAATAAATTAAAGTTCTTAGAAGAGGGAAGTCAATGACTTCTAGCTGTTCATTCATTATTCTTCCCTTCAGTCAGGGCTTTCTGGATTTCAAACGCTTCTCAGAACGTTAATCTGCGGCCTTTCCTTCCTCGATGTAAAATTTTGTATTTTTAATTTCACACTTTTGATTATTATTTAACAAATGTTTACTGCGCACAAATGGGAAATTGTTGATGATATATATATTTATATATAAAAGTAAATATGAAATTCACTTTCGTATAAGCTGATTGGCCCTTATAAAGTTATATGGGACTTGTGGTAATGGTTCTTTTAGGCATGTAGTTTCTTCTGTCGTATGATGTTAAGGACCGTACCAGAAATTATCTATGAAAGTATTTTGTAATTATGTATTTTTAAACCTAGATTAAAATATATTCAGTTTCAAATTTCAAATACACGTCTTCTAATTTCAATTTTTAAATTGAGGAGAGATTAAATTATTAAAATAAATTCAACTGTAAGTTTAAAAAAAAAAAGAATTTTATTTATATACATATTTTGGCTTATAAAGCCATTATCAGGAAATACAACTGAATATACTTCACTGAAAATTTATAATATTTATACATAGAAGAACGAAGGCAGAAACTTAGTATTAATCAGCTTTACAATAGAATGATAATATAAAAGGGATTAGAGCGGAGAGATCAACAAAGATTTGAAGTCAAGTTGTTCATTCTTAAGATATTTCTTTTCAACAATGATCTTTGAATGTCCAATTATTTTAAGAAATAACTGATAGTATAGTCATTTTTAATTTTCTCTATTATTTACGAATATGGTAGCGTCAAGATGAGGTGCCAACTGAAATTGTTAATATTTCTGTTATTTAAATAGAACAAACTTTCATATTCTGGAACAAACCAGCACAAACATAGCACTAACTGATGGTATAGTCATTTTTAAATTTGTGTCAGTATTTAGAATTTTTGTAGTGCTAAGTTCAGATTCTCACTAGAATATTGTTAATATATCTGTTATTTAAACAGAACAAACTTTCATATTTTGGAACAAACCAGCACAAACCTAGCACTAACTGATAGTATAGTCATTTTTAATTTTCTCTATTATTTACGAATTTGGTAGTGTCAAGTTAGAGTACCAACTGAAATTGTTAATATTTCTGTTATTTAAATAGTACAAACTTCCATATTCTGGATCAAACCAGCACAAACACAGCACTAACTGATGGTATAGTCCTTTTTAAATTTGTGTTAGTATTTAGAATTTTTGTAATGTCAAGTTCAGATTCCCACTAGAATATTGATAATATATCTGTTATTTAAACAGAACAAACTTTCATATTTTGGAACAAATCAGTACAAACTTAGCACTAACTGATGGTATTCTCATTTTTAATTTTGTCTATTATTTACAAATATGGTAGTGTCAAGATGGGGTAACAACTTAAATTGTTGATATTTCTGTTGTTAAAATAGAACAAACTTCCATTTTCTGGAACAAACCAGCACAAACCTAGCACTAACTGATGGTATAGTAATTTTAATATTTTCTATTATTTACAAATTTGGTAGTGTCAAGTTGGTGTGCCAAATGAAATTGTTAATATTTCTGTTATTTAAATAGAACAAACTTCCATATTCTGGAACAAACCAGCACAAACCTAGCACTAACTGATGGTATAGTTATTTTTAATTTTCCCTATTATTTATAAATTTGATAGTGTCAAGTTGGGGTGCCAACTGAAATTGGTGATATTTCTGTTATTTAAATAGAACAAACTTCCATATTCTGGAACAAACCAGCACAAACCTAGCACTAACTGATGGTATAGTTATTTTTAATTTTCTCTATTACTTATAAATTTGATAGTGTCAAGTTGGGGTGCCAACTGAAATTGTTGATATTTCTGTTATTTAAATAGAACAAACTTCCATGTTCTGGAACAAACCAGCACAAACCTAGCACTAACTGATGGTATATTGTTTTTTATTTTTTTTTATGTTGAGCACCCCAACTTGACAGACATGTTAAAGCGAACAATATATTTTGTGGTTAGTGTTATCAGAGGCACAGAGTAGTGGAATAAACTTCTTTTAAGATTTTTTTACTTTAATATGTTATCAATGTACGTATATATTAAATTAGAAGACTAGTTATTTGTAGAAATAGGTAGAAAACAGGTGCAATAATGATCGAACACCGTTTGAGCATTTTAAAAACTGATTTAACTTTCATAATAGAAAATATTATAATTTTTTCTTGAAGTTCGATGGGACGCACTCTGCATCAACACGTAATATGTAAACTCGACGTCCAGCTGTGTAACCTGTACATAAAAAGAAATAGTTTAGTAATAGCAAAACATCAAAATGTGTAATTATAAACCTATCAGTATTTCGTTGCAATTATTTCATTTATCTCAAAAAAAAATATTATATTAGTTCGTTTCTTGTAACAATGATATCACTTGGTATTTATTTATACTGGTTTGGTAAGGCAAGATTTCTATCATGTCTTCCTTATCCTATATATAAGAAATAAGTTACGAAATCTCATTCATTTTATTTTATGCCTTTGATTGAATTGTGCATATAGTGTATCTGCATGGCGTTCATTTTCGTTCACTATTGTATCATAATTGCCATTGTTGATATCATACATTGTACTATATTTCATTATATACAATATTCTTTGTATATATTCCTGTACTCTTTTTCATCCGACCTTGTTGGTAACTTTCTTCGATGGCGATGCGGACATCTCTTGATCTTTTACCTCTGGACAATGCGACATACATCTGGCCATGGGAAAACAGCGGTGTGGGAATGTGATTTGTTAATTGTAAATGCGTACGCCAGCTTGATAGGAAATTGTCGCCTTATAAACTTAAATGGAAACTTGGAGTTTGATGGGTCGCACTCTGCATCAAAACGGAATATGTAAACTTGTCGTCCAACCGTGCAACCTGAACATAAAGAGAAATAGGTTAGTAAAAGTAAAACACGAAAATGTGTAATTATAAACCTGTCAGTATTTTCGCGGTAAGTACATGATCGGCCATGTCGATTATTTCCAATCTTGTTCCATTACAAAGACCACTGGTAATATCAATATTACGCAACAGCATGACGACAGCTCCAATCTTCAATGTCAGTATATGCGGTGGCGTGCCTGGTGGCGAAATAGAGTTCAGCAACTCAATAGGCACTCTGAAGTCACTTTCATTATAGTTTGTCATTGTGTCAACTGATATGTACCGCCTTGCTAAGCCTGGTAATTTTGTTAAAACACTGGCATTTATGTTATCAGCTTCAATGTTTGTCGGTGTTAAGATTGCCCGGTTTTCAATTGTTGCAATTTTAGGATTATTCTCAAAAATAAATGATATTAATTCGTTTCTTGTGACAATCATATCACTTGGTACTAACATGTACTCGTTTGGTAAGCCAGGAATTCTATCGTGTCTTCCTTCTCCAATATTTAATAAATAAGATGCGAAATCTCGTTCATTCGCATCTGTCCCCATATTCTCTACGAATCTGTGTTGCTGTATATCAGCCCACAAATGATGTCTTTTCAAAGTCGCTTTAATCGTTTCGTTACGTCCAGCATTTCGTGTTATGGGCAGTAGCTGCTTAAAATCTCCTCCGAAGACTACAACTTTGTCTCCAAAAGGAATGTCGAACCCAGTAATCATCCGTATCAATTTGTCTGCGCATGAAAGCATATTGCAAGAGGTCATTGACGCCTCATCCCAAACAATGATTGCTGCCTCATTAATTTCTTGACATTTTGGGTCTTCTAACTTAAGCATACTTGTGCTATTTTCATCCAGATTAATGGGTATCCCAAATTGGGTATGAGCTGTTCTTCCACCTTGCAATAGAATTGCTGCTATTCCCGTAAATGCCACTGCAATTGGACGCAATCCCATGCCTTTAACTCGATGTAATATTGAGTTGTGAAAAAACGTTTTGCCCGTGCCAGCTGGTCCATCAATGAAATGTAGTTTTGTTTTATGGTCGCCAGCCAACTATTCCTCTACATTATTCATTATTGTAACGTAAGCACTTTGTTGCCTTTGATTCAGTTGTGCATATAGTATGTCTGCACGTCGTTGATGTCCGTCCACTGTTATATCATCAGTGTCATTGTTGTTATCATTATCTATTAAATCATATTGTGGTTCAGGTAAACTGAAGTCCTGATTTGTTCGATTTATACTGCGTACTTGATCATTGATATATTTCAAAAGTTCATTTTCAGGGTATCTTTTTGATAAAACTAAATCATCTATCATGTCTTGTCTGTACGTTTCGTACATTCGTAATGGTTCTTGTATATTGCAGTTCATTAATAAATGAACAAATAATTGTCGCAACATATGAGGCATAAGACGAACTGAAGCCTCTTGCATACATTTACAGTATTCTTTATCATCTTCGATGATATGACGTGCTTTACACGCCTCATAATATGTGTCGTATAGTCTTCCATGAACTGTTCTTAATGATTCAAACGATGTTGAACCCTTAACAATTGTAAGCAATCTAGATAAATAGAACAATTCCCCGCTATTGGGTTTTATTTCCGGTATCCTTCCCAAAACATTAAAATGGGATTTTCGAACTGTCCATTTATAAGACGTTCGTTGCCAGGTGTAGTATTGTCGAATTTGTACATACGTGTAAGTACGTGCAGCTGGCGTTCTTTGATTTAATTCAAACCAAGCAAGTAAGTGTGTTGGTTTAGCTTCAGCTATTGCTTGTTCTGGATTATCTTCATCAAAAACAATGGACTGCCTGTCAGGTAAGTGAATTGTGAGCTAGAAAGAACATAAAATTATTAATATTCATATCAGATTAATGTATATATGTATGACTTACATTAAAAATTGATATATTACTGTAAGACAGGGGATAACTCATTATTCGCCAGTAGGCCTCGTGACTTGAGACATACCTCATGTCTTGATATTGTTCAATCTCATTCCAAGACACCACGCCTTGGTTGTGCTGTAATGCGGACACATTAATATTAGCCGCATCGTGGCCTTTATGTACATACTTGTATAGGTACTTTGTTGCTCTAATATTTGTGCATATCTCAACATTTATATGAGCTTCTAATAATTGTAGCAATACTGGTGAGTACGGAACGACATCACGATTATCGTACACTTCATCATTTTTCACATATGTAATACCATTGTCACGCCTTCTATAATTTGCGTATGTAGTTTGAGTTATATTTGTTTCTTCATTAAATTGTTTGGGATATTTGAAACGGCAAACCCCTTCTCTTAGGCATGTTACACCTGGTCGCCCAAAGCCACATTTTTTGTGTATCATGTGCCTTGTGACCAAATTATATAATCGTGTTTCCTGTGTTACATCAGGTAACTCGGCCCGTATTATTGCATCTATATGTTGTGGTTCACGAATTTGGTCTAGCTTATGTAGAATAATCAGTATGTGTGCATGTGGCAATCCGCGTGTTTGGAATTCCACAAAGTACAATATGGAGCGTACTCTCCCAAAACACTGTTTTTTCTCCAATATCTCAATGAGATAATTAAGTTTGATATGAAAAACCCTGCATACTATATCTGGTCTATGCATCGCCTCTTGCCCTGGTTCCAAACTATCTCTTATTTCAGTCCATTGCGAATTGCATGTAAAAGTTATAAACCAATCCGGCTTTCCAAATCGTGATACAATCGTCATTGCATCTAAATATTGATTCAACATATATCGAGGACTACCTACAAATGTTGCTGGTAATATCTGAATTCGCCCAACACGTTCGCCAGCCTCTCGTGCCTTTCGAGCTACATAATCTCGCAATGTTTTATATTCCGACACATTGATTTTCTTTTGATTCGTTCGAAGCCAATACAACGATAGGCCTTCTATTCTTACCCATGTGTCTACTAACCATTGCAAAAGAAGCTTTGCACCATGGTGTAATAACGAAAAATTATTTCTTACTGCTAGCCTGTAACAGGCATATTCTCTTAAGGACACTTTTGTGTATCTTGCAGTTCTATTGGGACCTTGATGTTGCATATCTACTGACCAACCACTGTCTCCTTGAGGAAACAACATCGGATATGATAGTGGTTCTAACAAAGGACTTATGTCCCTTATCGTAACAGGTTCCCCTCGGTGAGGATATAGTTGCAATTCAGTGTTAATGGGTGGTATCTCGCCAGCGAATATTACTGCTATTTCGTTCACAGCGGGCATATTATATCTGTTTATATCGACATTTTGTTGCCCTAAATTTTGCTGCAAATTATGAGCTACCGCCAACGTGAGCTCTGTCATTTGTCCTCCCATTTGGCGTACTCTTTCTACTTCCTCATCATACACTTGCTTAAGCATTTTGTACATTTGTGCGTAGGGATTAACATTTTCTAAAATTGTTTCTAATTCGTGTAATATGTGAGGTCTACATTGTAACCAATTATTGTCCCTAATATTATTTGCGTCGTTCGTATCGAGAAAATATAACTGACCAAATTTGGGCACAGTATTTGCTTGTGCCGTTACCTGCGGCATAATATGATGAACTGTACCATTTACCTTTACTATTTGAGGACCTGGCCCTTGTGGTACATAATTAGCAGTTGTTGACGCAAATGCCAACGTTGTGTTATAGTGTCGAATATTAGTTCTAAAGTGACGTGCGTCACCTGTGTTAGCTGTTGCTAATTCCCGAATTCTGTCGGGGCATTGTTTGTAAGCTGGTAAGGCCACTTTACCTCTTTGACAAGTCATTTGTTCTGTTGCCCTTTTCGTCTTTCCAATAATAAGCGTTGCAATGTGGACAACATAATTGTTGTTTTAATGGCCCTAATACATGAGTTGCGAATTTGTTATCATTTAACATTTCATTCGCAACTAAACCAAACTTGTGTGTTCGTGTAACCCTTAATCGAGTTGAAATATAATCATTATTGCCCGAACTATTTTCGTAGGGTGTGTAGATAGGTGAGCCACTAAACTCATTCACATTGTCATCAACATTATTAGCATGCAACGCTACTTGTTGTTCATGGGGTTGAATAACCGTAGATGGCCCTGCTTGTTGACTATCGTGAACAATTGTATTAAAAATGGTCGGTTTGGAACTTCAATAGCTCTCATTTGCCTATTATTCTGTTGTTGCATCGTCCGTTGTAGTTCATCATCAAATCGTTCCAACCGAACATAACATGTCATATTGACGTCATGTTCCCTTTGTTGTACATTCTGTTGTTGCATCGTCCGTTGTAGTTCTTCATCAAATCGTTCCAACCAAACATAACATGTCATATTGACGTCATGTTCTCTTTTTTGTACATCAGTCTGACTGCTCTGGGACGAAGTGTGCTTCGTACGTGTTCCAGAAGGCCTACTCTTTTTTAGATATCGCGGCATATTAGTTAGTTCAAAATACATCTAATATGTTTAATGCGCACTTCACACTGTTTTTATAAAGTTGCAAGTTTTTTAGTATTGCACTACTGTTTATTGTCCAAATTTAATAACACCTGAGAGATATATTAGTCTATTTTTTGTAAATATTTGAAAATCGTAAAGATCTCGACTACGCACTTCAAACTGATTTTATAAATAGAAAAGTTTTATTGTTTTGAAATACTGTTTATCGTCCAGAATCTGTAACAACAGAAATATATATTAGTATATTGTTAGCTAATATTTGAAAATCCTAACGATCCGCCAGCGAAATTTGTTTCACAACAGCGCCGCCACAGGAAGGCTGCTGGACGGTCTTGAGAATGGATAGGCGTTTAATTTTCGCTTCACATTCCCCTGCATTTACATGCTTGGACTCATGCTATGCTAATCATAGCATGAGTGGCGTGTTACATCACGCCCGCCATACTATTAACTCAACTAATATCCCTGGTCCGTGCAGTGATATTATTAGCATATCAATCAGAATAATTATCTCGTAAACGGTTCACTTTAGAAAAAAAATGTTATTTAAATGTTTTGTAGCCCTTTTAATGCTTCACATGAAGAAAAAAAAAATTTAGAAAAATGTAAAAAAAAAATTTTTTGACCTTTTTGTGCTATATGCATGCCAAATTCTAGATTCCTAGCTCAAAGGACAAAAAAGTTATTGAGCATAGTTTGGAAAGTGTATGCTTTGTTTTAATAGTATAACTGTCACTAGTGACGGCGGTGCTTAAAGCACCATAAGTAGACATTGGTACGCTGGGAACTCGAATTATAGACAGTGGTTCGTTGAGAACTCGAAACATAAAATTCATTCAAAGTGTAAATAAATTATTATATCATGTATAAATTGTTTGTAAAAAAAAATATATATTTCCACTTAATAAAAATGAAACAACTAATATACATATATATATATATATATATATATATATATATATATATATATATATATATATATATATACATATATGCTTAGACCGGCTTATGCCGGCGAGTGAACCTCGTGGAAGGCAAATACAAAAAAACTAAATACTTAGAGAGGCTACCAGAAAATGTATAGCATGTATAAATCCCCCAAAAAAGACTAATAAAAAAAGACTCTACCAAGTCAAAGACAAGGCAGAGTCTAATTACGAAAGAAAAAAAACCTAAAAACAAACTTACCCCGGTTTTCCGGCGATCCGGCGGGACACAGACACACACCCACTCAGCAACACTCACCACGTGTAAAAATGTCCCGAAACACTCCTTCACCACTCCAGAAAACCCGGAAGAGTCTTGAAAAAGACTTTTTTAAAAAAAACGTGAAACTGGAACTTGAGGCAAAAGAAACGTACAAGAACACAGCAGCGCGCTAGCACGTCCGTAGTAGATAGGGACAGAGGGAATCTCGTTAATTCATTCATGCGCGTCACTAATTAGATGACGAGGCATTTGGCTATTTAACCAGACATGGCAGATTTAAGTGTTAGTGGCGCTGATCTAGGATATGAATGGTTGACAAGACCCCCCCTTTGTTGGGAACGCGGGAACGCGAGCGGTTAGTTTTAACCATAGCCGGTGACAATGTCGCCGTTTTCAGAATGAACTCCAGTTTCTGTGGTCGACAATCATGTTGTTTAAATACCAAAACGACTGATTGCCGACTTTTGCAAGAAAAAAAATATAAATGACAACTGTAAGATGGATCTGACTAGTTTTGAGGAATATGATAGCGTAAGGCATCATATTCAGTTGCGGTTTGTTTGGTGGTAAAATTGATCACCTGATAAAGGATCAGGTGATTTAGGAAAAAGCCAAGAGTCGAAGAGAAAGGTTTTGCCATATCTATTGCGCCTGTTTACAGACCCCAGGCGTCAGGGATGAAAAAAAAAAAGAATAGAGCTTTATTTGAAAAATCTTAAAGAGAACAACTTTCCAACTACAATTGGTCCCACTGGTTTTCCCAAGGTGGTCTGGCCCGCGTGCTGACCATCTCGGTAGACAAGTTGAACTGTTCCCAAATCTTCCATGTCCCCTCGAGAGCTATGAGCGGTACGTATCTTAAAAATGAGACCGACACTCCAAGTTCCCTAAGGAACTTTACTGAAGAGCCAGCCCATACTCCACGCATCGATACCGTAATCGCTCCATACGACACGTTGGCTGTCTTATATCGCTGTTTCAAGTAAGTGGATATATGCGGGATATTGGCATACTTTGCCACCTTGGCTTCGTCTGACTTTCTCAGATCCCAGAACTCGTTTGATACTACATGGACATCACATAACACAAGCTCATCACCTTTGAGCATTATCATGTCCGGCTTGCGTGTTCCCAGTGTAGTACGTAGGTTCGGTTTCTCCTTAACATCCCATCCGCGCCTTCGAAATGTCTCTGCTGCCGCGCATATGTCGTCATGCCTCTTAAGTCGAGCGCTCTGCGTCCTATGACACCGTTGTGTCACGTGGCTGGAGGTCTCTGGGAGCCCACATCCAGCACGGCACGCACGTTCCGGGGTTACCCCCGTGTTATCAGCCAGAGCGACTCGACCCCGGGTTGTCCTCGATCGAGTAGGCAAGCAGTTTATCCGAATTTTATTGTGCCGTACGCTGTGTTTTCCACTTAGGGTGTCCGCGCCCGTCATAACCCACCATGAGCTGGCAGGCGTCTGTCTGGCATCGCGTAGCCCTTTACCATCAACACTACCGTACAACCACCCCGCATAATAGCGATTAACATCGCCAAGAGATCCCAACAGTTGTCCTCCAACAGTGCATTAGTCCCTACTCCATTTGCGTTGCTGTTGCAACAAAAATGTTTCGGAGGCCGCTCGCACATGTGGAGCCGTCGAAACCTCGAGGGAGTCCAGGCGGTTCAGGCGCATTACCGGTACAATAAAGCGAATGCTAGGTATTCCCAAACCTCCGTCCTTCACGCAAGCATGAAAGTATCATATCGGAACATTGTGAGGTAAATGCAGCCATGCTCTCACAGCGCCCCGGACCTCACTGTCTAGGTTTTCTAATACACCCGCACTCACACGCCCCATTACCCACACATGATAAAACTTCGGAATGAGGTATGTGCGCAAGATGCGTAGACGCTGCTGTGGCTTTAAGGGCGCGCTGGTCACTCGGTCCAGCAGGTCCCTCAAGCTCGCACGAACACTACAAACTCCCGCCCCACGGAAATCCAAGCCAAGGTAGCGCCAGACCTCTGATACTCCAAGTTGTCGCAGCATCTGGCCATCAACTTCAAATCTGCCAGTTACTAGCTGCTTAACCTTTTTCTCTCGGCCTGAAGCAACCAACGATAATACACAGCTTTTGGCTACGTTTAGTCGCAAGCCAAATCTTCCGGCTTCCTCAGAGAAAGCTTTCAGATTCTTTTCTAGTCCCATGTCCGTACTTGACAGCAGGATGACGTCATCTGCAAACGCCAGAGCGTTAACGTTCATACTGTTTAAGTTATATCCAACAGAATTCGAAACCTTGGCTAATACACGATCAATTACCAAGTTAAACAATAATGGCGATAAAGGGTCACCTTGCTTTACTCTCTGCTTTGTCTGTATTCGAGTCCACTCTTTGCCCCCAGTATTCAAGACTGTAGCGCCTGATCGATAGGCACCCAGGACATAACTTATAAACTCGGGCGGCGAACCCACAGTTCGGAGAGCGTGTTCAATGGCGTCCCACGAGACAGTGTCGAAAGCTCGACTCAAGTCTAGGGTTGCCATGTGCACGGTCCTAATGTTTCGTCGCACGTCCGCAAGGATGGCTCGTAGAACAAACAAGTTGTCTGCGAGGCCATCAGTTTTCAGAAAGGCCCTTTGGCGGGTGTCAAAGACCGGCAGCGCTTGCAGTCTGCGGGCTAACATCTTATGTAGCTGGCGAGTTACCACAGACCCGATAGTGAGTGCTCGGTAATCGCTAGCTTGTAGTGGCTCATCCTTTTTAGGAATAAATACAGTCCTCGAGTCATTCAAGGCAGATGGTAATCTCCCCTCACGTAATATGCAATTGAAGAAGATAGCCTTCGAGACAGGGTTGACCAGTGACCAGCTCTTTACACTAATCCCGTCTGGTCCACTAGTTGTACCCTGCTTGGTGGTAACCTGCTCAACTTCTTCGGTGGTAATGGGCGACCACAATTTGCTCATTTCCTGGCTAATAGGAGGATACCTGTCGGCAGGAGTCACCTTAGCGCCTTCGGCCTCAAATATGGGCTTCCAGTGGCTAGTTAAATCAGATGGTTCGATCTGTGACGTCCTTGTCTTCAGCGTTCCACTTAGGACCCTTCGAGCGAGCTCTCCGAAGTCCCTATCAGCCAGATTCTGAGCATAAGTGTAGTCCCTCTGCTTCTCTTTACGTTTCGGGGTTTCTCCTTGACCATTATTGTTTGCGTTTCTTTGACCATTTCTCGTGCGAGTCGGACGAGGCTTCATAGGCTCTGATTCTGGACACACCTCAGTTAACCACTGAATTATGTGCCCGTCCTCGAAAGAATCGACTATTCGTCGTAGCGATTCCCGACCTTTCACTCTAGCATTGAGTTCTTCGAGAAGAGACTCAATCTTTTCGGTGAACTGATCGTGACCTAATTCCTCTCGACCCCGGGGTTCATCGATTATCGGACACAGCCTGGGAGGGCTGGGCTCGTAACCGCTTCCTTCCACAGTACTTTCCACTGATTCCGACGAAACAGTTTCCGGTATCGTTTCCAGATTTGGCCCTCGTTCGTCGCAAACACTTGGGTTGACCCTTAAATATTGGAGAATATCTCGATACCGCCGCGATTTGCGTTGGCTCTTGATAGACTCCTTCGTACGTCCTTTGTGTATGGACAAGAGGTAGTCATTAATACCCGCGACAGACTTCGGTGGTGCAGCTAGTAGCTTCAGCTCTTCCTCTGACCACCTATTCTTCTTCCTCGTAATGTCAATGGCTTCGTTGACTTCACACGGATGCGCACTTTTGACGTGCAATCCTAAGCCTCTAGTCGTCATAAATAGCCTCCCGCAGGATTCACAGCGAACCTGGGGATTGTTGTCCAAGTTACCCGTGTTAACTTCGGAACTGTCCTCGCAGGCGAGGGCAGTGTTATATTCATTGATATTTGTATCGTTACCAAGTTAAATCTCGAGGGCCACGGGACGGGTGACCCCGATTGTGGCCCCCGTATCGCTTTGTACCCTACGCCAAACCCTTGCCCCCTACCTAGTAAGGCGGATACGTGTCCATAACTCCAAGGTGTTCAGGATACTATGGATGGGTCCTCGATAAACCTGGACCCAGAGAGCTCGGGCGACTTTCGTTAAGGCACAGTAAAAAGTTTGTCTTGCTTTCGCGGTCAGCAAGTACGGATTAGCACAAACAAGAGACTGCAAACGGCTAATCTCGCTGTATGGGATAAACAAATCGTGAGACCTATAATCATGGTATAGAGCGTCTCAAGGCTAGCAGATTTGTTATACCAAGATCTTATGAATACCGTCGGATTTTCCCCCCTGTTCACGACCTCAAGGGAGATAGGGCCCCTCATAGCGGAGTCGTGCCGCGAGAAAAGGAGTCTTCCGTCACGTCAGCCAGCACTCGTCACGGAATCTGTCCCCAGATCCAGGTCCGAGTCAGACCATATAACCCTGGATACTCCTTTCGCTTGAGACGTATCAAGCGAACCCCTTTGATTTATTTTCGAGCTTCTCTGCTCTAGATCCCCCATATTGTGATTTTTTAAGCCTTAGGAGGGTGAGCCGCAATGCTGCAATACCTGAGCGACTCGTACGGTGGGTCTTAAATATTAATTATGCTCTGTGTGCTCTTTCCGTCAGGATCGGGTTGAGTTTCGCAAACGTTAAGTTCCTATAAAGTTACACTAGATGAAATTTATCTTATGCCCCTAGAATCATAACAGGCAATGATTTCTAGGGGTATCGTCTCTATTAGCCATTTAGCCGGAGATGATAATAATGCCACTTCATTATGAGTTGTACGTCACCCTAGGGTGCGTACCTAGAAAGCCAAGAGGTCATATGACCTGGTCTGTCTGCTCAGACTCCAGTAAGGGAAAGTAGATGCTCCGACACAATCTACATCCCATAAACCTACGAAAGGTGCAAAAAGAGGGTTCCAATCTACCTTGCCCTTCACCCCACCTCCATGTGCTTTGTGGTAGGATATGTTTAACCCCCGTCCTACCAGTCGGGTCGATCCGTTTGACACTTTGCCTGCATTAATGCGTGACAGCGTCGCCATCGAGAAGGCGTGCCAATCCGGTCTAGGGCGAACCCCTGCCCCCTTGGATATTCAATCCGGTGGGGCTTCGAGCTCGAAATACACCCTGAGGTTTAACTCGAGTGGAGTCTATGATTCTCTTACATGTAAATGATCTATAGTTTTTACTAAAGTTCGTCAAACCCGCGACACAGCAGGTAGGAAGCACTACGAACTCTGAGTCACGCTGGGATAGCTCCCGCTGGCATACTCATGCGAGCATGCCGTTGATCCTAGGATCTACGCAGCCATCCGGGGCGTTAGCCCGGTTTGCCTGTGTCCCTTTGCCTTGCCGTACGGTCCATCGGGCGAACCCTTTGGACGAACACCATTCCGTTTGTTGCCACGTACTACGGTCAATACGGCCGACGCCAGGCGGCGAGTAGGGGTGCGAATATACAATATCTGACTTCAACCTAACCGTCACACCATACACCTCTGAGATAACACAGAGGGATGGTGATCAGCTCCTTGTTACCGGAGGGGGGTCACCCGTGCATCTTGGGCCCTGTACGCGCCTAATTCGCTACAACCTACTCAACTCCTCTTAGAGTCATAGCCGCTTTAAGAGACCAGCCAGTGTTGAGTGGGTCTACCAACGAGTTGGGGCCACTCTTCTTTGCCGCGGTCCTACTCAGATTACATGCTTACAAGAGAGTCATAGTTACTCCCGCCGTTTACCCGTTGGGGCCATCGCAATGCTTTGTTTTAATTAGACACTAGTGACAGCGGTGCTTAAAGCACCATAAGTAGACAGGGGCCGTTCAAGTATTACGTAAGCACTATAGGGGGGTGGGGGGGGTGTTTGTTTTGCTTATTTTGGATGACATGAGGGGTAGGGGAGTCTAGATGATGATTTCGTCATCGGTAGCTCTAGCTATTAACTTTTTAACACGAATGGCAACCCTCACATTGGCTAAGTTCCGAATCGTGCAAAGCGAAAAAGATTATAATATTTTGTCCCTTACTCTATCTTGAATACTGTATCAGTAAAATCTAATCTCCATTCTAAATCTATTTTCTTTTTTTTAATTTATAATAATTATAACATTTTAATTATATTAAAAAAAAATAATTGAAAAATGTTTACGTAAGCATGGGGGGAGGGGGTAAGAGCTTACTTTTGCTGACAAGGGGGATGGGGGGGTAAATAATTGTAATAAATCTGCTTACGTAATATTTGAACGGCCCCACATTGGTACGCTGGGAACTCGAATTATAGACAGTGGTTCGTTGAGAACTCGAAACATAAAATTCATTCAAAGTGTAAATAAATTATTATATCATGTATAAATTGTTTGTAAAAAAAAAAATATTTATTTCCACTTAATAAAAATGAAACAACTGATATATATATTCCGACTCCGTTTGTAGCTTTCTTCCGATGGCGATGCAGATATCTCTTGATCGTAAGCCAGCTTGATGGAGACTTGTCGTCTTGTAAACTTGAATGGAATCTTGAAGTTCGATGGGTCGCACTCTGCATCAAAACGTAATATGTAAACTCGACGTCCAGCTGTGTAACCTGTACATAAAAAGAAATAGTTTAGTAATAGCAAAACATCAAAATGTGTAATTATAAACCTATCAGTATTTCGTTGCAATTATTTCATTTATCTCAAAAAAAATATATTATATTAGTTCGTTTCTTGTGAGAATGATATCACTTGGTATTTATTTATACTGGTTTGGTAAGGCAAGATTTCTATCATGTCTTCCTTATCCTATATTTAAGAAATAAGTTACGAAATCTCATTCATTTTATTTTATGCCTTTGATTTATTATAAAAATTGGATAGCAGTTAGACATCAACTGACTGCTATTTGTTTGTTTCTTTGGTAAAAAATATATACATATATATACATAGGAATTCAAGGTAACTTTATAAATTAATACATATATTTAATAAAAACATTTATTTATTAAAAAAATTAGTACATATTACTAAAAATTATATAAATGACTTATTCTATATAACAAATTTTTGAGTTGCTTAAACACACTTATTTTAGCACATTCTATATTAAACAAAGATAAATCAAATTGTCCTGCCTTAACGAATAGTAATTTTTGTTTTTGAAAAAATAGATTAGTCCATCAATGCAACGAAATACTCCATCAATATTTGTAGGTATTTCTGGAAATTTCTTATAAAGATATGAATTTTCTTTAATAGCTAAATTTCATTCGTTTAATTCAGAACAAAATGTACTACTATAAAAAATAAATGTATGACCTTGATATGAATTGAATATACCTGTAATATTTGGTAAGGAAATATAATTTTCTATTTCAAATGATGGAAACTTAATATTATGAATTTATCAGCAACAATTACAATATTACCGTTTGGCCTCTGATAAATTGCTGAAATGTCACTAAAATTTTTAATAAACGGTAACCATGTTTTTAAATAAGCAGGTTTGTAATTAAAAGTATTATCTACCAATTTTTTATCCATACCCGTTCATTATATATTAGGGAAAAGGGGGGTAGGTTGTTACAAATTTTATATTTATTTTTTTCTACACAACCATCTTTATTGTATAATGTAACAGATGTGTTAATATTGAAGTACAAACATTATACATTGAATGTAAAAAAAAGAAACTGCTTTAACACCGGCTAATAAACACTAAAAACATTTTTAATTTTCCCCTGTGTGTGGGGCACGTTGTTACACATTGTGGGGTAAATTGTTACAAATAGAAAACACCAATAAATACCTCTGTTAGCTAGTTACCTACATGAAAATAGTAATGAATATTATTCAGAATCAGAGATACAATGAATGCACTCATAAAACTCATTATTCAAGTACGTGCACCCACTCTTTGCACGTTATGCACTGAATTCATTTTTCGTTGCTCTTTGTTTCTGAAAATGGCGCCAGATATCCAAGACAAAACGTTTCTTCCTCGGTACCTTTTTCTTCTGAATCAAAAACTTGTTCTTTTATCTTTTTAACTTTCTTCTTATTTTCGCTAAAATTTTTCTTAACTTTGGACATTTTCTTTTTGCGGTCTTCTTTTTCGCGAGCTTCTTCTTCCAAGGCATTCTTTCCGGAGGTGTTTCTTTACGTGAAACTGTTTTGGGAAATGGTTTTAATTCATTTGGTGATATATAACTGACAATCCAGCAGATGATGTCGATGGCTTTGGTGAGGGAGTTTTATCGTGTATTGCTGTCGAAGTAGGTTCAGTTAAGTCAGGTGGCATTTCTTTTTCAATATTGCTGCCACAGTTATTTTCGTGATTGTTACCTGTTCCTTGCACATTTATTTCACGGTTCGTTACTTCAGAAGGCAAAAAATCATCATCGGTGAATTTGTCTTTATTGTACGGCCAAATCCCTGGGACAAAAATCCTTTCTGGATATTACTAGGCGTGGCAGCAAGAGGAAGAGCGTCTTTTAAAATTGTAGGAATGTCATAAATACTCATTAGAACTCCTGGATGTGATTTGAGCCACCCATCTGCATGTAGGTTAAAATAGGTCTTTAGTGGGCCATACATCGTCCTATCCAACGGCTGGAGGCGATGGGACGTGTGTGGGGGAAAATTTAAAAGCACTACACCATTCTTTTTGCAATAATCTAAAGATGGAATTGACAAATGCGATGAATGATTGTCTAGGATACGAAGAACGGGGGTTTTTGTAGAACACCGGGTAAACATTACAAAATGTTCAATAAAAAGAAAAAAATTTTCAGCCGTCATCTACCCTGAGGGATAAACAGCTCCAATGGAACCTGGCATCAGCATCATAAAAGGCCGTAGTTTTTTGCGTGGAAAAATTTTAAAAGGAGGCATGTTGTTTCCGGTTGCATTAACTGCCAACGCTATGGTTATTAGAGTTCCTCTCTCTCCTGATGTTACAGCCCCGACCTGTTTTGAACCTTTTTTTGCAATTATCTTCGATGGTAGCTGAACAGTCGTCAACCCCGTTTCATCCATATTGTACACGTCACTTGGCCCAAAGCTATATTTGTCATAACCCTTGCCAAGGTTGTCAAAAAACAAATTTACATACTGGTATGAAAATGTATAAATGGGTATGCCGCTTTAGGAATCCTTGTAACCTGTCTTTGGACGCCATTTCATATATTTTCCAGGTTTCGGGAAATTTATTTTTGTTTGTTACGGCTAAATCAAATGCGAATTTTCTTAAATCCTTTGTGGTCACTCCATAATATATTTTTGAACAATCTTCCACATACTTTGCTAAGTCTAGTTCTTGAGCTTTGGTAAAAACCATGGACGGTTTCTCGTAGCCCACAGTTAGTTGAACATTACCCGGATTCAACTTACGTTTTTTAATATACCGGTAAAGGGTCATGAAATTAATTTCATACCGGTTAGCGGCATCTTTTAACGAAAGCTTGTCATTTTGCACTGAATCGGCAGCTTCTTCGAAACGCTCCTTCGGTATATTACCTCGATGAGTTAGTCTTTTATAAGTCCTGACCATGACTGAGCCAAAGAGAGGGGACGAAGATTATATTTACATGTAACAACGTGCCCCATATGTTTATGTAACAATATGTCTCTCTAAGTGAATAGTAGGTTATGATCGATTTAAAATGTCAGATGTACCTTTAGGTAAAAAAATATATTGTACAAAAGGTAGCAAAATATACACACTAAACAACCTACATTCTGCTAGAATTTGATCGCTTACCTACTCGAAGATATTCACCGATAACGTCGGAGAGTCTAAATTTGTCACGCTGTATCAAAATATATTTGAGGTTATGAAATAGTCAAGCAACGCACCACAAACTTAAATGTTCGTTCACAGATGGCTCTGATATATCTACCCACTAATTTAAAATAATAGGCAGCTACATCAATCGTGAGTTAAAAATAAATAGAATGTAACAACATGCCCCTTATAACAACCTGCCCCTCTTTCCCCTATACAGGGTGTCCCATTTAAGGTACGAATGCATTGGTATCTCGAGAACCGTAAGAGCTACGAGGTTGGTTAAATTAGACAAAAGGTGAACCGTGAGGAGGCTATTTTAATAGTGTTTTGTTATTTGCGAAAAAATGCATAGGTCACTAGATATAGAGGAAAATGTAAATTTAGCGACTTTCTTTTTTTGCTTATAACTTTGTTATATGAAATAATACGAGATTCTGGTTTGCACTTTCTTAAGGCACTTTTGCATGGTGAATATTGAGTACTTCTGCAAATTCACCATACAAAAGTGCCTTAAGAAAGTGTAAACCAGAATCTCGTATTATTTCGTATAACAAAGTTATAAGCAAAAAAGAAAATCGCTAAATTTACATTTTGCCCTATATCTAGTGACCTATGCATTTTTTCGCAAATAACAAAACACTATTAAAATAGCCTCCTAACGGGGCAACTTTTGTCTAATTTAACCAACCTCGTAGCTCTTACGGTTCTCGAGATACCAATGCATTCGTATCTTAAATGGGACACCCTGTATATAAATTTTCTTTAGTAACTAAAAATTTATTTAATTTTTCATGTAAATATTTGGTATTTTAAAGTACATTATAATTATATGTTGGATACATAATTAATTCTTCTTCATATATGTGCCCTAAACCGATAGCATGCCCAATTTCATGCACCGCAACTTTAAAAAAGTTATAATAATCGTTATCTGAATAACGTAACTCATAATCCCAATTTTCATCTATGTCAAAATGAATTTCTATAGGTGATTTTTGATAGTTCGGTAAATTTGCATGTGTTAATACTTTTCCACGTCCATCGAAAACATCAGGGCAATATTGATAACTATTTGCTTTTAAATGTTTTCCTCCTTCAAATGAAATACGTATATTTGGATTGTAAATATCTCTAGTAAAATTTATATCTGCTATATTTAGAATAAATAGTGAAAAGAATATGTCAACCGCCGGGATTTGAACCCGAGACCTCCATCTTGCCGGGATGTTGCTCTACCAACTGAGCTACGGCTCACTGTGGCTGTTCTTATCTCGTCGGTTGACATATTCTTCCACGAAGTTACTGCTGATTCCTATATATATAGGCATACTTAAGTCACATGTGAATGTGGGGTAGCATATACCACTGCATTTAAACATTCGTGACGAGTCATTGTTTATCTGACCGATACCTCGGGCGTATTATATATATTAGTGAATAAACTTGTTTCACAGTCAAATGATATATTTAGAATAAATAGTGAAAAGAATATGTCAACCGCCGGGATTTGAACCCGAGACCTCCATCTTGCCGGGATGTTGCTCTACCAACTGAGCTACGGCTCACTGTGGCTGTTCTTATCTCGTCGGTTGACATATTCTTCCACGAAGTTACTGCTGATTCCTATATATATATAGGCATACTTAAGTCACATGTGAATGTGGGGTAGCATATACCACTGCATTTAAACATTCGTGACGAGTCATTGTTTATCTGACCGATACCTCGGGCGTATTATATATATTAGTGAATAAACTTGTTTCACAGTCAAATGATATATTTAGAATAAATAGTGAAAAGAATATGTCAACCGCCGGGATTTGAACCCGAGACCTCCATCTTGCCGGGATGTTGCTCTACCAACTGAGCTACGGCTCACTGTGGCTGTTCTTATCTCGTCGGTTGACATATTCTTCCACGAAGTTACTGCTGATTCCTATATATATATATAGGCATACTTAAGTCAGTTGGTAGAGCAACATCCCGGCAAGATGGAGGTCTCGGGTTCAAATCCCGGCGGTTGACATATTCTTTTCACTATTTATTCTAAATATATCATTTGACTGTGAAACAAGTTTATTCACTAATATATATAATACGCCCGAGGTATCGGTCAGATAAACAATGACTCGTCACGAATGTTTAAATGCAGTGGTATATGCTACCCCACATTCACATGTGACTTAAGTATGCCTATATATATATAGGAATCAGCAGTAACTTCGTGGAAGAATATGTCAACCGACGAGATAAGAACAGCCACAGTGAGCCGTAGCTCAGTTGGTAGAGCAACATCCCGGCAAGATGGAGGTCTCGGGTTCAAATCCCGGCGGTTGACATATTCTTTTCACTATTTATTCTAAATATATCATTTGACTGTGAAACAAGTTTATTCACTAATATATATAATACGCCCGAGGTATCGGTCAGATAAACAATGACTCGTCACGAATGTTTAAATGCAGTGGTATATGCTACCCCACATTCACATGTGACTTAAGTATGCCTATATATATATAGGAATCAGCAGTAACTTCGTGGAAGAATATGTCAACCGACGAGATAAGAACAGCCACAGTGAGCCGTAGCTCAGTTGGTAGAGCAACATCCCGGCAAGATGGAGGTCTCGGGTTCAAATCCCGGCGGTTGACATATTCTTTTCACTATTTATTCTAAATATATCATTTGACTGTGAAACAAGTTTATTCACTAATATATATAATACGCCCGAGGTATCGGTCAGATAAACAATGACTCGTCACGAATGTTTAAATGCAGTGGTATATGCTACCCCACATTCACTGTGACTTAAGTATGCCTATATATATATAGGAATCAGCAGTAACTTCGTGGAAGAATATGTCAACCGACGAGATAAGAACAGCCACAGTGAGCCGTAGCTCAGTTGGTAGAGCAACATCCCGGCAAGATGGAGGTCTCGGGTTCAAATCCCGGCGGTTGACATATTCTTTTCACTATTTATTCTAAATATATCATTTGACTGTGAAACAAGTTTATTCACTAATATATATAATACGCCCGAGGTATCGGTCAGATAAACAATGACTCGTCACGAATGTTTAAATGCAGTGGTATATGCTACCCCACATTCACATGTGACTTAAGTATGCCTATATATATATATATATAGGAATCAGCAGTAACTTCGTGGAAGAATATGTCAACCGACGAGATAAGAACAGCCACAGTGAGCCGTAGCTCAGTTGGTAGAGCAACATCCCGGCAAGATGGAGGTCTCGGGTTCAAATCCCGGCGGTTGACATATTCTTTTCACTATTTATTCTAAATATATCATTTGACTGTGAAACAAGTTTATTCACTAATATATATAATACGCCCGAGGTATCGGTCAGATAAACAATGACTCGTCACGAATGTTTAAATGCAGTGGTATATGCTACCCCACATTCACATGTGACTTAAGTATGCCTATATATATATAGGAATCAGCAGTAACTTCGTGGAAGAATATGTCAACCGACGAGATAAGAACAGCCACAGTGAGCCGTAGCTCAGTTGGTAGAGCAACATCCCGGCAAGATGGAGGTCTCGGGTTCAAATCCCGGCGGTTGACATATTCTTTTCACTATTTATTCTAAATATATCATTTGACTGTGAAACAAGTTTATTCACTAATATATATAATACGCCCGAGGTATCGGTCAGATAAACAATGACTCGTCACGAATGTTTAAATGCAGTGGTATATGCTACCCCACATTCACATGTGACTTAAGTATGCCTATATATATATATATAGGAATCAGCAGTAACTTCGTGGAAGAATATGTCAACCGACGAGATAAGAACAGCCACAGTGAGCCGTAGCTCAGTTGGTAGAGCAACATCCCGGCAAGATGGAGGTCTCGGGTTCAAATCCCGGCGGTTGACATATTCTTTTCACTATTTATTCTAAATATATCATTTGACTGTGAAACAAGTTTATTCACTAATATTTATATCTGCTACTTTAGATCACATTTTAAACGCTTCTTCTAGCAAATAGTTTTGCTGTACGGACATATAGTATGAATTCCATCTTACTAATTTATTACGCCATTTTATGTTATTATTAAGAGCGTTTAAATTGTCTGAAACACCACATCTTGGAAGTTCATAAATGTTAATGTTTTGTTGTTCATTGTTCCATTTCCAGGTACACCAAATCTTTGTTGATATAAGTTTAAAGCATGTTTGTACTCAAATGTTTTTAAATTTGAACTATTTTCATTGGTGAAATTTCAGTAGGCATAAGTATTCAAATATATTATGGTTTCAGTTTCATCAAATGTGTAAACATATTGTATAAATAAAATAAATACTAAAAAGAGCACCCTCATATTTCAATAGTTAGTGAATAACTAAAGTTTTTTTCAATAATTTTAAACAATACCTATTAATGGGATGTACTCAACCAATTTGTCATGTAATCTTAAACAGTATGCTATTGTTGAAACTGGAAATATTGTAATTTAATATCGACCGTAGAAGATTTAAGTTTCTCACTTAGTTTTGAACAGTCAATTACAATTAAAGATGCAGTTTCCTTAAAAGATTTCCAATTTAATAAGGGATAACTAGTCTCGTTATAATATGAAGCTTGAAACATTTCATATAGTACTGAGTATTGATTCTTTTCAAAATTAATATTCATGTTTTCATAGGGGTACGTTTCAGAGTTTAGAATTAACTCGATATTTCTAATTTTACAATGATTAAATGTGCTAATATCAACATTAGATTTATTTCTGTGATCTGTTTAGAAACCAATAATAACATATCGAGGAATTTCTAATTGACTAGATGATTTTATCTGCCATGTTTGTTGTGATGTAACTTGTAACACTGGAAACTCATGTAACTCCCAACTTCTAAACGGGATATATTAGGGATTATTTTTATTATTAACAATTTTAATTTTTCCTCATCATTAGGATAAATATGTTTATTATGCCACTGTATTTTATATATCTTAATTTTTAATTCTTGTTCACTAACATAGACGTTAGTGTCATTTCTACGGACTGTTTTCGAAAAGTCTCAGTTGGACGAAGCGGTCCATACAGACCGCTCTTTACATACGAGATATAAATACCTTAATGTCGTTGCGGTCCACTAGTAGCAGTAGTTTTATACGTAGTGTGGACCGCCACAGTGTTGTGTACAAAACACACCAAAGAGTTTTCTAAAAAAAATATTTTTGGTCAATTTTTATTACATTTTCTTTATTTTTTAAAATAACAGTATTGTACAAGTGATATAAATTAACAAAATATTAATGGCTTTGTTCGAAACAATTAAAACAGAAGTGTGGTTCTCCATCACATGTATTGCAATAGGTTGTGACTTTTGGAACCTTATTTTTCGGAATTAAACCCTGCATATTTTTCATGACAACCTTTGCAGCATTTTCTGTCTTTGTGCGACTTCCCTTCCTTTTTCTTGAGTATATGAGTTTTTATCTTTCTTTTTTTACTTGATGATGGTTCTTCATTGTGTTCTTCCAACTCTAAATTGTTTTCAATATTATTGTTTTTAAAGAGAAGATCTGATATAATGCTCCTTCTAAAATATGTTATTGATATGCGTGTTTGTTTGATATTTTTATAAAGAAAATGTGCATTTACAATAGCAGTACCGAGAAGCAGTTCGAGTGCAATTTTTCGATACCATTTGATTGTTTTACGAAGAGCGCTATTATAACTAGCCATTTGGTCGGATATATCTATAGAATTTTTTGCTTTATTATAGTCACATATCGTCGCCTTAATAAGATAACTGCCAATCTCCATTTTCCAAAGTTTTGCAAGAGAGAGAAAAATCTTGTTTGGTAATGCAAAATTTGTTTGATTTATTCATAATTCCATTTTTTAATTATAATTAACCAAATATATAATATTTTGATACTAACAATAATAAGTTTTTATTTTTTTTATTGTTATTGGAGATAGGCAATTTTCTTTCAAAATGTATCTAAAAATATGGAGTTAGGCATTTATCAATTATTATAAGGAAAACATTAAAAAGTAAAATTAAAAATTTTTATTTAAAGTATTATCGCAAATACAAAAAAATTATAAGTTTACTCATGAGATAGATTATTATAAAAGTCATAGTACTCTTGGTTCAAACCTTGGAGTAACGATTGAAGGTGGTCGTATTTTTCTTTTTTAATTTTTCTTCTGCTAATATAAAGTGATGGTAGATCTTTGTACGACTTTATTTCTAAATTAAGGTTATTTTTCATTCTGCGGGGCAATTCGTTCCCAATATCACAAGAATGGCGAAGTTGATAACTTAATTTACACTTTTCATATTTAAGAGCCTCTATGTCCATTACAGTTGGATCTCCTACAGATCTTCCAGGACGGATAGAATTAAAATACTGCAGCGAAGTAAAATTTTTAAAGAAAACGTGAATAAAGTATTCCACTTCGTATGGAAATGGATTTTTTCTCGCATTTCTACAAACTTCAACATAGTCTGCGGGCAAATTGATTTTTGTTCTTTTTAAAACCCGTTCAATAGAGGAATGCATAGAATCCACTTCCATTTGAGTGTGCCCTTTCTGCAGATATTTCTGTATTATTGTTACCTCATTAAAACTAGCAAAATGGTAAAGGGCATTTGAAAGTACATTATTTCTATTCTGTCCTGTGCATCCATCACTGTAAATAATGATTGTCTTACTACTTTCTTTTGCCTTCGGAATTACCTTTTCTTCCAAAAAATAAATCACAAGGGAAGTGAATTCTTGTGCGGTAAGTTTGTCCTTCAACTTCGTTCCAAAGGAAACAATAGCCTTCTCTGGTTTGAAGGTTGTAAATTGTAAAATTATGTACTATAACTTTAGTCTTGTAGTACATAGTGGAAACATTGGTCTTTGGACTTAAAAGAACGGACTGAAGATCAACGGTAAAAGTCATGGCATCTTCAGACTGCTTATCCTTCTCTTTTTCTGCCCTAGCTTCCTCTTTTAAAAGTTGGTGTTGTTGATATGCTTCATCACCTACATTTTTAGTCCGATGACCGACGCAGATATCGCACTCGTCCTTCTTTGGTCTAAATAGAGACAGTTTCATTTCTTGCATTGTACTATAAAATTTAGCATCAGATACCGGGTTTACATCTTTTTCTTTACAATATTGATTTTTATAAAATTGAAATCGGTGACTTTTTGATCTCCAAATGAGTTCTAAGTATAGTCTATTGATAGAAGAATGGCAATAGTGGGTTTCCATTTTAGGCAGACTTTCTAAAAAGCTCTGAACAGCAGATACTTTTTCTTTGAACCTTTTGTTTCTGGCTTCACTTTTTTTGTTCAATTCCTCATTCTTATGACTAGGCTCTTTTAGATCTTGCTTCACCCAATTAACAATTATACGCTCTTTTAAACCCAATGTACCTGCAAACATTTTCTTACATACTCTTATAACCTGAATCCCATGTTTAAGAAAATATGTCATCGAATAATTCCTTCTTGAGTTTTCCTCTGTTCCTCTTCTTCTATTTACACCATCAATTTTAACTAAATCTCTAACGTACATCTCCTTTTTATCCCAAGACATTTTCAACCAGAACCTATTAAAAATGTGCTGCCTAATTTGTAAACTAAACAGGTTACATTTAAATTTTGATTTTTCGCATTTGCTACTTAATTTACAATTACAGGGTTCTGATATACACCTAGCTGACTTTTCTATATTATAGTCCCATTGTGCTGCTGTATTTTTCTTTTTACCTCTATAGTCTAGTCCCTGTTCCCTTCTCTTCTTATTTTTGAGTTGGTCCCAATTAGTATCTTTATTTTTGTTATTTAAAGACCTTTTTCTAATATGAATTGATTCTAATTCTTTTTCTGTACCACTGATTTCTGATCCCGTGTCAAATAATAATAATAATAATAATAATAATAATAATAATAATAATAATAATAATAATAATAATAATAATAATAATAATAATAGACTTTATTGACATCAGTCAATGGCGGGGTTCAGCCAAAGGCTGCTTTTCAAACCAACCAATACAAAGAATATACAAATAAACCAATAAGGAACGCCGATAATAATACATATAACATAAAACTATCAAAAATACATAGAAGAATAAGAATACCTTAGTAGTTAATGTTGAATGCATAGAAAATAATTTTAAGCAATAAAAATTCGCAGATAAAATCACAGAAGTATACATACTGAATTATTGTACACATAGATCATCACATTTTCTTTACATGGTGTTTAAAAGAATGTATAAAAAGAGATTTCATATTGTCTGGTAAAGTGTTGTATAATGTAGGGGCTAAATAGGAGAATGAGCACTTAAATTTTTGTTTTTTAAATGATGGCACAATGTATAAATTCTTAATACGTAAACTATAATTATAAAATTTTGGAATGAGTTTATCGTACAGATAGCGAGGCGTGCTAGTAGTTAAAATTTTATGAATTAGAACTAAATATATTTTTCTCATACGAGTCTCAATATTATCCATTTTTGCTAACTGTCTATAACTTGATATGTGATCAAATTTACGCACCTTGTAGACAAACCGTAAACATGAATTTTGAAAAACTTGAATTCTGCGCTTATCTTCTTGTGATAAATTAGGTACATACACACATGCACAATAATCAAAAATTGGAAGAACAAGCGTGTTAATTAAACGTAATTTTACATCGGATGATAGGATGTCACGAAACTGATACAGGTGCTTCATTTTAATCATTTCTGACTTTAATTTAGCCTGTAAATGGAACTTGAAGTTCAGATCAGAATCAAAATATACACCCAGACTTTTACAGAATTTATCAGGGAGAAGTTGGGTTCCATCCAGCTTTATTATAGGAATTTCACAATTACCTATAACTAACATTGTAGATTTCTTAGGATTAATACTAAGACCATTATCCATAACCCATTGAACTAGATGATTAAGATCCGAGTTAATATTTTCAGCAACAACAGACATATCCGAGGAAACACATGATGCTAAGGTTTGAACGTCATCAGCATACGAGTGAAATTCACAGTGTCTTAACCTGGCAGGTAAATCCGCGACATATAGTAAAAAGAACAGTGGCCCCAGAATGGAACCTTGGGGTACCCCGCGTATTAACTGAAATGAGATAGAATCTGACGTTAAACTGTTTTTTGTCATATTAACATGAAATTTCCTGTTACTAAAGTAATTTTTACACAACTTCAATGCACTCTCAGAGAATTTATAGTATTTTAGTTTAGCCAATAAAAGAGCATGGTCCACCATGTCAAAAGCCTTAGAGAAATCTATTTGAATCAGGAAGGATATTTTTGATTCATCGTAATTTTTAATTAAGGTATCTAAAATATTAATTAGACATGTATTAGTACTATGACCATATCTAAACCTGGATTGGTTTTGAGGAATAATTCCATTTTGTGTCACATAATCCATAATTTGTTCGCAACATATTTTCTCTAAGACTTTTGACAATGTTGGCAGAATGCTTATAGGTCGCAGGTCATTGAATGATGAGGGTTTATCATTTTTCGGGAGAGGTTTTACAATGGCTGTTTTCCATAAGTCAGGTATTGTTCCCATTAGCAAACAGGTATTAATTATGTGGGGGCCAGCCCAGGAAAACGCGTATCAAGAACTCAAGGTAATCCTCACTTCAATACCCGTGTTAAGCTGCCCGAACTTCGAGGAACCGTTTATTCTCCAGACGGACGCATCGGATCAGGGGATCGACGCAGCCCTTGTACAAGGAAGCCTCGAAGAACCACGGGCAATTGCCTACATTAGCAGGTCGCTCTCGGCGGGGGAAAAGAACTACTCGGTCATCGAGAAGGAGTGCCTGGCCATAGTATGGGCGGTCAAGAAGTTAAGGGGGTATCTGGAAGGGTATCACTTCACCATCGTCACTGACCACCAGGCGTTGAAGTGGTTAGACAGCTTGAGAGAGCCATCTGGGAGGTTGGCCCGGTGGGCGGTGACGTTACAACAGTACGACTTCGACACCGTCTACCGGAAGGGTACTCTTAACCACATGGCTGATATGTTGAGTCGAACTCCGTTACCCGCCATCGCCGCCGTCACCGAATCGTGTGCATGGTACAAGCGCATGACCCAGGCGGTGCAAGACCACCCAACGCAGTATCCAGAGTACCGACTAATTCGGGGGAAATTATATCGCCACTTCTGGGATCCCGCCGACCTAACCGAAGCAGATCCTGACCGGCAATGAAAGCTCTGTGTCCCAAAGGAACAGAGACATCAGGTACTACAGAACAACCATGACCGACCGGAAGCCGGACATATGGGGATAGCCAAAACCATCGCACGGCTCGCCCTACACTTCTACTGGCCTGGGATGTTCCGGGATGCGACTCAATACGTCCGTCGCTGCATTGGCTGCCAAAGATATAAGGCAGACCAGCGAGGGGCGGCTGGAAAGATGGGTCCACCGAAAATCGGACAGCCCTGGGAAACCGTTTCCATGGACATCATGGGTCCCCTGCCCCGAACCGCCAAGGGTTACGAGTACCTGATCTGCTTTTAAGACCGGATGACTAAATGGGTGGAAGGTCGACCCATCCGGAAGGCGAATGCGCCAACCATAGCGCAAGCAATCCGAGAGCTGATAATATGCCGGTATGGATGCCCGCGGGTACTGATATCGGACAATGGTACTGAATTCGACAACCGCACTATAAAGAAGATGCTCGCCGAATACTAGATACATCACCTTCTAACACCCCCGTACACACCGCAAGCCAACCACGTAGAGCGGGTTAACCGTATTTTGAAACCCATGCTGGCACAGTTCTGCGGAGAGCAACACCGGACGTGGGACCGCTATATCCCGGAGCTCATGATGGCTATTAATAGTAGCCGTCACAGCTCGATGGGGTACACAAACGCGTATCCCCTAACGTATACAACCTTCGCGGCGACCTCGGAAAGATGCTTACTCGAATCCATATAAAAGACCTTAAACCGGCTTTTACAGATGAAGACGCCACCGAACCGGTTCCAACCGTGGAAGCCCTCACGGCCGAGGCTGGGGCCACCAGTCCAACACCTTCGCAGCCAGGCACCTCCGGGCCCGTCACGATACAGTCGGAGGATTCGACCGGTTGGATCTCCACTGAAGTACGCCCGCCGACCCGACCCGCGTTCTCTGGGGGCGCGCCCAAGGAAACCCTCACCCAAGAAACCGCCAACGCCCAAGAGCGAGCCAGCGAACTCCCCCACACGAGAGCAGATTCTCCAGGAGGCCCTCCTACAGCGTTACGGGCCAAATCCGGTGGAAGGCAGCCCCGGGTTCTACCTGCGCCTGGACACCTCCCCCAGCCTGTCGGCGACGCCTCTGTACCCTCGTACTCCCCGAACCCCGCAACGAGGAACACCGGTGGCGCGAGGGAACCGCACAGACAGTCCGGGCCTCTATTTCCAGTTGGATACCGCGCCTCTGCCGCGGACACCTCGCACGCCGAAGAACGACGCAACGGGTCTGAAAACCGCACGCCCGTCCATGTCACTGGAGGACATGCAGGCGGAGTTGCTCGAGGTCCTCCACGCTTTGTCTCCGTCGCCAACCCCCCGGATCGACCAGCCAAGACCCCCGAACCTGCTGTGTCACTGGAGCCCGACGCCTGCCATGCTGACCCCCCTCCCGATGACACCACGAGCCCCTGGCACGCCCGGCGACTACATGCGGCTGGACGCATCTCCGTTGCCGCGCCTGACGCCCCCTGCAGACGTCACGCCAGCACCGCCCCCTCCAGCGCCGATATCCAGAGCCCCCCAGAATCGTCTCGTGAGCCTCGTCGAAGGCATCCGACCCCTAGCGCCGAAAACACCCGTGGCCGAACGACCTCCCCCCACTCGGCCCACACTCCCACCGCCTAGCAACCAACCGCCGCTCCGCCGTGTTCGCTGCCTGGTACCCCGACCAGGAGGAGGGGTTATGTGGAAGACATTTATAAACCCCGAAGGTAAAAGGTCTCCCAGGAGACGCCGGCGAGAGAAAAAGAACTGATTTTATGTTAGGTTAAGTTTTGTAATGTATTGGGTTCGTGTATGTTATATATATTTTCTTGTATGTTGTATGTGTATTTTTCATCAGGGTATATAGTTTCTTGTATGTTGTATGTGTATTTTTCATCAGGGTATATAGGGAAGAACTGGTATTTTTTTTTTCCTCTGTTTTTTTTTGGTAAAGTAAGAGGGGGGGTGTGACGAAGCAATGTCGCAAACTGAAATAAAAACTACACAAGTCACCGTGGTGTAGTGGATACGTGCTCGGTCTGGCAATACGAAGATTGCGCGTTCAAGTCCACTGGGCGGCAATCGGGTTTTTTTTATTTTTTCATCGTATCTCAGCAGAGTCAAGAGTAACGGTGCTTATCTCACGCGCACACTCCCACCACAAATCACGCGCAATCTCTCCCACCGTGACGAGCGGAGGTAAAAGCAAGGGCACAGCACTCAAACGGCAGTAAGCTGGAAACAGTCAGATCGAGGTTCTCCCGGACTAACTGTGACCAGTGCCTTGCGACCAGTGCCTTCCGACCAGCGTAGTGTCTTTCGACCAGCGAGCGGAAATTCGTGGTGAGTTTACCGTTTTGTCTCTGTCTCTGCCGTGGCTTTCCCGGCGAGTACTGAGTATCCGTACCGTTACCGTTTTCCCCGGTCTCTGTCTCTGCCGTGGTTTTCCGGCGAGTACTGAGTATCCGTACCGTTACCATTTTCCCCGGTCCTTGTCTCTGCCGTGGTTTTCCCGGCGAGTGCTGAATATCCGTACCGTTACCGTTTTCTCCGGTCTGTCTCTGCCGTGGTTTTCCTGGCGAGTACAGAATATCCGTACCGTTACCATTACCAAGAGGCCCGTCCCGTTCAGTGTAGACTTCGGAACCATTAAAAACTCGAATCGGTTCGGAACTTTTTCATCCTCAGCCCGTGAGGACTTTATTGCGACTATTCCCGCTTGTTTTCCGTTAACCGCTACCTCGTTTTCGGTATACCGGTTCATTTATACGCACCGATTTGTAGCATAGACGTTAGCCGTGGTATCCCTGGCAAGCGTAGACTTTAGAACCGTTAAAATTTCGAACCGGTAAAAATACCGGTTCGGCACTTTTTCATCCTGAGCCCGTGAGGACTTTATTGCGACTATTCCCGCTTGTTTTCCGTTAACCGCTACCTCGTTTCCGGTATACCGGTTCATTTATACGCACCGATTTGTAGCATAGACGTTAGCCGTGGTATCCCTGGTAAGCGTAGACTTCAGAACCGTTAAAAACTCGAACCGGTAAAATTACCAGTTCGGCACTTTTTCATCCTCAGCTCGTGAGGACTTTATTGCGACTATTCCCGCTTGTTTTCCGTTAACCGCTACCGCGTTTTAGGTGTACCGGTTCATTCATAAGCACCGATTTGTAGCATAGACGTTTGCCGTGGTATCCCTGGCAAACGAAGATTTAAAGCCAGTTCGTCAGACTCACGCACCGTTTTCGCGGACACGCAACAACCACTAGCTAGCCGTCCCCTACAACGCTTCGTCACCAGCACATCGACTAGCCACTAAAAACACCTAAACCTGTATCGCTGCAGCCAGGAATAAAACCACAGTGAATTTACCCTGCGTGTTTTATTTTACAAAACGACCCTACCCTTCTTCACTGAGTTATCTAGGCACCCTAGGACCTCCAACGTGGATCAGCCGTACCGAAAGGCGCCCGAGCAACCCCGATACCGCCGATACATCCACGAGGTCGAGGCGAAGGCAGACGTCACAAATTCTGGCGCCCGAGCAGGGACTGCTTTTAAAACAACATGAGCGATACAGAGGGAAAACCCAGCGGCAGCGGCCGAAGTACCGGGCCAGCCGTATCGTGGGTTTACAAACTAACGAAAGCTGCCCTCCAGCAACGGCTGCAGGAACTTGGCCACGAAACAGAGGGTAACTTAACGGAGCTGAGGTCAAGGATGGTAGCCTTGGTGCGAAAACTGGGTCAGGTGGCAGCAGAAGCGAAGGTCGAAACAGAAGACGCGGCCACACAAGCTGCTCTCATAACGCCACCTATCATCATCCCACCTCCAGAAACCGCGTCGCCGGCCAGCCCTCCCTCGACCGGACTACCACCAGCCTCGCAGATATGCGAAACGGTCCGTAAATGGAATGCCCATTTTGACGGTAAAGCCGACCCAGTAGCTTTCCTAGAAAGAATTCAGGAGTTGAAGGAGAGCTACAACGTCGAAGACCGACGACTACTTACTGCCTTGCCCGAATTGTTTCGCGGGACTGCCCTGCTATGGCTGCGAAACAACCGCAGCGAATGGCAGACTTGGGCAGACTTCCAGGCGGACTTTGAAGACACATACATGGGGTCAGATCGAAAGCTCCGCCTCGGGGAAGACATCCTGACCCGGAGACAGAAAGTCGGAGAAAAAGGTAGCGATTATGTCACCGACATCCGCCCTCTAATTCGACGACACGGGTACCTGACGAAAGAAGAAGAAGTGTTCCGCGTTCACAATAATTTACTGCCGGAATACAAGCAGTTCATCCGACGCCGCGACGTACATACCATTAGAGAGCTGCTAAGGGAGATCGAGGAATATGAGCGCCTCCAAAAGGAAATGAGGCCGACACGCATAAGCCGTCTCAACACGGTCGCCACCGATATATCCCCACCAACGTGAGCAGCCGCTACCGCAAACCTGGGTGTTCGCTGCTGGAGGTGTGGCGAACATGGACACACACACACAGGCAAGCATGTCGCAATCCACCCAAATTGTTCTGCTGGAAGTGCGACCGCCAAGGAGTGATGACCCGGGACTGCTGCGCGAAGTCGGGAAACGCCAGATAAATTGCCCCGCAGGGAGGCCGGAGCAATTTACACCACTACAGCCTCCTCATAACTACCCCCACCAGATGATTCCCGCTCTACCGGTCGCGGAGAGCGATCCCGGGGAAGATAACCGCCCGTTCGTGGAGATATGGGCAAAGGGGCACCGCATCCGAGCATTGGTCGACAAGGGGGCCATGCACTCCTACCTGAACCAGGCCACCGCCGACAGTCTGACCGACCGACATTCCACCGTCGTGGCGGCCCAACACAACCATGTTCGACTGACAGACGGTACGACGTCCATAGTGGGAGGTGCGCTGCGGGTAGGTTGTGCCATTGGGGGAGTCTGGCGACCAGTGGTACTGCACTGCTTGCCTAACTTAACCCACCCAATTATCCTGGGCATGGACGTTATCAAAACCTTCCACATGGTGATTGATCTGGTCACCAGACGGCTGACGGTAGGGAGACCCATCCAAGGAGGCACTATATGTGCGATCCAGGCCGGCGAAGATGACAGGTCGCAACTGGACCATTTTCTGAACCGGGAACTCCAAAAATTTGAGGGCATAACCGGCGTGACTCCGCTCGCCCAGCATACGATTAAATTAACCGACAAGACCTCCCTGAAACAACGCTATGCTCCACGAAACCCGAGGATGCAACAGATTATCGACGACAAAGTAGAACAGATGCTTCGGGACGGGATTATTGAAAAATCCGAAAGTCCATGGAGCTCCCCGGCGGTGATCGTAAGGAAGAAGGACGGACGGCCGCGATTTTGTATCGATTTTAAAAGTAAGCCACTTACCGCATTTACTGTACCCGGAAAAGGGCTGTACCAGTTCCGGGTTATGCCCTTCGGTCTGCACGCCGCGCCTGCCACGTTTCAGCGCCTCCTCGATAGGGTCATCGGACCAGAAATGGAACCGTTCGCCTTCGCCTACTTAGAAGACATAGTCGTCGTCAGCGAAACGATGGAGGAGCACATTAAGCATTTGGAAGTGGTCTTTCGTCGCCTGCGAGAAGCGAATCTCCGTATCAATCCCGAGAAGTGCCAATTCGGAGCAAAAGAAATTAAATATCTCGGGCACGTTGTGACCGAACATGGCCTGAGAACTGATCCAGACAAAGTGCTCGCCATCACGCAGATGCCTACACCAACAACCGTCAGAGAGGTGCGCCGCTTGCTGGGAGCAGCATCATGGTATCGGCGTTTTGTTCCCAACTTCGCTCAGAAGACGGCGCCGCTGACCGAACTGCTACGGAAAAGACGGGTGTGGCAATGGGGGCCAGCCCAGGAAAACGCGTATCAAGAACTCCAGGTAATCCTTACTTCAACACCCGTGTTAAGCTGCCCGAACTTCGAGGAACCGTTTATTCTCCAGACGGACGCATCGGATCAGGGGATCGGCGCAGCCCTTGTACAAGGAAGCCTCGAAGAACCACGGGCAATTGCCTACATTAGCAGGTCGCTCTCGGCGGGGGAAAAGAACTACTCGGTCATCGAGAAGGAGTGCCTGGCCATAGTATGGGCGGTCAAGAAGTTAAGGGGGTATCTGGAAGAGTATCACTTCACCATCGTCACTGACCACCAGGCGTTGAAGTGGTTAGACAGCTTGAGAGAGCCATCTGAGAGGTTGGCCCGGTGGGCGGTGACGTTACAACAGTACGACTTCGACACCGTCTACCGGAAGGGTTCTCTAAACCACATGGCTGATATGTTGAGTCGAACTCCGTTACCCGCCATCGCCGCCGTCACCGAATCGTGTGCATGGTACAAGCGCATGACCCAGGCGGTGCAAGACCACCCAACGCAGTATTCAGAGTACCGACTAATTCGGGGGAAATTATATCGCCACTTCTGGGATCCCGCCGACCTAACCGAAGCAGATCCTGACCGGCAATGAAAGCTCTGTGTCCCAAAGGAACAGAGACATCAGGTACTACAGAACAACCATGACCGACCGGAAGCCGGACATATGGGGATAGCCAAAACCATCGCACGGCTCGCCCTACACTTCTACTGGCCTGGGATGTTCCGGGATGCGACTCAATACGTCCGTCGCTGCATTGGCTGCCAAAGATATAAGGCAGACCAGCGAGGGGCGGCTGGAAAGATGGGTCCACCGAAAATCGGACAGCCCTGGGAAACCGTTTCCATGGACATCATGGGTCCCCTGCCCCGAACCGCCAAGGGTTACGAGTACCTGATCTGCTTTCAAGACCGGATGACTAAATGGGTGGAAGGTCGACCCATCCGGAAGGCGAATGCGCCAACCATAGCGCAAGCAATCCGAGAGCTGATAATATGCCGGTATGGGTGCCCGCGGGTACTGATATCGGACAATGGTACTGAATTCGACAACCGCACTATAAAGAAGATGCTCGCCGAATACCAGATACATCACCTTCTAACACCCCCGTACACACCGCAAGCCAACCCCGTAGAGCGGGTTAACCGAATTTTGAAACCCATGCTGGCACAGTTCTGCGGAGAGCAACACCGGACGTGGGACCGCTATATCCCGGAGCTCATGATGGCTATTAATAGTAGCCGTCACAGCTCGACGGGGCATACCTCAACTTCGGACGGGAGTTAGCACTACCAGCAAACGACGAAACGGAAGTCCCCGCCGATAATTGAGATGGAGGCCAAATATCCGAGGAACACCTGGCACGAATGCAAGCCCTAAAAGACGCTCAGGAGCTAGCCCGGATTAACATCGCACGGGCAGCGACCCAACAGGCCCACCACTATAACCTGCGCAAACGTGAGCACACCTATTACCCGGGCGATAAAGTGATGCGTCGAGAACACCCACTTTCATCGGCTCTCAAAGGAGTGGCGACTAAGCTAGCACCGAAATACTCGGGACCGTGGACGGTACACAAACGCGTATCCCTTAACGTATACAACCTTCGCGGCGACCTCGGAAAGATGCTTACTCGAATCCATATAAAAGACCTTAAACCGGCTTTTACAGATGAAGACGCCACCGAACCGGTTCCAACCGTGGAAGCCCTCACGGCCGAGGCTGGAGCCACCAGCCCAACACCTTCGCAGCCAGGCACCTCCGGGCCCGTCACGATACAGTCGGAGGATTCGACCGGTTGGATCTCCACTGAAGTACGCCCGCCGACCCGACCCGCGTTCTCTGGGGGCGCGCCCAAGGAAGCCCTCACCCAAGAAACCGCCAACACCCAAGAGCGAGCCAGCGAACTCCCCCACACGAGAGCAGATTCTCCAGGAGGCCCTCCTACAGCGTTACGGGACAAATCCGGTGGAAGGCAGCCCCGGGTTCTACCTGCGCCTGGACACCTCCCCCAGCCTGTCGGCGACGCCTCTGTACCCTCGTACTCCCCGAACCCCGCAACGAGGAACACCGGTGGCGCGAGGGAACCGCACAGACAGTCCGGGCCTCTATTTCCAGCTGGATACCGCGCCTCTGCCGCGGACACCTCGCACGCCGAAGAACGACGCAACGGGCCTGAAAACCGCACGCCCGTCCATGTCACTGGAGGACATGCAGGCGGAGTTGCTCGAGGTCCTCCACGCTTTGTCTCCGTCGCCAACCCCCCGGATCGACCAGCCAAGACCCCCGAACCTGCTGTGTCACTGGAGCCCGACGCCTGCCATGCTGACCCCCCTCCCGATGACACCACGAGCCCCTGGCACGCCCGGCGACTACATGCGGCTGGACGCATCTCCGTTGCCGCGCCTGACGCCCCCTGCAGACGTCACGCCAGCACCGCCCCCTCCAGCGCCGATATCCAGAGCCCCCCAGAATCGTCTCGTGAGCCTCGTCGAAGGCATCCGACCCCTAGCGCCGAAAACACCCGTGGCCGAACGACCTCCCCCCACTCGGCCCACACTCCCACCGCCTAGCAACCAACCGCCGCCCCGCCGCGTTCGCTGCCTGGTACCCCGACCAGGAGGAGGGGTTATGTGGAAGACATTTATAAACCCCGAAGGTAAAAGGTCTCCCAGGAGACGCCGGCGAGGGAAAAAGAACTGGTTTTATGTTAGGTTAAGTTTTGTAATGTATTGGGTTCGTGTATGTTATGTATATTTTCTTGTATGTTGTATGTGTATTTTTCATCAGGGTATATAGGGAAGAACTGGTATTTTTTTTTCCTCTGTTTTTTTGGTAAAGTAAGAGGGGGGTGTGACGAAGCAATGTCGCAAACTGAAATAAAAACTACACAAGTCACCGTGGTGTAGTGGATACGTGCTCGGTCTGGCAATACAAAGATTGCGCGTTCAAGTCCACTGGGCGGCAATCGAGTTTTTTTAATTTTTTCATCGTATCTCAGCAGAGTCAAGAGTAACGGTGCTTATCTCACGCGCACACTCCCACCACAAATCACGCGCAATCTCTGCCACCGTGACGAGCGGAGATAAAAGCAAGGGCACAGCACTCAAACGGCAGTAAGCTGGAAACAGTCAGACCGAGGTTCTCCCGGACTAACTGTGACCAGTGCCTTGCGACCAGTGCCTTCCGACCAGCGTAGTGTCTTTCGACCAGCGAGCGGAAATTCGTGGTGAGTTTACCGTTTTGTCTCTGTCTCTGCCGTGGCTTTCCCGGCGAGTACTGAGTATCCGTGCCGTTACCGTTTTCCCCGGTCTCTGTCTCTGCCGTGGTTTTCCGGCGAGTACTGAGTATCCGTACCGTTACCATTTTCCCCGGTCCTTGTCTCTGCCGTGGTTTTCCCGGCGAGTGCTGAATATCCGTACCGTTACCGTTTTCTCCGGTCTGTCTCTGCCGTGGTTTTCCTGGCGAGTACAGAGTATCCGTACCGTTACCATTACCAAGAGGCCCGTCCCGTTCAGTGTAGACTTCGGAACCGTTAAAAACTCGAATCGGTAAAATTACCAGTTCGGAACTTTTTCATCCTCAGCCCGTGAGGACTTTATTGCGACTATTCCCGCTTGTTTTCCGTTAACCGCTACCTCGTTTTCAGTATACCGGTTCATTTATACGCACCGATTTGTAGCATAGACGTTAGCCGTGGTATCCCTGGCAAGCGTAGACTTTAGAACCGTTAAAATTTCGAACCGGTAAAAATACCGGTTCGGCACTTTTTCATCCTCAGCCCGTGAGGACTTTATTGCGACTATTCCCGCTTGTTTTCCGTTAACCGCTACCTCGTTTCCGGTATACCGGTTCATTTATACGCACCGATTTGTAGCATAGACGTTAGCCGTGGTATCCCTGGCAAGCGTAGACTTCAGAACCGTTAAAAACTCGAACCGGTAAAATTATCAGTTCGGCACTTTTTCATCCTCAGCTCGTGAGGACTTTATTGCGACTCTTCCCGCTTGTTTTCCGTTAACCGCTACCGCGTTTTAAGTGTACCGGTTCATTCATAAGCACCGATTTGTAGCATAGACGTTTGCCGTGGTATCCCTGGCAAACGAAGATTTAAAGCCAGTTCGTCAGACTCACGCACCGTTTTCGCGGACACGCAACAACCACTAGCTAGCCGTCCCCTACAACGCTTCGTCGCCAGCACATCGACTAGCCACTAAAAACACCTAAACCTGTATCGCTGCAGCCAGGAATAAAACCACAGTGAATTTACCCTGCGTGTTTTATTTTACAAAACGACCCTACCCTTCTTCACTGAGTTATCTAGGCACCCTAGGACCTCTAACGTGGATCAGCCGTACCGAAAGGCGCCCGAGCAACCCCGATACCGCCGATACATCCACGAGGTCGAGGCGAAGGCAGACGTCACAACATCTAACAATGATTTTGAAGATGGTCTCGTTGGTTTAGTAATTATTTGATTCATGTTGTTAGCAGATAAAAGATCAGAGAAATATTGTGATTTATAATCCATAGATAATAAATTAATATTTATATCACCGGTGCAAATCAAGTAATCACACAGTAAACTAAATTCTGTAAAAACTGTATCAAGAATTGCGAGTTCATGGTAATATTGATTGTTAGGATTATATACAACGCCTAAACATAATTTTATATTTTGAATGGTACATAAGATCCATGCATGTTCAATGTTATTTCTGGGAACGAAAGTAGTGTCTAATACTTTGAAATTAATACCATTACGTACATAAAATGGTACTCCTCCACCAACAGCATGAGTTCTATTTACACAAAATAAATTGTAATTTGTAATATTAAATAAACAACTTGGAGTGTTTTCATTAATCCACGTTTCCGTAACTGCTATAATATCAAAGTTATGGTCACTAATGAATTCCGAAAATCTTAAAAAACATGAATTGATTGATCTGATATTTATCTGACAAATTGTGAAGTTCTTATCATATACATCTATGGTTTGTTGGCTGCAGTCAACAAAATTCAACATTAAAAAGAGATATGCAAAAAATTATAAAAATTTAAACACAAGAAAGTGCCAGAAGACAAGGCCAAATCACTAGAGTTCATTGACTTGTGCGTGTTCTGGCAAAGAATAATTAACAATAAAAAAACGCAGTGGTACACAAAATGTTAGCAAAACCCAAGTTAAATAAAAAACTAAATCGATTATATGAAGTGAAAATTATTAGTCTGTTAAATCTTTATGATTAGTAATATGAAGTTTTTTAGGTCTTTCACTTTCTTTCCCGGTGACACTCACAAAGACTCGACCATCAAAAGTCCACACATTTTTGTTAGAGTATTTAGCCACCGCTGCTTTCACGAGAGACGCCCTAGATGCTGTTAGATCTTCCCTGATGGTGATACCCGAACCCTTGAGAAGTTTTTTGGAGTTGAAAATTTTTTGACGGGAACGGTAACTCACAAATTTTATTATAATTGGCCTCATTTTATTTGGGATAAATTTGCCAACCCTATGACAACGATCTATTTCTTGCGGTGTAACAGTTATATTTAACTTATCTTGAAATAGATTAATAACTTTGTCATCACATTTTTCGTTTTTTGTTTCCGAAACACCGAAAATTCGAATATTATTTCGACGCGAGTATTGCTCCAAGTCATGCAGTTTGTTTTCACATGACATGCATGATTGAGACAAATTAGAGTTTACTTGCTTGAGTGAAGTGATTTCCTCTTGTAGAACTTTCAACTTTTGCTCAAGAACATTTTGCACGGCACTGGTCACTTGTTTCACAATTAGCTCCACAAAGGATTTATTTTCACCCAGTTTACTTAATGATTCACTAATCATGGTCGAAATTGTATTTTGATCGTCGCGCGTCAACATATTGAAAATATAGAAGCGATTTTTTATTTTATAAAAATGAAATCAAAAAAATTGCAACAACTCTTGCCAGAACACAAACACGTCTAGTGCGGACGGCAGTTCATTGATAATTCAAATTCTGTTCGATTATCAACGTCTAAGCCGGTTGGATTCCATTCCACGTCACTTTCATTATCTGATTCGTTTAATTGAACCGATTATAAATTTGGTAAGATTTCTTCTAAATTTCTTTTGTCATTTTTTTCGTTTTTCTCTCTATTTTCTTTACTTTCTTTATTTTCTTCACTATTGTCGATTTTTATATCATTATCTTCACTTTCTTCCATATTTTTCATTACAGCAACCTGATCAACAATTTGATCCACACTATCAACTGATAATGATACAATATTCTCTACACCCGTAAGACTTTCTATTTGCTGCATATTAAATACTTGTACTTCATCTGTAGTTCTTGAAAATTCGTCCAAAAGAGATGAATTATGAAAATCATTAATTTGTAATTCATCAGAAGTACAAAGGTAACATATTTCTGGTACTCCTTGAGGGGCTGTGTTTTCTTCAGTTTCATCATTTTTAGTGTCCTTTAATAATGCTATTTCAGCCAGCTTTAACATTTTTTGGCTGCGCGACATGTTCAGTCCTGAAAATAACAGTTTTTGGTGCATAGTTTTAATAAAATACTTTCATTGAGTTAAAATTTACTTATAAATTACTTTCCAAAAACTCCATAACAAATAAAAGAACATTGGAAATATGCCTATATCCTAATCTTTTACAAAATATTAATCATGACAATAAACTGCAAAATGCTTAAATCCAATCCAACCTAACTCAACTTGTTTTTAAAAAGTAAAATGATAAAAAATAAGAAACAGTGTACTTACAGTTGACATCAAGTATTGAACTAAATATAGATAATTAAAGACACAATATTTTCATATCTTAGTAATCAGAAAACAATAGTGATTACCTTCATCCACACACCTCATAACAAGAAATCATGGAGTTACGCATATTTCTTAGTGATAATTATGTGATGGAGATACGCATTTTTCTTTCGCCGTGAAAAATATGAATATAATGGAGGTGATGATTTTGATGACAGAACATCTTCTGTTGTGTCTGCTGCATCTTTAATTACCACTACAGATACAGATATGACCATTTCACAAAACATTGTAGAAGAAACAGAATGTATTGAAAGTGAATGGGGTATTCCAAGCCTACGGCTTTTAAAGAAATTCTTATTGGATATCATTGTTTACCATATATAAGTAATATTAAAGTGAATATAATCATTATTTTTCTGATTTTTAATACCATAATATCAAAATGAAATTGTAATGCATTTGAATCGAGTACGTAAAATTCAGTATCAGCCTTGTTGTGACGAAGAAGGCACTCGCGTCAGCCTATTGGCTCTTGTTCGAACGCGCCACGCCTCTGACTCAGACCTACGAATGATGTTCTCAGCTGATTCTCAGTGCCTGTGACGTCACACGCACGGCCGATTTTCTAGGGTGTAATTTATTGAAACTTTAAAAATTTATTTCTGGCGTGTTTGAAACCTTTCGGCGAAAAGAAAAAATACGGGTCTAATATTTTTATGCATAGAATAACATATTAAAAAATGAAAAAAACTTAGAATACCCCATTATCGGCCCCCTCAACATCCCAACCGGTTACGTCTACACCTGTATCACATAAACAAACATCTAAATTACAACAAACAACGTTATCAAATTTTAAAATACCCGGAAAAAAAATTCAAGAAACTTATACAAAAGCTATAACATATTTCATTGCTGTTGACATGATGCCGTATAAAACAGTGGAAAATACAGGTTTTAAAAATTTAATAAAAACTATGCCCCGGTTACAAAATGCCAAGCCGAAAAACATTTTCTGATAACTTAATTCCCAAATTGTATCAGGAGACAATAAATTGTATCAGGAATGAATTAAATTTAGCATCATACTTTGCATTTACAACAGACTGCTGGACGTCATGCAACAACATGCCATATATTTCTCTTACAGTACATTTCATTGATAAACAGTGGGAATTAAAATCTTTTTCCTACGACCACTTTTAAAAATAGTCTTTTTAACGGTTGCTTAGCAAGTTAAAAATAACAGTTTATAACATAGTGAATATTTTTACATCGTTGCCATTGACAACGAATTAAAAGTAAAAAACAAATTTACTTTAACACTAGTGTTAAAAAGGAACTAAATCTAGTTACCTGTCATAAATGTCATTCTATAATGCTTAGTTTTTATTTACTAATACATAACTAGGATCGTAGGAAAAATAGTGTATGATATTTGTGTTAAAAGTGATTTTATTTCGTTCGTGGGGTTTGTTACATTCGGCTTCGCCTCGTTTCAAACTTCCCCACTCACTCATAAAATGTCACTTTTAACACTTATGTCATAAATAACTATTTGTTGAAATTGTAAAGAAATGTCCGACAATCATACTGGTATAAATATAAAAGATGTGTTGCTCGAATTCATACATTTTTGGAATATAAAAGAAAATAATATTAGTTGTTGTACGACTGATTGTGGTGCCAACGTTCTATCGGCAATGCACTTAATAAACTGGAATAATTTATATTGTTTTGGGCATGTGTTGAATACTAGTATCTCTAAAGCGTTAGAATTAGAAGAATTAAAATTAATTTCAGATAAAATTAAACATATAGCATGTTCACTTTCTCATAGTTGGAAAATGAATCGAGAATTGAGCAATATACAAGAACGACTCAATTTACCCATAAAAAGAATTCCATCATATTGAAAAACAAGGTGGTGGTCATTTCTGAAGTTAGTAGAAGTTGTTGTAGAACAGAATTTTGCACTGACAGAATTATTTTCTAATTATGAAAAAGGCAAAAATAAAAAGTACATTTTAAATACCGATGAAATAGATATATTAAAAATGATCTGTTCCACATTCAAACCGTTGGAACAAATGTCAGAACATATGTCAGGAGAGAAATATATAACTGCTTCGACTTTACTGCCGATATGTAATACTATATTTAGTCAACATGAAAACAGTGATGCTCAGATCGACAATGATTCAAATATTTCAGATATTCGCAAAAATATTTTATTAAAAATTAAAAATACAATCACTGACCGATACTACTCAGAGAATATTCTGAAAATTTTGCAGATAGCAATGTTTGTTGACCCAAGATTTCGCCAAGATTTTGAAAGTGATAAAAACAGTGATGAAATAATTAATTACGTAAAGGAAGAAATGAGTACGATTCAGTTAGAATTTGTACCTTTACATGTAGATAAACAACCTAAAGTTCAGACAGGTCTCTCCGCAATTTTAGGAAGAGGTAGAAAACAACGGGATTCGGCAGAATGTATTGATTCCGAAGTAGAAAGATATTTGAAGATCGCAGAACCAGATTTAGAAGATAATGTTTTGGAATGGTGGAAATTGAATGAAAATTTTTTTCCCAGGTTATCTAAAGTCGCCAAAAATTTTTTATGTATACAGGGAACAAGCGTTCCTTCTGAACGTGTTTTTAGTAGAGGAGGATTAATTGTAACGGATCTACGTTCAAGTTTATCGAGTGAACATGCCGAACAATTAATATTCCTCGCTATGAACAAGAATATTGTACCACGTTCTTAAATATTTTTTTTTATGATATAAGCATTTGTTATAATATTTTTTTTGTATTTTTCATACATATATATAAGTGAATAAATTTTGTGTTAAGACTACATTTTTTATGATCTTGAATTAAAATTCACACTAAAAAAATATTCATAGGTATGAAAAGCTATATTTTCAATTGTTCCATTTCCTTCAACTGTATCGACCGACACTCGACTTTTCTGACTTAAATATTTCGACTTTTTCGACTTTTAATTATTTCGACTTTTTCGACTTTTCAACTTTATCAACTTTTTCGACTTTTCAATATTTTCGACTTTTTTAAATAGTTGATGTTTTCGACTAGTCGATTAAAATCGATTTTTCAAAAAGTCGAAAATCGACTTTCTGTTTCCAAAGTCTGCCAGCCCTACTTAGGACTACCACTCACTGATTGTTTATTGACCCCAGAAACCGCAATCATTGGTATCCACATTCCTATACTCAGACAGGGAATCAAATCCGTAAGTTTGAGAAGGTTGGTGCCTGCACCCTTAGCTTAGAAGAATCTTACCTGTGCGTTGGAGGCTGAACAGGTTGATCTGGCTATTATTCATTATGATAATGATCAGATTGTAACAAGATAAGTTTTACCGAATTATTTTAAATTTAATAAAATATTGTTATGACTAAATGAGTACTCTCAATAACACACGTAGACTGAAAGTGATGAGCACGTGGTCTAAATTTCGGGAAACAGCGGGAAGCAAAATAATACTATTGATGAGCAGTTACATAAAACTATAATTAAAAAATAATATTGCAAACAAGTATAGAACAAGAGACACTTTACAACTTAAGACAATTGAGTTTACTATTTACAGTACATTCTAACATGCACTTGCTAGAAAATTATAGGCGACTTACGCAATAGTTACAGCATTTTTCTTTCTTCCTCGAATAATTTATGAACATTACTAACACTGACTCTAACAACTAATTTTAACACGTCTGATCTCAAGGAAGTCTCGCTGGCGAAAGAGGCCGAGCATTCTTCCAAATTTTTTATAATTTGGCGTTAGTCGTATATCCTTTTCTAGCAATAATTAACAAATATTGGTTGGTGAGGGTTGATAACACCCTTGCCCTTTGGAAACAGGTTTTTTTCCCGCGGTTACTGTGCTTGTCCGCTTTCCTATCGCGTCTCTCCCACGCACTAACAGTATCTAGTCCTACAAACTATCACACTGTCCGATTGTTATTAATTTATTCAGCGTCCTGTGACATCTCCTTCCACCTTAAGATTGTCTTATATTCTTTCAAATTGAAAATAAAGTCATGCAAACTACGTTGTCGGGCGAGTTTTGGTCGAATATTCTTTATTGCTCTTATTAGACACAAGAGGTTGCGCATATTGGTGGAGAACAATTTCTCCGAAAGGATCACCTGTCGGCTTCCTTCATTGGCTGGTCTCTTTTTTTTCTCAATGGCGCATTGCGATGATTGATGCCGACCTGAGTCTCTTGCTCTAATTCCAAGTAGTATGTCCCAATTGATCGTGGTTGGAACTTTCTGTCACGAGGGCGCTGAAACAATTAATATACTGGCAATACCTCCTTCTTTTTTTATATAACTACTAAAGCCTACTTATTGAATCTTATATAATTCTAAGGAGAAACGTAAAACTGTAACCACTAATTTATCTATCATCTATCTTATTCTAACATAACTAGTCACCAAGGTTTTACATAACACGAATCTGCGAACGTACAGCCAACATAGCATCCATGTAAAATATTGGTTGGCTACCAGTGGATAGGAGCGCCAAATTCATAAGTCAACAAACACATTTTTTTTAACTCTGGCATCCTTTACTGTAATCTGTAAAATTTTAAAATACTGGCCGCCCCAGAATAGCATTTAAAGGGAACGAAACTTGAGATGTGGTCGGCTGCGGCGGTTGCTGTACTTGACTCTCCTAAGTTAGTGGATATGTGATTTCTTTAGGTTGCTTATATCGGTTTCCGCTTCCAGTAACGTATTGTTTTATAAATTAAATATACTACACATAATATAAATACAGTAACGCTCGTGAAAATTGAAAGATAATGCGTATGTTCTTGCTTCCGACCATTTCTCAGGTTTTGAACATGCTGATGCCACACGTCAATATCCACCCCACGATTCAATTCATCTGTGTGAATATTTACCACCAGTTTGTTAATTTCATCGTCATTTCCAATTTTATGTTTAGAATTACTTAAATGTTCAATGTTTACTTCCACAGGTGGTACGAAAAGTTGTGTCATTTGTTCAGAATTTATTTTAGAAGTTGCTAAAGTATGTGACAAAAGGAAATAATTAGACGTATATACTGTACAAGCGGATGGGATAGTCAATATTCCCGTTCCTGTGATAACCCGTTTGGTGATGATAACTTGATTTTTCATGTTTAAATTTGGACAATTATATGTTAGTTAATCTTTAGTGACACTATAAATCCACGTATTTGAATTCTTTGGCCGATATAATACTGACTTTGTTTCGGTTGTTACCTTATGCTGACACATTTTTGCGAATATTCTGCGTTTCCTGCATATAAAGCAGATAAGTAAGTAATGTCGGAGATTCGACGGACGGGTCTGGTTAGCGGACAAATGGTGATAGAACCCCATTTACAAGTCATTAAATCAGGAGTGTCTAATTCCATGAAAAATTGCCCATCTTCAGACATGGCACGAAAGTTTGATTCTAGTTGAATATATAATTTCACTTTCATATACGTTAATAAATAGACTTACATTTAAAAGTGTGGCTCTCAGTTATATGTTTTTCCATATTATCCGGAATATTTGTAGAAAAATTACAAAGAGTACAGACATAAACTATATTTTCCATTTTCTAGCTTTTTAAGGTTAACGTCTACTGGCCACATGTAAAAGACGCGCCAAATTGCTGTTAGCACAACAAGCCCAACAGATGCAGATCGGTCGTTCTGTGCATGCACAACGTGCAGAGCGCATGATTTAACAAACGATACCGTTAGTACATTGTATGCACAAGAAAGTGTTTTCGAACGCTTAGTGTGCAGAATATTTAAACTGTGTACACTGTTTCCATTTACCGAACGCACCTTAAATCTACTTTGAAAACGTATCCAACAGGTGATTCATTACTTAAATTCATTAAATCAATTTTGTATATGTTTAAATTATTAACCCATTCAAAATCTGCATACGGTAAATAATTATTCATTGCTGCACTATACAAGTTACCTACATCAAAATACATAAGAAAAGAGTCTGGTTAATTTGGATCATACCTATCACCCATATATTTATTATTTGCTTTTGCATATCGATTACAGTATTGTGACACTCCACCCCGGATTCCCTTTTCAATAAACAAAATTTTATGAATGTCTGTTAAAAGTTCCAATTGAATTTTACTGCATTTTGCAACATGCTATTAAAAGCTAATCCGGGTGCTGTATAGTAATGTAATGTGTTTAAGGGCCGGTTTTTCCACCTCTGGTTAAAGTGTCAGTTACCTTAATCAACGATTAATAGAAAAATATCGCATCGAAAAACTAATGTAAGTTGTCAAAAATGTATGTTGTTTACTATTTCGATGCGATATTTTTCTATTAACCGACGGTTAAGGTAACCGGCACTTTAACCATACATGGAATAAATAATATGTTTCTAAACAATTTTCACGAAAAATTTTCAAATATGTCAGTTAATAACTAAATATTTATTAAAAATAAATTGTAATTTTTACATTCTATAGTATCGATGTACGTACTTATGTAGATACAAAAAATGATTTTAATATAAAAAGCAGAAAATAAAATGAATTAAATATTAAACATAATTTAATAAATCAATATTTTTATGTAAGAAGATTAAATTATCGATATTTTCCGATTTTAAGCAGGATCTTCGTTCTTCGAGCAATCTACCGATAGTGAAAATATTCTTTCGCTTGAAGCCGAACTTTTTTTTCAAAGTAGGAAATTTTTTGCAGTTTTTCCAAAATTCCAAAACATGTTTCTTCTATTTTTGAAGAAAAATACTTCTTTACTTCATCGTCAATAGAACATGCTTCCGGGTCTGAATCAGAACTATCTGCAAATTCTTTAAAATAGTCTACTTTAGATTTCTTTCCGGAATTTCCATGCGTTTCATTATTATGCGTGAATGACGTCACTGTGGAAGACGGAGGCATAACTATTTCATCTTTTAATTCTTTTGCTGCACACCTAATCATATCTATAATAATTGTTTCGTCGTTTGTTTTTAAAATTTTTAAGTTTTTAAAGTTCGGATCCAATGCTAGCGCCATTTTATGCAGGTCGTCAACATGAAAACATTTATTTAAAAAAAATTTAGCATTGTGTTTTAAATCAGATACCATAGAAGAATCTTCTGGTCCAATATTACAATGTTTCAGTAATTTTATTGTCCGTAAATAAACTAAATTTGCAGTTCAATTCAAGTCACTTGATAAGTTTTCGGAGCAGTCTTTAAAAGGTTTTAGAAAATCAAGTAGAGTCTTAATTATTGCCATATTAATGTCTGTTAGTTTATGTAATTCTTTTCTTTGGTATAATATATGTTCAATTTCCTCATACATTTCGTTTATGCTATTTAACATAATAAACATGGAGTTCCATCTTGTAATAACTTCTTGTTTTAATGTTTTCGTTAATTTAGAATTCAATCCTGAATGTTTGAAATATTTAACTAATTTTTTTGCAGATTCTATTGTTACATTTTGTTCATCTGTAAAATTTTTAATTATGTCTTGAACAATTAGATTGATATTATGACAAGCACATGCTAGTCTTTTATACGTTTTAAAGGCATTTATAACATTTGCTCCATTGTCAGTAACAATTACATTATTTATTAAAAATTCTTCAGGATTGGACACAAAAATTTTTAATATGTCACAAACAAAAAAATTTATGTTTTCGCCAGTTTTTTGTAATTCAATTTCTTTGGTAGCGAAAACAAAGATTTTAGTTCAAATATTTCAGTTATGATATGACCAGTTAAAGTTAAAAAACTTCTTTTTTATGGTCGTCGGTCCATAGATCTGTTGTCATTGCTACTGATGTATTAATGATTAGACTCTGAATTACCTGTTTAATTTCTTCAATCTTTTGTGGAAGTACTGTTCTTGTTAATGTGCGTCTGCTACATAACACGTCGGCAATACCAATTTTTCCAAAATCAGATCCTTTGTATATTAATTCTTGACAAAAATTACGAAATCCGTTACCTTCCATTATATCAAGCGGTCGGAGATCTTTTGATATAAAGTATAGTTGCTTAGCGTTAACAAGATCTCTTCTCTGCCCGGGTATTTTTTTTATCCTAGTAAAATTATCTAATGTAGATTGATTGGCACTTGATTTTGTTATACCACATTTATGCCGTATTAAACTTGCAGTTCCAGTTTTCTGCGATAGGCTAATATTATGTTACACGACTTACATTTAACGAAATTTTGTTTTTGGTTTTTATAAATAATTTCGTCAAATTTTTGCCAAATATTTGATTTTGCTTTATCACTTTCCTTTGTTTTAAACTGAAAATGTTGTTTTTTATCAGTATCTTTTAATTTCAATTCTAATTCTTTTTTTGTAAGAATAATATCTTCTTCGACGCTCATTTTGATATCAATACAACGCAGCTGTAACTATAACTATTAACTGAATGTGAAAACTACGAAATTACGGACGGAGCACTGTTCTCAGTAGGTATAATTAGCGGGTACGAGTTCGCTTTCGCTTCCGGTCTTGGTATTAAGCTAGTGTTTGCGCGCCTAGGTTGTATGCAACTCACATGCGCTTGGTGTGTTGCGCTGTGTGCTGCTGTTGTTCTGTTGAATTTTATTTTTTCTATGCAACCCACATGCGTTGTGTGTGTGTATTGTGCAGATAAATAATATAGATCTCACTCTTGCCGCCCTCTCCCTCCGCCCCTGCCGCCCTATCCAACCGCCCCTGCCGCCCTCTAACCCTCCCCCCCCCCCAATTGTGACTGACACCTGGATCTGGGGGATGGTGCTGCAGGGATGGGGGTTGAATAAAAAAAAATGTTTTATATTTATTTATATAGGACAACAACAATTAGAGTGATTTATATCTGTACACAATTCAAAATTACAATTGTTTATATACATTTTTATTTTATTTTTTAAAACAGAGTACGCTTTATAAAAGTAAAATCTGCTGAGATATATGGTAAAAGTATACAATCCTGTAAAAAAGTAAAAATTAAAATAATACAATATTTTTTTAAATAAATAATACATACCTTTTCTCTTGTTCATTATTATTGTCTGACACATTCTTGTTTATTCCATGATGTAAATAATTCACATTCGCAATTATGACAACGATAGTAGTCTTGTGGTATAGTTTCTAAATCATATAAATTTATATTATGACATTCTTTTTTATAAAAATATACAAATTTGGGCTCAGTAACCCAAGTTTTATCTACAGAATTTTCTCGAAAACAATATTCAAATAATTTTAAAGGTCCCACGTCCATAATTCGTTCATCTTCAAGCCAAGCATGATTTAAACAATAAAATACGACTTCATAGCAGTACCGGGCGTCATCGTTTGAATCTTGTGGTGTTCCACATAAAGGATATAAATTATTTGTACTTGATACTTCACTGTCCTCTATATCCCTGATTGCGTGTGACTACTAAAAAAAAGAACAAAAAAATATATTTATTTATACAAACATATTATGAAATTGTTTGGGAATATTAGGAGTGTGATAACAAAAAGAATATACAATGATAAAATTGATTTGTGATATTTATATATATTTCAGTTCTGTAACAAAAGAAAAAATATTAAATTAATTTGAAATATTTTTTAAATATAATTACTCGTAATTTACAATATTTAAAAAAAAATAGATAATATATACATTTATACATAAATAACATAGACAACCTAGCCACTCCTCCATAATTGAAGTAGCCACAGGATGTCATCTACTTCACCCGCATAGATGCAGGTAACTTAACTCTATGTACCCGATGTCAAGCATCTGAAATATATATAATAAATAAAGTCAAATTATAAATGATACATTTAAAATACTAATAAATTTATAACTTACATAAGAGTCAAAAACCTTTAATACATATAGGTAACATGCAGGAAAACACAAATTATAAATAGTATTAATATTTATTTGAAAATATGTAACAAGTTCGTTGATGTTACAATGGTTATATATATATATATATATATATATATATATATATATATATATATATATATAATACAATGGAAAGTAACAGAAAACTGCAATAACTTTTTATATAATTTTTATTGAATAAATAGTTTGTTCTTGAATTTAGAGCTTATTTAAGTTTATCAAATGGATCTACAAAGATTCTACCTAGTAAAAGCTAAGAGTAACGAAGACTCTTCTGCGAAAGGTTTCATAAATATTTTTAATTTTCTTAAAACTATTTTTTTGCACCGGTAAGTAATTTACATACCGTTCACTAAATTAGTACAAACGCACAGAAAGGATTTTGTAAATTCATTTAGTGTGCTACAAATGATTTTCGTTGTTATTTCTTACACAAAAGCACAACCACAAATGACAGGAGTTTGACATATTGCAAAATGAAACGTGTATTTGAAAAATACCATGTGAACGGACTTTAGTTTTCCATTAAAGAATTTTACTACACCTCCCTTTAAATATTTTTTTACTGATATTGAGGGAAATTAAATTTTGATCGTACAAAAAATTGTATAAGTATTACAATCGGTAAAGAATGCCGATGCTCCTCCAATATACAATACACTATTATTATCTTTCTATCTCGCAAGAAATAAATTTTCAAAATTATAAAATATTTTAATTTCAGAAAATTAAAGTAAAGAAATAAAATTTATATCTGTTGACAATGAAATTAATAAAATTATTATATTAGTAAAATTCAATTTCAATATTAAATTTTTTTGACAAAATACTTTTACTTGAATAAATTTGGTTAGTCTCCCTCTTCTTAAAAAAATTCAAAAACACAACTTTTTTGCACAAGTTTTTGATGGCGACTTTTTTCTTTTAATGGCGTCTAAAATATAATGTGGTTCGCGCAGAGGCATATTTCTTATATATCTCGGATCAACCAATTCAGGAAGAAAACAATTCAAAAATTTTTTTTCTAATTTCGGTTGCATATTTATCCAAAAATTATTATCTTTTTCGATATATTCAGTTTTCATTCGGTGATTAGGTCCTGTCCATACACTGAAAATACAACTATTTCTTTTTGTTATGTGCAGTTGTCCCTGTACTTGATAAAACCAGTTATGGTTTTTATTAATTATATATTATTTTTTTTTTGTCTGCTGTAGACCCAGAAATTTATTTTATTCTGCCTGATTGCTTCATCTGGATCCATATTGTATGCAGAAAATGGACATTTGACTTCCACAATTCTATCATCGTCTAAAATTCCGTCAGGTGTAGCCCCTAAAAAACAGAATTCATCGTCTACAAATAAACCACAGGGTTCAATTTTTATATCTTCCTCAATTTCTAGTTGCTGTAAAGGCTGTCGTTCATTATTTCTTCCATGACACAATGATGTTATATTATTTAAATTTGTTTTGTATAACAACTGCTTTACTAATGTGCCGGATTTTGTGTCGATACGACGTTTGCAGACAATTCCAAAATTGGACGCTGTTAAAATTTGTCGTCTTGTCTCAAGCCAGATCCCATTATCAGCTTGTAATATGGTATCTCTTTCTAATTGAATTAGTTCTTCTCTGGTTCTTTTCATTTTAAATAAAAAGTTTTTCATCTCTTCCTTTAGTTCTTCATCTGTCATATCGGGTTTCTCGCAGTTTTCTCCATAGTCTGGATTATTTTTAGTTATCATTTTTCCTCTTTTATTTTTGTTTTTAGATATAGAACATAAACGTTTTTTCTTAATCTGCAATCTACGTCGTATCTCTAATTGTTTTGTAAATTTACCTGGACTTTTATTATACATCGTTTTATGCAATTCATAGTGAGGACGTTTCGAATTAAAAGATACTACTGCAGCATAACATCGAGATTCGTATGATCCACGGCTGGAATAATTAATTCTTTTCCCTCCCACAAATTTTGCAATAATCGAATTAAATTGTTCTATTCTATTGCTGTTAACATTGTGTATCAAACTTCTTGAATTTAGGGATAATTGTTTAACAATTTTTTCTAGTCTTGTGTAAACGGCTTTATAATCTTTTTTAGTTTTTCATAAAGATTAGGCTCGGTTTCTTTTTACAAAAATAATCAGCACATTTCGAATGCTCTCTGAAAATGTGACATAAGGAATTATTAATATCGTCTTTTAAATTTAATATTGCATTCTCTTACATATTTTCAACTTTTCGGAAATTTATGGCTCCTACTATTGCGTTTCGGAATCTAATAATTCTATTTGCAATTTCCTTTCGTATTGTTTTATCGTGTCTAGTGTCTTGACTCAAAGTTAACAGTTTGTTACAAAAGTTACGTAGAAGATGGTTTGTGCATTCAATTTTTTTTACTGTTAAATCTTTGTAAGGTCTCATTTCCAATATTTTTTTATAGGTGCTGCTATCTCCATCAGCTATCATTTTGTCATACTTTATCCCATACATTTCTAGACTGGACTCAAATCCCTGCGATAATATAGCACTTTCCATACTAGTTGAACTACCATTATAATTCTTAAAGCAAATATGTTGTTTAGGATCTTTATTATTTGTAGCTGCTCGTGCGCATACACAACAAAATTTATTTTTAACTCCAATATACAACACTTCACCAAATTTTTCTCCAACTATAGCTGCTACACCTGAAAGGGCGTTGTAATTCTTTTTATAAGATCGTTTTGACCAACAGCCATCTGCAATAACAGTTACTAAAGGAATTCCATTAGCATCCACATTATTTTGTTCTCGGACATATTCAGCTTCTCTCATAGCAGCCTCCTCCATATTTCGTACAGCAGCTTTGTGCCATCCTTCATTGACAATATTGTGATATTTTTGATATGTCTTTGATGACATAGGAAGAATATTTACTGCACTTAAAAATTCTTCCAAATTGGACTGTCCACATCCAATACTCATTATGCCAGATATAGTAGCTGTATTAATGTCCATTTCATCGGCACTTTGTTTATCAGTAGATATTTTGAATGTATGATTGCACATGTTACATTTTAAGGAAATAATTGAAATTAAGCCATTTCGTTTTTCACCAGTTATGTTTAAATTATTAAAAGTGCAGCCAAATTCTGCAGAATGATTTGAAATATTAAACAACATTTCAAAAATGTGCGCTAAATTTACGATTCTTCTACCAGTAAACTGAAATTCAGAATCATTTGTGGCGGTCTGAGATGAATATTCAAGCGTTTCCATATTATCAATGTTTGCGTTTGTGTTCGATTGTTCTGACAATTCATCGTCAATTGTTTCATTTCTATAACAACAAATTATATAACCCATTATGCGGCATTATAGAAGAAAAAAATTATTTACGTACCCAGAATTCGTATTTTGCAAAGATACTTCATTTGACGTGTTTCCGGGTACATTGTCTGAGAAATTTGAAGCAACGAACGGAATATTCAGTTTTTTACATCTGGAAAAAAATTATAAAATATGTATCACATATGCTAAATGCCTTTTCAAATTTAAAATTGAACACTTACCTTAAATATTTTTTCAAATTGGAATTTTGCACTTAGGTAGAGTTTTGTCTTGTTACCACGTCGACAATCCATTTTTATGTATATGTAGGTATATGTATTACACCAAAACGTAAACCAAATCAAATCCAAAAAATAGCCACAAAAGTCGTCTATGTATAAATTTATCCAGAACAAATCAAAAAAGCAAACCACAAATCAAGTCCAGAATAAAGACAAGTCAATATAATATATAACAATAAATCCATATCGCAAACCAAAAATCAAATCAAAAACGTAACCAAATCAGAAAACTAAGAAAACCAAAATTCGCAAACGACACAGCACTGACAAAAGACAAAACCGAAATAAAAATATGTGTGGTTCTTTACGATCATGTGTACAAAATTCGATGAAATTAGGGTAAGCTGCAATTTAATTAATTTGGAGAATGTTCTAGCACCCTTTCTTTTCCATCTTCCATGTATAAATAAAATTGATTTTTCATTAAGATTACTCAAGATGTAAAATAATAGAAAAATATTATTCATTTTAATAACAATAACAAGGATACTATAAGAAATATATATATATATATATATATATATATATATATATATATATATATATATATATATATACGAGGTGTGTTCAAAAAATATCGCGAATTTTGAATTTTCGCGGGTTACGTATATTCGAATTTCGATCTTTTTGTGGCTTTATGTTGGTACTCATGTCTCTCACTTATGTAGACAAGCTCGGCCATTTTGAATGTTCACTTAATTGTTGACAGCTGCTTTGCTTGCCCGTGTTTTGGATCGTCTTCGATTTTTACCTATTCAAAAAAATGGAACAAAGAACCTGTATCAAATTTTGTGTGAAAAACGAAATTAAGTGCGCGGATGCATTCCGAATGTTGACTGTGGCATACGGAGAAGCTACCTTGGACCAAAGCAACGTTTATCGGTGGTACAAAATGTTCTCAGAAGGCCGAGAAGATGTGAACGACGAAAAGCGTGCCGGACGCCCGAGCACTTCAACAACAGACGAAAAAATTAATCAAGTGGAGAAAATGATATTGGTCAATCGTCGAATCACCGTTAGAGAAGTTGCTGAGGACCTAAACATATCGATTGGCTCGTGCCATTCGATTTTTATCAATGATTTAGGCATGAGACGGGTCGCCGCGAAATTTGTACCAAAATTGCTCAATTGCGACCAAAAACAGCATCGCATGAACATTGCTAATGAGATGTTGGACTCTGTCCGCGACGACCCAAATTTGCTCCAGAGGGTCATAACTGGTGACGAATCGTGGGTTTATGGTTATGACGTGGAAATCAAAGCTCAATCATCTCAATGGAAGCTGTCGCACGAACCAAGACCGAAAAAAGCGCGCCAAGTTCGGTCGAATGTGAAAGTTTTGCTGACAGTTTTCTTCGATTGCAGGGGCGTGGTGCATCATGAGTTCTTGCCACAGGGTAGAACGGTCAATAAGGAATATTACCTGCAAGTTATGCGCAATTTGCGCGAAGCAATCCGCCAGAAACGCCCGGATTTGTGGAAGAACAAAAATTGGCTTTTGCACCACGATAACGCCCCTGCTCACACATCGTTGCTTGTGCGTGACTTTTTAGCCAAAAACAACACACTAATGATGCCGCAGCCACCGTATTCCCCAGATCTGGCCCCCTGTGACTTTTTCTTGTTCCCTAAACTGAAGAGGCCCATGAAAGGACGACGTTACGCTACGCTTGACGAGATAAAGACGGCATCGAAGGAGGAGCTGAACAAGAAAAAAAAAGATTTTTTGAAGTGCTTTGAAGATTGGAAAAACCGTTGGCACAAGTGTATAATATCTCATGGGGATTACTTTGAAGGGGACAAAATAGATATTCATGAATAAATAAATAATTTTTGAAAAAACACAAAATTCGCGATATTTTTTGAACACACCTCGTATATATATATATATATATATATATATATATACATATATATATATATATATATATATATATATATATATATATATATATATATATATATACAGGGTGAATACTGAAAACCTTGACATAGGGAAATAACATGGGAAAACAGTTTTTTGCTGTTTCCATCTGTCCCGCTAAATAAAATCGGGTGTATATGGTATCGTTAGTTAGATTACTTAATTATTAGATTAAATATTTGATAAAATAAATTGTATTTTGAAGTTTATCCTTCATATTTTCGAATAAGAAACGTCAAAAACAAAATGCTCCATAGCCGAGTGGATACGAGGGCTGTTTCATAACATAAATAATCTACAAGACCTGGTTCGAGACCACCTCGGCCCTATTTTTTTTTAAATTAAATTATACTTAAAATATCATGTTTCGAAACATGAAATACAAAATTATACACCAAAAACTAAATTCGAATTAATTGTTAAGTTTGACAGACAGCAAATAATAATTCTATTAAATATTTGGATTTTTTTATTTATAAAAATATGAATATTGCTATTTTATTAAAATAGTCTGATATAATAAAGATATTTTAAGCATAATTTGATTTAAAAAAAAAATAGGGCCGAGGTGGTCTCGAACCAGGTCTTGTAGATTATTTATGTTATGAAACAGCCCTCGTATCCACTCGGCTATGGAGCATTTTGTTTTTGACGTTTCTTATTCGAAAATATGAAGGATAAACTTCAAAATACAATTTATTTTATCAAATGTTTCAGTTAGAAAAGGTCTTATTACACAACATTTAGTTTTATTAGATGCAAAATTAAGTAATCTAACTAACGATACCATATACACCCGATTTTTTTTAGCGGGACAGATGGAAACAGCAAAAAACTGTTTTCCCATGTTATTTCCCTATGTCAAGGTTTTCAGTATTCACCCTGTATATATATATATATACCGGGTGTAGAAATGGAAAGTGGCGCATAGCGATTTCAATGTTATTTTTTTTCAACTGCTGTATCTCTTTACCTAATCATTTTAGCGCAAAAAGCGTAAGAGTATAAGTTGTTCTGAAATTAAAAAGGCATCCTATAAAGTTAACTTACTTCCATAATTATTCATATTTAACGATTTATTAATTAAATAAAATTTAAGGTTTTTTAGAAAAAAAATAAGACTGCCTTGATAAATGAAACAAATTTTGAAAATTAGTCACAGTGACATTTAATTTTTGAATAATTTCTGTTAATTATAGACCTTATAGTGACTGTTACTACACAAATACCATTTCAAGCATTGAATTTTCTCTTGAGTAGTCAAATTTGCCATTTTCAGTGTCAATCAAAATTTTCTATGACAAGTAATTGTCACTGTCAATAATTTATTCAAAAATTTTTTTCATTTATCAAGGCAATCTTAATTTTTTTTTCTAAAAAATTTTAAATTTTATTTTATTAATAAATCGTTAAATATGCATAATTATGAAAGTAAGTTGACTTTATAGGATACCTTTTTAATTTTAGAACAACTTGTACTCTTACGCTTTTTGCGCTAAAATGATTAGGTAAAGAGATACAGCAGTTGAAAAAAAATAACATTGAAATCGCTATGCGCCACTTTCCATTTCTACACCCGGTATATATATATATATATATATATATATATATATATATATATATACATGATTAAATTTTTTTATCTTTTTGAATATATAATGATATTATAATTAATGCTATATGTATTAATGCTTTTATATGTATTAATACATAAAAAATGAAAATTATTAAAACAATAAGATGTTAAAATATCAGGAACCTATAGAAATATTTTAATCATATTTTTGCGTCCTCTATTCCCTCCAGGGCCGTAGCCAGAACGAAATAATGGACAGGGCTGAATTTTTTCTAACCAGGGCTGTTATACCAAATGTTTTTTTTTTCAAGATGTACATAGGAGATTAATATAGAAATAAGTTTTTGCAGGTTGTTATCCCCCTGACAATAATGGTTGTCTATACGAAAATAAATAAAATTCTGCATCAAATGACACTAAATACAAGTTCATTATGTTGTATTTTAATCGTATAAATTAATTTTTAGTTTTATTCAATTTCTTAATAATCGACGTCCAGCCGGACTCGAGTCAATATTCGAATACCAAACATAGAATTCGAGTACTGGTCTCGAATCAGGGAATCGAGTCATGATTCGAATACCATATAAACTGACTCGAGTCGACTCGATCCATTAAAACAGCGACTCGGCACATCACTAATTAGTACCCTCCACAGTTCTGGGAAGGTCTGTGCTTGTAATATGAATGAAAATCACAATACTCTCTTGGTCAACTACAAAAGAGCGAGATAGCGTCATATTTCTATAATACTCCGGTAGAGGCAGTAGTGTATGAACGAAAATTTACACCGTTTAGTCTGCTGGTTCTTGTTGAAATTGTTGTAATAAGAAAAACAATATGTATTTTTATTAAACTTATGATGTTATTTAAAGATAACTCTAGAGCTCTGTAATTCTAATTTCTTAAAAAAGAATTATTAGAAGCAAGAAATTGTACGTCAAAATATGTCAATTTTTAGAGTTTGTAATTGCTTGTAATATTGAAATAATATAAAAAATGCAAAATCTGGCATTACAGAGAACTAGATTTATATTTTATCTTTCATTTAAAACTTATTTTACTTTTATAACTTTAATAGTTTTCATGTTATTAGAATAGAGCGAAGTCAAGTTTTAATACAGTACGGTAGCTATACACAATGCTCTTATGCACCGCCATGGATATTTTAAAAAGTTGCATTGAAGTCATTGTGTGAATAATGTATAAAACAGCAGTTGCTTTTATACAATATGATAATCTTTTATCAAGTTGTGGTCATTTGATTAAAATTTCTCATTTTAATATAGAACAACGTATAAGAAAGTTTGATTTTATATTTTATCAATTTGTTGTGGTATTGGTTAAACACAATTTATTACAATGTACATAAAAGAAAATACATATAAAAGGTAATACAAAAATAATATATATAAATATTAAAAAAATTATAAACAATAACATAAGAAAAATTATATACATTTTTTAATGAAAAATAATAGTTACAAAGAAATGATAAATTAGGACATATCGTGAACAATTAAAGTTCCAATTTGGGATGAAATTGAAACACATTTCCACATCCAGTGTAATAAATGCAGGAAGTTTTATAGCATGAAATCTTCCCCGAAATTCACAGGTTGGAGGTGTGAAAACCCATGTTATTTTGCCCTTACACCCCGGACACTTTTTCGGAAGTCCCAAGCGTTCGGGTTTTAGACAGTATTTGCATTTTGGATGATCCATACTTATACAGAAATTATATTATTAGGATAATGGTTTGGGAATATTATGAGTAATAAAAAAAAATACGAAGAAATGTATATATTATAAAATAATAAAGGTTACAAATGTTTCAGATTTATATGTTTGTCTTCTATAATACTTTGAAGATAACATGAATATATTTTGTCTTTCAATAGTTGAACTTCTTCCTCAGTTAGAGTGTTATAGCGATTTGGTAGGAATATTGAAAAAATTCTTCTAATTCACAAATAATTTGCTTTAACCATATTTAGTTAGAATTATTCGAGTTTCACAAGTTTTATATTTCGAACTATCGAGTTCTGTTAATGATTTTATAAATTTTTATTCTAATTTCGTTCTAATACTTCACAAGCTACTTTCCATAGCATTTAATTCAATACAGGGATAAGTAACAGAAGAATTCCATTGAAACAATTGTGTATTACATTCATAACAATAATAATTGTCAAAATCTTTTAAAAATTCTAACATTTCACAATTTTTTAATATTAAATGATCTTTACAAAGTGGTTTAAAATATCAAATACCACTACTTTTTCCTTGCATTTGTAGAAAACTTTGTTCCTTACATATTTTTACAAATGATTTTTGCATCCAAGATCTTGCACATACACGACAAAAATGTTTACAAATCCAAGAAAAATTACCATTTGATAAAAAGAACGGATAATATTTTATATTTATATGATTATTATCATTAAAGCAATATGGTATAATATTTTCTGAAGTTCCATATTTCCATATTTTGTAATGATCTAAATTAAAATAATGTAAACTAATTTTTTCTCTTTTTTCTGTTTTTTTTTCTTCTATTAACTGGTTAAAACAAATTTCATCATCGCTTGAAATGGACAAATCTATAATTTCAGACATTTTTTTTACTGCAAATCGCAAATCTGAAACTAAAATAATACTTATTTATAGTTTTTCTTATTTTTTTGAATCATTTAATTGACAATTTCTTAGTAATATTTTATTTCGAATCAATTTCTTAGTAAAATTTTATTTCAGCATAATTGTCCTTATTGAAGTTAACTTGAATGTATTTGTCTTTCAAAACTTCAACTTCTTCTTCAGTTACAGTGTTATAACGATTTGGTAGGAATATTGAAAACTCTTCTAATTCACAAATAATAGCTTTCCCATATTTGGTTTTAATTATTCGAGCTTGATAAATTTTATATTTTTCGTTCTAAACATCCAATTTTGTTAATTTTCTTTAGAAAATCCATTTCTAAAAGAATTCACAAAATACAAATAAGTAACGATAAAGTACTAAAGATATAATAATTACTTACTTGTAGTAGAATAGTTAGATCTTTGCAACTGTTATTTTAACAATTTATATAAATGTAATGTTTTTTTATGAATATTTTACGTCTTTATATACATATTTTTATCATCTATATATGGTTTAGAAACCATTATTTCCTTTAAAATAGTTATTTTTACATTTTTTTCTTTGTTTAAACAATGATAAATTTATTGTTATATTGGTTAGGTTTTCTTTTAATCTACATACGTTAATCAGTATTTCCTTTTTTTAAATTTTTAATCTTGGTTTGGTTTTTTTAAATTTACATAGGTTTACCAATATTACCTTTTTTTAAATTTTTAATCAATATACGTTGGTTTGGTTTTTTCAATCTACAAAGGTTTACCAATATTTCCTTCTTTTAAATTTTTAGTCTTTATGATTATTTTTGTTTTATTTCACTTATTAACATTTTCAAATATTAACTAAGTACAAAAAAAATATCCAATCACAATAGTTGTTATAAAAACCAATCAGAGTAGCTTTTATTATAACCAATAAAAAAAACTATTGATATTTGGTACGACCAATATAAAATAGTGTAGATAAAAACATTTTTTGTACAAAAGCAGGTAATTTTTTACATTTTTCTATGAATTGTTTGTAGATATTCTTCAACATACAATATACAAAGCAAGTAGAAAGTATTCGAATGTAAGTATACTTATAAATATTAAATTGCTAATATATTTTAATGAAATATTTAATTATTTTAGATTAGTATGAAACAGATCAGTGAAAAGAAATCTCAAAGAAGTGTTGGACTGGGAATAAATAAAAAAAAAACTAAACATTCCTAAAAATACGAAAAAAACAATTATCATCAAAATGTTTGAAAAATCTTCTTGTTACCAATAAAGAAAATATAGAACCCAGTAATTAGCAGACACATAAAGAATCTGTAAATTCACAACGAGACCAAGAACTAGAACAAGGACAACTACAACAGTCTAATATTACTTTTTTCAACAATGAGGATTTTGTGTGAACTATTATAAATTTTCAACAAATTAATAAAAATAATAGAAATTTTTTATTAGAATACAAATATTCATTAAATTCAAAAATAAATAAGTGGATAAGCATATGTTTTGATCCAACTAAAAATTTTGAAATTGTTGTAAGACTTTCAAATACAAATTATTCTAATAATATAATTTGTTTTAGTTTAACAGATTGGTTTGAATTTTGTCATTTAAAAAAAATTATTCTAAGTTACTTTTATAATCAAAGTAATATTGAATATCGCAATTTAAAAGAACATCACTTAATATTTGATAGTATTAATTATATAAAATTATTATTTATAAAATGGTGTGGTGAAAATATATGTCTGAATTTAGAATGTGTTGAAAATTTATTTAGATTATCAGATATTATAAATAATTATATAAATGTTTTACAACATTTAAACTTTTATAATTATTATTTAGATAGAATTGGTACGACATACTTGTTAGTGGAAAGTAAAACAGAAACTATTAATAATATTATTAAGACAGAATCTATATATAGTATTTATAGCATTGCTATGAAAGAATTTTTACAGGAATATTCCGATATTATAGAAGATATCGTATTATATTAATATAATATATATTGTTTTATTTATTAAGTATATAAATAGTATTTATTGTAAGAAATATTTTTTTAATTTAAAATTAAGAGGGAGTTTATTTCCTAGTGCTTCAATACTGACGTGTTTTTTTGACCGCGGCGATAAGCTATAGCATTATAAAGCAAATATCACGCGTACAAAACCGTGTTTATAATTAAAGTGTGCGTAAAGAAAAGTGAAACAAAGTATTGTAGGTGTTAAGTTGCAAACCTGGAACTAAAAGAGATAAAATCAATGAAAAGTGAGTGAAGGTCACACAAAACCGGCGGACTTTGCTGTGCGGGGTGACGAAGAAGGATCAGACAAGTCTGTACGAAACCAGTGTGCAAGATTGTGAAGAGATAAACATAAGACAGGATTGTATTCAGTAAAAGTGAATACAACAAAAGAGAGAGAGCCTTAAATTCAAGCTCAGAAGAAGAAAAAATATTCAGCAGGAGTAAAAAAGTAATTAGATCTCCCGATAAAATAAAATCATCCCATCAAACATTAGACCAAACGAAAAAACAAGACAGCAAAGAGAGTGAAATGCAAATGCAGGAAGTAAGGGAAATGTTTAAACAATTATTAACGGAAGCAAGGAAAAATTCAGATGATATAAAGTCAAACTCTGACGAAATTAGATCCCTGAAAAAATAACTTCAAACGAAAGAAAAAATATAGACAGAGGAAAAAGAGTTGCTAAATGCAATAACCGGATTAGAAAACAAGCTAGAAAAACACAAAAAGACAAAAGAAAACTTAACATAGGTAATCATAAAAGGTGAAATAACAGCAGAACAAGATAAAAATAACATCACTCAAACACTAATAAAAGAAAAATTTGATGTAGAAACAAATAAAGAAAACATATTAAAAATTAATGAGAAGGAAAACTGGAGAACATATCTAGTAAAACTAGAGTCCTGGGAACAAAAGATGAAGATCATAAAAAATACATACAAATTAAAAAATAAAAAAAACTATATTGAAAGCGACTATATCACAGATGAAAGAAAAATACGAAACGAACTGAGAAAAATTGCAAAACATCAAAAGACTACCGGCAAAAGAGTGAAGATAGGCTATAGAAAGATAACAATTCACGATTGCGAATACAGATGGGACGACAATGAAAAAGGTGTTGTCCAAACCAGTAACGAATCAAAAAACTAACCAAATTTAAACAAAAACCTGCACAAAAATTTAAGATGAAACAAGCTACGAAAAAGGTCATGAGAGAAGAATATAAAATTGGAACATGGAACATTAGATCAATCAAGGGTAAAGAGGAGGAATTGGTTGAAGAAATGATAAAGGCAAAAATAGACATATTAGGTATCACAGAAACTAAAAAGAAAGAAAAGGGATTAATGCCATTAACAAAAGGATACTGAATGTTCTGGTCAGGGGTAGAAACTACAAAGAGAGCTGCCGAAGGTGTAGGGCTCCTAATACATGAAAAAAATTAACTATAGACCTAACACTAGAAAAAATAAAAAATTACACTTTCATAGTATCATACGGACCAAACGACTGCGACAAAAAAGAAATAAAAGACAATTTTTTTGATGAATTACAGAAAGAAATAAACGCGACCAATAAAAACATAATTATTTTGGGAGACCTTAAGCGAAGAGTTGGAAATGCAAATAAAGGAATAGAAAGATATTTAGGACCACAAGGAGAAACTTCAAGCAATAATAATAGAGAGAGGATAATAGATATATGTATACTAAACGATCTAGTTATAACCAACTCCTTTGACACACATAACGACATACACAAATTCACTAGAGTAGAACCATCAAAGAATGAAAAATCCATAATCGATTACTTTCTAATCAGTAAGGAAATACAAAAGAACATAAAAGATGTAAGAGTATACAGAGAACCGGAGATAGGAAGCAACTACTACTTGTTAAAAATGATAATGAAAGAAACCTTAACAGAAAACACAGAGAAAAGAATAACAAAATCAAAGTACAAAATTAAAAGTTACAAACTAAAAGAGGAAGAGGATAAAACAAGATACCAAAAGTTAATGGAAAAGAAACTAAACAAAACTGAAGATACAGTAGGATTAAGAGAAACCTGGGAAAACTTTAAAAGAGTAGTATTAGAAACTGCGGAGGAGGTATGTGGAAAAACAAAAATCTTCAATAAACAAATAAAGAAAACTTCATGGTAAACAACAGAAGTCAAGCAAGCAGTGAAAAGTAAAAAACAAAAATGGAAAAAATATCACACTAACAAAACTGAAAAAAAATACGAAGAATACGAACTAGCAAGACAAGAAGCTAAAAATATAATTAAAAAGGAGAAGCAAAAGAGTTGGATTGTGTTCGGAGAGAAAATGAAAGAATCTTTTGAATCTAACCAAAAGCTTTTCTACGGAATGCTAAGAAACATGAACAATCCAAACCCAGAACAATCTTAAGCATAAAAAACAGAAATGGAAAACTGATAGATAAGGAAGAAAATATTATGGAAAGATGGAAAGAGTACTTCATGGAATTATTAGAAGGAAAGGACAAAACGAAACCCCCTGAAACACAATTGACGAACATATCAGAAATTGACGAACAAGTGGAAGAAATACAATGGATGAACTGCAAAAAGTAGTAAATAAACTGAAAAACGAAAGAGCACCTGGACACGACAAAATCACACCGGAAATGATAAAATACATAGGAGATAAAGGATTAGAAAGAATATTGAAAATACTTAATATGGCAGTAATAAAACAACAGACACCTCTGGACTGGCAAAAAGGAATAATAAACCCAATATATAAAAAAGGAGATGTAAAGTAATGCAGAAACAACAGAGGAATAACATTACTGAGTGTAGTCGGGAAAATATATGCCAAGATATTGGAGAACAAAATACGACCTCACTTAGAAACAACGCTAGAAGACACACAATGCGGATTTAGACCAGGCAGAGGAGTTCAAGACCACATTTTCACTTTGCGACAAACAATAGAAAAAAGCAACTTAAAAGGAAAAGACATATATTTATGCTTCATAGACATAGAAAAAGCTTTTGACCGAATAGAAAGGGAAGATGTATGAGATAGTCTAAGAAGACGAGGAATAAAAGTAAAACTTGTTCATCAAATAAAAAGTCTGTAAGAAAAATGTCAGAACTACGTAACAATGAGAAATGAAACATCAGAAGAGTTTATAACGGAAACCGGACTTAGACAAGGCTGTCCACTTAGTCCAATATTGTTCTCAGTAGTACTAGATGACGTGTTAAAAAACTGTAGAAAAAGGTTCAAAACACTGGACATGGGATATTGGAAAATGAACAATGTAGAACTGACAGAGCAGTGCTATGCAGATGACATGGTAGTACTCGGAGCAACAGAAGAAGACATACAACACAACATGGACGTATTAAATAATGAATTGCAGAAGAAAAACATGAAGATAAACAATGAAAAAACCAAAATAATGACATTAAATAATGACCATAATGAAACAAACGTATATATAGATGGAAAAAGACTAGAACAAGTAAAAACGTTTAAATACCTCGGAGTAGTTATAAATGATAAAGGAAATTTAGACGATGAGATAAGAGAAAGAGTTAGCACAACCGCTAGAATCTATAATGCAACAAAAAATAAATTTCTAGGCAAAAAAGGAAGTACCAAAAGAAACAAAAGTGCAAGTAGTTAGAAAAGTAGTAACACCGGCTCTTACATATAGATGCGAATCATGGACAACGACTGAAAAAATCAAAAGCAGCATAAAAAGTATGGAAATGTTATTCTTAAGAAATATACAAGGAAAAACGAAACTAGATAAAATAAGGAACACAACATACAGAGAACAACTAAATATAAAACCGATAACACAAACTATTCAAGAGGGACTACTAAGATGGTTAGGAAACACACAAAGGATGGGAGACGAGAGGACAACGAAACAGATATACAAAGCAAGAGAAACAGGAAAAAGAAAAAGGGAGACCTATTAAAACATGGAACCAAGACGTTCAAAAAGCGGTAGAAGACAGAGGTGAACAATGGTATAACGTCAAAAACTTGCAGCAGATAGAAGCATATTGAAGAAATTTTGGAAAACAACACCAGAGGAACACAACTCAACTCCACAAGCCTGACACCGAAAGGTACAAAGGCACTGGATTAAGTAAGTAAGTAAATTTAAAATTAATGAAATGTAATATTGTTCATTTACTTAAAAATAATAAATAAATAATTATTTCTAAAAATTGCACTGTGTTTTTATCTTATCTATAAACTCATTTGACTTAATTAGTACGTCTTTTAAAAAACGTATATTTTGTGGGCGAATTATGAACACAGATGATATTATTGATCCAACAACATTTTAAACTCAGTGTTTATTAATTTTAATAAACAAAGTGGGTGAATTTATGTTTTAATGGAAATCGAATGTGAAATTGAATTGCGAGCTTGCGTGTGAATATTTAATTAAAAAAGGTGATACTGAGATAACTACAAATATTTATCATATCTGTAAGATGGGGTATATTTGCCGAAGTGATAATTTAATGAATGGTTTGAACGAAATGTAAAACAACCCATTTTAAATCAAATGTCAGAATTCCAAGAACGTGACAGTGGCAAAGCTTTGAAACGAATTCTTTATTTACAAGTAAGTTTTTTCAAATTTTTTTATATTTTTTTTATTGAAATATTTAATTTTTTACAGATGAATATAAATAAATACGTTCCTACAAACTGTGGTGGTTCTTCGTATATAGAACTACCACTAAATATAAAAAATAAGCAAGCTGTGATTAATGTAAAAAACAGTGACAATAAGTATTTGTATGGTCACTCCTTTCCGCTATGTATCTAGTAAAAAAACATAATGATCGTGTGTCTAAATATCCTAAAAATCATGATGAAATTTTTAATTTAAAAAACGTACATTTTCCTATGACTTTGACAAACATTGAAAAATTTGAAAAACAAAATAAAATTTCGATTAATGTTTACGGTTTAGAATATGATATGAAATTAAAATTATATGTTGTTGTTGGACCATTACATTTAACAAAAAATAAGCTAGTTAATAATTTTTATCTTTTATATTGGAAAAAAGATAATATGGGACATTACGCTTGGGTAAAATCGCTTTCTCGTCTTTTATCATCTCAACTATCTAAAAATAAAAAAAAAAACATTTATTTGTTGGAAATATCTTCAATATTTTGGTACTGAAGCTATTTTAAAACAACATGAAAAATATTATATGAATTTCGAAGCTGTTAAAATTGAAATGCCAAATGAGGATAATAAATGGCTTAAATTTAAAAATTTTATGTACAAAGAGCGTCATCCTTTTGTCATATGTGCAGATTTTGAATGTCTAACAACACCTGTTTATACCTGTCAACCAAATCCATCCAATTCTTATGTAAATATTTATCGACATCATGTACCATGTGCTGTCGGGTATCAATTAAAATGTTCTTACTACAATACATTATCATTTTATGAATCATTTCGTGGACTGGAAACAGCAAAATGGTTCCTGAATCGGATGAAAGATATAGTAGGATTAATACAAACAATTTCTAAAAATATTGTTCCTTTGAAAATGACAAATGAAGCATGGCAAAATTATAATCAAGCTGTGATCTGTCACATTTGTCGCAAAATCTTAGGAGAAGATAAAGTAAGAGACCATTGTCACTTTTCTGGTAAGTTGTTATTATTTATTATTATTATTTGTTAACTATTATTGAATGATTATCGGAAAATATCGTGGAGCTGCTCATAGATCTTTTTATACGCGAATTTGGAGTAGATGAAGAAAATATTGTATTAATACCTATGAATAATGAGATATTTATTTCATTTTCCAAAAACGTGAATGGTTATTATGCTTCGTTTTTTAGATTTATTCAGGTATGTTTTATAAATTATTAGTTTTTTTTTATAATTTATTAATATTTTTTTTTAGATTTCTTAATTGTTCACTTGAAATACTTGTGAGCTATTTAGAGCCCGACGAATGTACTTTATTAAATAAGTACTACCCCACTGATTGAAAATTTAATATGTTAAAAAGAAAAGGTATATTTCCATATGATTATATTAATTCAAGGGAACGTTTAGAAGAAGTACAACTATCGTCAAAATCATCCTTTTTCTCCAGATTATGTGATAAATCTGTATAAGATGATGAATACAACCATGCATTAAATGTGTGGAAATTATTTGATTATGAAAACTTAGGCGACTTAGTTGTATATTCAAACAGATGTATTGCTTTTGTCTGATGTATTTGAAAATTTTGGAAATATTTGTTTAAATACATATTAATTGGATCCTGTACATTATTATACATCTCCAGGTAAATACATTCTAAATTTCTTTTTTTGTGTTTATGTATAAGATTTATTTATTATAATTTTGTTTTGCAGGACTAGCATGGAATGCCATATTGAAAATTACAGAAGTAGAGCTGGAGTTACTGACTGATATTGATATGATATTATTTTTTGAAAGAAGTATACGTGGTAGTATTTCTCAGTGTTCAAACCGCTACGCCAAAGCAAACAATATTTATATGAATTCATTTAACCCAAAAGAACCACAAGAGTTTCTTATGTACTTCGACGCTTGTAATTTGTATGGTTGGGCAATGACACAATGTTTACCACATGGTGGCTTTACATGGTTATGTGACGAGAATATTAAAACACTAGACATTACTAATATACCTGACAATGGATTCGATGGATACATTTTTGAAGTTGACTTGAAATATCCAATAAACTTATATGACCTACATAAGGATTTGCCCGTATGTGCAGAACAACAAAAACCTCCAAATTCGAAATTTAAGAAACTTCTTACAACACTATATGATAAAAAAAAATGTAATACATCATAAAAATTCAAAACAAGTATTGGAATTTGGGCTATATTGACAAAAATGCAAATTTTCGAAAAAACGCAAAAAACAATTTTGAAAAAAACTTCAAACAAATGAATAACGCAGTTTACGGAAAAAGTATGGAAAATATTAGAAATAGACATGATATAAAATTAGTTTTGAAATGGAATGGAAAGGGTGGGGCACGGAAGTTAACTGCCAAACCAAATTTAAAGAAGGTTGTAATATTAACAGAAAATTTAGTTTCAATCGAACTAAGTAAAATAAAAATTTTGTTTAATAAACCTAATTATATTGGTATGGCTATATTAGATATATCCAAAACACTTATGTATGACTTTCATTACAATTACATACATAAAACTTATACAGCGCCAAAATTACTGTACATGGACACTGACTCATTTATTTATAAATTTAATGAAGACCCATACGTACAAGTTATATAGTGTAATAGGATAATTATATAAACAATATTAATCATAAGTAGCGTAAGATTACTGTCTAGCCTTTAGTTTAGTATAAATACAGGTCTGATAACACATATTGGACATTCTGTAACTAGTCTTCTTGTGATAAAGTTCTTTTTAAAAACGACACGTCTCGAATTTATAATTTAACTGGCGACGAGGATGGGAATACATCTCCAAAAACTAAAACGAGAGTATCTCTATTGATAGTTAGTAAGACCAGCATAACAGAGGGGAAATAAACCTACTCTGGTTCGTTTCAACGATTAAATTGCAATCAACGCAGCCACGAGCCTTCACCCAGGTGCTGACCCAAGGTGTGTCCAGAGAACCAAGAACGGCATTGTGTCGTCCCATCCTCAACGGGATTCGTAAGCGGCGCACAACTACAGAATCACCACCACCCTCCTTTGCTGCTCAATCCACGTAGGGAAACATAAGCGACAGCAGGGAAACCAACAACCCCATGATAATCGCAATCATACTGTGAGTACAGTTTGTATTGCAATAAATAAAATTTTATATTATTATTTATATAAATTAAATTAAACAAAATAAAATGGCACCATTGGAACAAAGATACTTAGATACGGTCCCAATTTTCAATGGGAACCCCAATGAGTTGGCATATTTCATTAGAATTTTTACGATTCTACCAATACTGCAAATTACGAAAATTTCGTATTGCTAGCTAAAATTAGGAATAAGGTAAGAGGAGACGCTGCGAGAGCGATCTCCCATTATAATATAAATAGTTGGAATGATTTGAAGACTGCTTTATTAACTGCATACGCAGATAAGCGCGACTGCTATACATTAGCAATCGAAATTGCAAACCTAAAACAAGGATCGGAGAATGCCTTCGATTACTATAACAAAATGTTAAGTTTATTAAATGCCCATACGGCATATGTTGAAACACAAATAGACGTCGTAGCATACCGACCGGCAATGATAACATACGGTCAAAATTTAGCCATAAGATCTTTCTTGAGAGGACTTCGAAATCCGTTACGATCATTCCTCCAAACGAGGAATCCACAAAATTTAAATTCAGCTCTCAAAATTTTAATGAATGATTTTCAAATGAAAGCGTCTAGAACAAGTTCAACCCTCCCCTACAAAAAACAAACACCAACCAAACATACGGGCGCATTCCCTAAACAACCACAATACATACCAAAAATACAACAACCCATCAATATACCAAGATTTGATCCACCTAAACAGACAAACAACTTCCCGAAAGGTCCCATAAACATAAAAAATACCAACATCAACAACAGCCAAGACCTACTCCAATGTCGATTTCACCTCGACAACGCTTAGTACAACAACCAGGACATAGACACACGTTCCAATCTCAGTCCAGTCCTACATTCTTTTCACAAGAACTACATAATTTAGAAAATTTAGATCCCTGCAATTCAGAAGAGATTTATAACGCGACTTCAACTGACTATGACGATAATACCATGAATTACTACCAAGAATATGACGCACAAAATTCGGAAGAAACTCAAACCTTTGAGAACGATTCTTTTTTAGACTCAATCCCACCTCCATTTTCGGAGAAATAATGGATATTGACAGCCCTACAAAATTACCTTACCTAGAACTAGACAAATACAAATGTTTAGTAGATACCGGAAGCACTAGATCTTTCATTAACCCGGACATAATTGAAAAAATCCAAATCAGTTTAAATTGCACAAAGAAAACTTTACTTTAGCAACAGCACACGGTATATCGAAAGGAGACAGCTACATATTACTTTATTTTGATAATATCCCTATAAAATTTTACGTTTTTCAATTTCATAATTAATTTAATTTATTAATCGGCTTGGAAGATTTAAAATCATTACAATGTCAATACGATGTAGTAAATGATAAAATATAGTTGTTAGGACATGAATATAATCTTAACCCATATATGCCTACTGTTCTATATTTAGGACACCTATTTTTAAGTCTGTATAATTAGTTCTGCTACTGAAATCTACGCGGCGGTGTTGGTAATGGCTTCTATAATGTCCATGCTTTCTTCAAATGTCAGTTAATCTTAACTACTCTCGTGTATACCTTTGTAATATTTATTTAAATACAGCGATTTTCGCGAAATAGCAAGTTCCAGTGTCTCATGTGAATCAAGGTATTGTTTTTTCTTATTATTGATTTTTAATTGAATCCAAACGTCAACGGTTATTTCATAGATAATTGATAAATATATATGTCTAACCTAAAAATAATTTCTGTTCGATGGGAGTAAACTATGACTGTTTGAAATTTGGTGTCCTACATATAGGACACCAGGCAAATCTAACATGTTTTTTTTTCTTCAGGACACCTAGTCCTATTTCACCGGCTACTTTTTATTGCCGAACTAAAATAAAATGTGGTGCACTATTTGACCTTTTATCTCAAATAGAGAAATCTGGGACTAAATCTAGTCATCCAAGAAATTTATTTATTTTACCACCAGAAAACGCAACAGATATTGTTACTGATGTGGATTCAGCAGACGAAGATGATGAAGCCACAATAAACAATTTACCTGGCAGCATTCTTAGACAAAATGCCGAGCTGGAAGAAATTGAAAATTTCGAAGATGAAGAGGAAAGTGACGACGATATACCTTTGGTAGAATTACAGAAAAGGATTAGGATTGAAGAAGTAAATGGAAGGAAATGGCGTAAACATGACATAAATTCAAAATTGCCTGAGTGGAATGATGAGATGAATTATAGGGTAGATGATGAAGAAAATAGAAGTGCAATAGATTGTTTCGAATTACTTTTTGATGATTTACTTATCGATAAAATCGTTGAGGAAACTAATCGATACGCAACACAAAATAATCGCGAACTGAATGTTACAGCAGGAGAAATTCGATGTTTTATTGGTATACTACTCTACAGTGGATATACTCAAGTTTCCAGAAGAAGAATGTACTGGGAAACTGCCAGTGATGCAAATCACCAAATAGTGACCAATGCAATGAGGCGTGATCGGTTTGAAACAATACTATGCAATTTTCATTTGGCTAATAATTACGAACTTGACAAAAATTATAAATATGCGAAAATACGTCCTTTGATAACGGCATTGAATAAAAAATTTCTTTTTTACACTCCGAATGCTATAGTTTTGATGAATCAATGTGCAAGTATTTTGGACGACATGGACTGAAGCAGTTTATATTAGAAAAAAACCGATTAGGTTTGGTGGGGAGGAACACGATTGGGCTATGTTGTCTATATCGAACCATACCAAGGCAAAAGCTCACTCGCCAAAAATGTCAATCGAACTCTAGGTCTCGGAGGAAATCTTGTGTATAATTTTGCAAATATTTTGAAAATGCAAAATTCAAATCTCTTTCATTTATTTTTTGATAATTTTTTTACCAGCAAAAAATTGCTTTCTTCTCTAAAGGATATGGGAGTAAAGACAACAGGGACTATAAGAGATCATCGCACAGAGAAATGTCCACTTATTACAAAGCAGGACATGAAAAAGAAAAATAGAGGTTATTATGATTACAGAGTTGATGAAAACGAAGAAATAATTATTTGTAAATGGAACGACAACAGTGTTGTGAGCTTATGCTCAAATTCTGTTAGAATACATCCTATCCATTCTGCAACTCGGTACTCCCGGGCGGAACGAAAAAGGATCCAGGTTGACCAGCCCCATCTTATAAGATTATATAATGAAAACATAGGCGGAATAGACAGAATGGACCAAAATGTGAATAAATATAGAACACATATCCGTGGCAAGAAGTGGTACTGGTGTCTGATAACATTTTTTATTGATATGGCTGTAAACAACGCGTTTCAGTTGTATCGAAAAAAATATAAAGATTTTGATTTACTAGCGTTCAGAAGACGCATAGCCTGATTTTACATGGAACACTTTGTAAAACAGTCAAACAAATCCAATCGGTCAGCGCAAAAAACTGCAGAAACTAGATATGATGGATTGAATCATCTCATATGTTCCCAAGAAAAACAGACTCGATTTGGATTTTGTCATGCCAAATGTGCCACACGATGTTCCAAATGTAATATTGGTGTCCATGTAAAATGCAAAATTACGGGAAAATCTACTTTACTTTAGTTTCAGGCATATATGAGTTAATTACCATAACAATTTGATTAAACTAAAACCAAAAGAAACAAAATTTATTAAATACTTTATTAACGAACAAGACTCAGATGTCCTTTTAGAAAACAATAACATAAACACTGATATATAAATTCCTGACAGTCTAGTTAAAATTCAAAACAAACAGATTGTATTCCCTATCATAAACAAATCTGATAAGGAAATTGAATTAAATAATTTGGCAATACCTAATTTCACTAAAAATTATAAAATAACTAGTGCCCCAGTAGACCCGATTGACTTTAGTAACTTCAGGACAGAACATTTAAACAATTTAGAAAAACAGGAACTCTCAAAATTAATACAAGACTTCCGTGACATATTTTACAACGAAACTGATAAGCTGACCTTCACAAGTAAAATCAAACACGCTATAAAAACAAGCGATGAAATTCCAGTTCATGTTAGGAGTTATAAATATCCCCATTGTTATAAAGAGAAAATTCAAAACTAAGTTTCAAAATTATTAGATAACGGTATAATCAGACATAGCTATTCACCGTGGTCATCACCGGTATGGATAGTTCCGAAAAAACAAGATGCATCTGGAAAAAAGAAATTTAGAATGGTCATTGACTATAGAAAACTCAATGAGAAAACGATTGACGATAAATACCCGATTCCAAATATTAACGATATACTTGACAAATTAGGCAGATGCAAATATTTCACTACCCTTGATTTAGTATCCGGCTTTCACCAAATCGAAATTGAACCAAATGATATCCCGAAAACAGCTTTCAATGTAGAAAATGGGCACTATGAATTCACTCGTATGCCGTTTGGCCTTAAGAACGCCCCAAGCACGTTCCAACGCTTGATGAATTTTGTTTTAAAGGACTTAATTGGAAAAATTTGCCTTGTTTACCTAGATGACATCATCATCTTGGGAAATAGTTTGGAAGAACATTTAGAAAATTTGAAAAAAGTTTTTATAACCCTTAGAGAAGCCAATTTAAAAGTACAATTAAACAAATCAGAATTTTTGAGAAAAGAAGTTGAATATTTAGGACATGTTGTCACTTCAGAAGGAATTAAACCAAACCCAAATAAAATTTCGGCAATTCAAAATTTCCCTATTCCAAAAACACAAAAGGAAATTAAATCATTTCTTGGCCTAATTGGATATTACCGGAGGTTCATCCAAAATTTTGCAAAAATTACAAAACCTCTAACAAAAGCCCTTAAGAAAGGATCAGTAATAGACATTAATAACAAAGAATATAAAGACAGCTTTGAAACATGCAAAACTTTATTAATAAATGACCCGATACTTCAATACCCAGACTTTCAAAAACCTTTCATTTTGACTACTGACGCGAGTAACTACGCAATAGGTGCAGTTTTATCTCAAAATTTTGACGGAAAAGAAATACCCATAGCCTATGCTAGCAGAACATTGAATGGACATGAAATTATTTACTCAACTATTGAAAAGGAATTCCTTGTAATAGTGTGGGCGAGTAAATACTTTAGGCATTACTTATATAGAACTAAATTCAAAATTGTGACTGACCATTAACCCCTGACCTGGCTTTTCAACCTAAAAGAACCAAACTCTAAATTCCTTCGCTGGAAATGTAAACTACAGGAATTCGACTATGAGATTGATTATAAAAAGGGAAAATTAAATTCAAACGCTGACGCATTATCCCGAGTTAAAATAAATAATTTCGAAATAGTGGAAAAAGAAGGAGATCTGCTTGAAGTAGATGATCATTTAGCTCATTGTATTAGTTTAGACAGAAAACTTGGCGCAGGAATAGCTGCACAGATAAATTCAAAATTTGATAGTAAAAATTATTTATCAATATTCAAAACCCCAAGAATCACGGACGTACTTATGCAAAGACTACCAAATGAGAAAATAATATTTCATTTAGTGACTAAAGACAAATATAATCACAAACCGACATACAAACATTTAAAAGACACATTACAAAATTTAAAATTATATTTGATCAGTAATAATATAGACAGCATTTCAATACCTAGAATTGGATGTGGAAATGACAGGAAATCCTGAGAAAAAGTACTTTTAATTTTACACGAAATATTTTCGAACACAAATATCAAAATAACGGTATATAAACTGACTAATAAAATCGAAAATTTTGCTATGGACTCAGACAACGACAGTAACATTGCAAACAAATCTTCAACAGATAACAATACTTGTCATTCGGATGATGAATCTCCCATATCTGGAATAAAATTTTTAGAAACTTCTATTAATACGGGGAAAAACCAAATCATATTCAATCTAACTGACTTCCCTCATTTAAAAGTAAATATAACGAAAGAATTTGAAAACAAAATAAAACTTGATGTTTATATTCCAAAATTAAAAGTAGCCGACAGTATTCTATCATTTTTGAAAGATTACTGTAAACCGAAAACAAAATATTTTTGCATATTTAATGACAATCTTTACTACGAAATTTTACAAAAAATGTTTATAAATAAAAGCATTCAAATGTTCAGTAGTAAAAATAAATTAGAAGATGTGAAAAATCAAGATCAACAACTTGAAATTTTTAAACTTTGTCACGAAGGAAAAACAAACCACCGAGGTATCACAGAAACGATAAAACGTATTAAGGAAAAATATTATTGGCCTAATCTTCATAATTTAGTTCAAAATTATATTAACACCTGTGAAATTTGCCTTCAAAATAAATATGAACGAAATCCTATTCAGTTAAATTTACGTGTAACCCCTACCAGTAACAAACCTTTAGAAATCATCTATATGGATGTAATTTCATTAGAAAAGGACAAATATTTAACTATTATTGATAGTTTTTCAAAATTTGCCCAAATTTATAAATTAAAAAATATGACCTCTTTAGAAATTGTTAATAAATTACTAAAATTCCTTTCACAATATACTATCCCCGATAAGATAGTTTGTGATAACGGAACCGAATTTAATAATATGGTAGTGAAAGAATTTTTAGCTCTTCACAAAATTAACATTCACTTCGTAAGTATAGATAGTCCAAATTCGAACGGACAAATTGAACGTTTTCATTTCACTCTTGTTGAGCACTTAAGACTTTTAAACCTTCAAAAGGAATACAAAAATTTAGATTTGAAAGATAAAATCCAATACGCAATGATCGGCTATAATAATACTGTACACTCTACAACAAACTTTAAACCAGTTGATATATTATTCGGACATTTTAAAACTAACGATATAAATATTGATTTAGAGAAACAGCTTACTCAAAATTACGTTCAGAATCATAAGGATAAAATGGGAGTAATTTACAATAACTTGCAACAAAATTTACATAATAAAAAAGAAATAATAGCAGAAAAACGTAATCAAAATAAAACGGAAAATATTCCGGAAAATTTAGAAGAGGTTAGAATTAAACAAAGCATTAGACATTCAGGCAAAATAACTAAACTAAAATATGTTATTTATAAAGTTGCAAAATTAAAACCGAAATTTGGTACATTACAGACAAGTAAAGGTAAAAAACATAAATTATCCAAAATTAAAAGACCTAGAAAAATAACGCAAAACCCAACTGTTTCAGACTCAACCTGTTCGGATCAGGATCAACCACAAAATTCTTGACTGACATTACTCACAACCCTGGCGCAATCATCAATAAACTAGGTGACGCTAAAATCTACTTAAATAAACACACTATACATTTTAATTACGACTTTCACTCTCTTTATACGGAATATGAAAATTTAAACGACCATATTAGAACTGCGAAAAAGCGACAATAAAACATTTATTGAATTTGTCAATTATTGGAAAATAGTAAATTACTATCAGAATGAAGTTCTCGAAAAATTAGAAACTTTAGAATCCAAAACTAATTACCGGAAATTTAGACAGTGACGATGGACAAAAATATGACAAACTAATACAACAATTAAAAACTAATCAAGAAACCCTAAACCAGAACATTTTACAAAATTACAACAGTAACACACAAATGATAAAATTATTTAAAGAAACCGTAGAAAATATCAAACATAAGGAAGTAATTTTAAAGTCCAGAATTTTAAACACACAAAAATTCCTATGCGATAAATCATCACTAATAGATCATTTATTTATAAAAGACATATTTAATCAAATAATTAATTTATTAAAAATTTTACAACATACCGTATCAGAAATAGACACATCTTTAAGCTTTTGCAGCTTAGGTTTATTACAAGATAGTATTATTCCTAATAAAATATTAAAAGAAAATTTATTCCAAATTAATCAGAATAACAAATTAGAGTTTCCAGTAAATTTAAATAATACTGAAATACAGCAACTCATCTCAACCTATTGTAAATTGGAAAACACAGAAATACACTACTTAATTTTCGTGCCATTGTATTTTGAGAAACAATTAGAATTATTGCAATACACCCCTGTACCTACAGTCCAAAATAATGAACTAGTGACAATATTTGAAAACGAACATCTTCTTTTAAAAGATGAAACCAACCTATATTCAGTGTCCAGTGCGTGTGAAAAAATCAGTGATATATATTACTGCAACCACGTTAATAATGAACAAATTCCCCATGATGACTGTGATCATAAATTAATGTATTATAATAATCCAAATAAATATAATTATATCAATGTGGTTACTAACAATAGTGGTATGCTAGAAATAAGTAATACTAACCAAATTATATTGTATTATTTTAAGGAGTATAAATTAAAAATTAAATGTCAGGATGAAAATGAAGAATTCAAAATGTTAAAGAAATTTATTTTCTGCAAAATAATAATTGTAAAATTAATAACAAACAAATTATTAGTAATTCTATTAAGGGAGAACCTGTACTAATTTCAGACTTTAAATTCAACCTAACAGACAGTCAGAAAATAGATTCTGAAATGAATTTTAGAGATTTAAAAGGTAGGCAAATTATTAGGAAACAATTAAAAATATCAATATTGTTCAGGATGATAAAATTAACAAATTTCATATAATTAGTTATAGTTTAATAATAACTATTGTGTTAGCATTTATTATAATAGCTTGTAAGAACAATTTAAAATTAATTGAAAAATGTAAAATTAATCAAAACAAAAATACAAATTCCTACATGTCATCCCTCTCCCTACCAGGTGATGCCTAACTCTAAGAGTGGAGGAGTTATATAGTGTAATAGGATAATTATATAAACAATATTAATCATAAGTAGCGTAATATTACTGTCTAGCCTTTAGTTTAGTATAAATACAGGTCTGATAACACAAATTGGACATTCTGTAACTAGCCTTCTTGTAATAAAGTTCTTTTTAAAAACGACACGTCTAGAACTTATAATTTATCTTACACATAAAAGAAGACATACACAGATTTGACACATCGGACTATACAGTAGATAATAAGTATGGTATACCACAAGCGAACAAAAAAGTTGTTGGTTTGTATAAAGATGAGAATAGCGGGTTACTAACGACAGAATTTGCGGGTTTAAGATCAAAAATGTATTCCTTTACATTGGAAAATAACAAATCATACAATCGATCTAAGGGAATTTCGAGAATAACAACAAAAACACTCACTATTAACTGTTATAAAGACTGTTTATTTACAAATTCACATATGTACAAAAGACAACAGAATATAATATCTCAAATATTTTCATGTGAAATTAACAAACTATGTCTTACAAATAATGATAACAAAAGGTGTATCATTGATGGACAGACTGATACACTACCCTGGGAACATTATTCATTGTTGTGATTATCAGATAATATATATATATATATATATATATATATATATATATATATATATATATATATTTTAAATAATATCACATTTATTTATCCACGAATTGTTTGTTTTATTGAAACCGAACCATTTCACATAAGCTTTCGATCCCTTAGTTTTTAAAACTTTTCCTACTAAGTAAATATTTGGAAAGTTTGTTTTTTGAAGTTCATGTTCATAAAATCCACCTCTAATTTTATTCCCTTCATAGTCTTCAATAAGATAAGTAACAGGATTTGTCATATTTACTTTTACAATCTTAAATATTTCTGTACTCCAATTCGGAATATATCCTTTATCAAATATGGACTTGTATTTACTAATTCGTACAAAATGACCAATTTTATACTTACCACGACCAACGATTTTAATATTGTTATATACAGTTTTTAATAAATGATCTTTTTTCTGTGTTACATTTTTATTGTTTTATGTTTTGTATTGTTATATTTTTTAATTAATCGTGGTAACATATCTAACCATTTGTATGAACCTTGAACACTAAATTCTCGCCACATGTTAATTTTCAACGTACGATTAAATCTTTCCACTACACTTCCTTTAAGATTACTAAATGTTGAATAATGATTGATTCCATATTTTTTCATTTCTTTCGTAAATATGCTATTGTAAAATTCTTTTCCGTCGTCAGTAAATGTTTTGGTATACGACCTTGTATTAAAATTTTTACAAAAGCTGTGGTGACGTCATCACCAGATTTTGTTTTTACTGCTAAAGCCCACGCATATTTAGAAAATACATCAATTATTGTTAATAAATACTTATATCCTTTATTTTCACTTTGATATGGAATCATAATTACAAGATCACATTGCCATAAGTCATCAATACCTTTTGTTATAACTTTTTGTCTTTGAAAATTTCGACGTGCAGGTTTATGTAATTCTTTTGCAACATTTAGTTTACTCATTGTTTTATTAACTATATAATATATTTCTTAAATAATTCTTCTATTTCATAAAAATATTTTTTTCTTTAACCCGTAACTGCTGTTCTCCGGTCAATTTGACCATTGCACTATTTGAAATTTAAATAACGCGGTTAATTTTCTAGTTACAATTTCATCCGTCAGTGTATTTTCTTACATTCTGAATGTCAGTCGACTAGTATACACGCAGTTGTGTGGTCGTATAATTTGTCAAGATATTCATCAAGTCCCTGTCCTACCTGTCAATTTGACCGGACGCAGTAAGTACGTTATACATTTTTATTTTGATATCATTTAATTTTTTTATTTAATTTTAGGTTGTTTTATAATGGAATCACGCCCCAGTTCTTCTAAACGAGTAAAGATAACAGACAAGGACTACGAAGAGACGGTTATAAAATGGTTCGAAGAGGTGGAGGACGTTACTTTACCGGATAATGACGAATTAGCAAGTGACATAGAATCTGAATGCGAAATTGTCATAGAAAGTGAGCATGACTCTGATTTGATTGAAAAAGAAAGTGATACCAAATACATTGAAAGAGAGAATGAAAATGAGCATAGCAACGAAGCTACCGAAACTAATAATGAAAATATAAGTGCGGCCGACGGGAAACAATATTTTGGAAAAAATAAATTTTCTTGGACAGCTGAACCAAGTAAGCCGAAAAGGAAAACACAAATGCGCAACATAATATCTCAGCGCCCTGGTTTACGAGGATCTGCTAGACTAGAAAGTGCAACTCCAGAGGAGATGTGGAATTTACTAATGGACAACAATATTTTATCTGAAGTTCTAAATTGGACTAATATTCGAATTGACAGAGAGAGAGAAAAATACAAAAAGCAAAATTGTCCAGAACTAAAAGTATTAGATATAATTGAACTAAAGGCTTTTCTAGGATTGCTCTATTTTTCTGCTGCATTCAAATCAAACCATGAAGATGTAAATACAATTTTTGCAACTGATGGTTCAGGAAGGGACATCTTTCGAGCAGTTATAAGTAAATGTCGCTTTCTTTCATTGCTTAGTACCCTGAGATTCGACGATCCTGAAACCAGAAAGGAACGAAAAATACTGGATCCTACAGCACCAATATCCTTTATATTTGAATCTTTTGTAAGAAATTGTCAGGAACGTTACCGTGTGGGAGATGTGCAACGATTGACGAAATGCTAGTAAGTTTTCGTGGTAGATGCAAGTTCCGTATGTACATGCCAAATAAACCATGTAAATATGGAATAAAAATACATGTGACTTGATACACGACATCGTTTTGTAAATGTGGGTCAATTTTGTCTTTCAAAGGTGTATATAAAATTTTTGTAGTTATCATGTTATTATTGGCTATTATAATGTTGGTTTGGTCTAGTATTTTACGCATGGATTGATTTATGAAGCTGTCGTAAGGGATTTTGGCATATATATTTTTCTCTAGTTGTATGTTGCTCTCGCCATTGACAATATCTGTATTAGCTGATAGTTGTTTATTAAGTTTGTTTAGTCTGAGTCTAATAATGTTATTGATGATTTCGTAAGGATATCCATTATTGTGGAGTGTGTTATAAATATACTGTAGGAGGATGTGACAACACTTTTTTTATATTTGAAATTAGTATGTGAATTAAAATTTAAATATCTGCCTGAAGCGGTCGGTTTAATGTACCAGTTTGTAGTTATTCTGTTATTATTTCTAATTAAGGTAGTATCTAGGAAATGTATTTGATTATTGGTTTCTATGTCTAATGTAAATTTGATTCTAGGGTGGAAACTGTTAAAATCATTCAAGATATCATTCACAAAATCTTTGTTGGCAATTACTAAGCAATCGTCGACATAACGTTTGTAATAAATTATATTCCATTTTTTATTGGAAAAAACTGTTTTTTCTAAGTTTTGTAAAATGTAGATAGGGTGCCAGGCGAAAACATCCCTATTGTCAACTCTCCAGCATTTTACACATCCACACAGAAAATAGAACATCTCACCCACCTACACAAGTTCAACAAGAATCATCATGGAGCACACAGGATTCTTCTGGAATATACAAGCCAGCTTCGGCCAATAAGCCGTTGTAACAATTAAAAGGTACTATAATCTTAAAGTTCATTTAGCCAAAACAGAAAATAGGATATTCTTCCTACATTCTTGTAAAGATAACAATTTATTACCAAAAATCATAGATAACTGTACCACCAATAGAAACACACATGCCAACAAACATAACTTTCATAAATTCAACTCTATAAATTTCAAATATAAAATCAAACTGCTCAACCTCGAAATAAATGAGGCGCATAGTCATCTTAATTATTTAAACCAACAAATATCCAAATGTGTCTTAGACTGCATGAACATATTGCCCATCGATATTTACAACCATGTGATCCATAAAGCCAACACTTTTTATATTAATACAAAAACTTCCAATAAAATTACTACTGACAAAAAACTTAACACGTTAAAAAACAAAGCTTTAAACAATAACATATGCACCTACCTCCTAAAATATTACAAACAGTGGTATGTATTGTATGTATTGTAAGAAATATTTTTTAATTTAAAATTAAGAGGGAGTTTATTTCCTAGTGCTTCAATACGGACGTGTTTTTTTGACCACGGCGATAAGCTATAGCTTTATAAAGCAAATATCACGCGTACAAAACCGTGTTTTTAATTAAAGTGTGCGTAAAGAAGTGAAACAAAGTGTTGTAGGTGTTAAGTTGCAAACCTATAAAATCAATAAAAAGTGAGTGAACCATAAATCCTCATATGATGAAAGTTCTTATATAATTTTTCATACATTAGATAATTAGAAAAAACGTAATTTATATATCAAATAAATAACACAAAGTAAATGAAACTTTTTTTTTTATTTGACAAAAATTACTACAGTTTATACTAGATCATTTTTTAATAACTAAAAACAAAAAAAATATATTGGTTTATTAACATACAAAATATATTAAATCTATTTGTAACAGTACTTACTTTATAATGACAATTTTTATGTGTCTTGCTACAAACGATTTCCTTGTAAACCTCCTGTAACATATTGGACATGGCCATGTTACATAATTTTTTTTAAATCAAAAACCAAAAATAATATTTTAGTTTATTAATTGTTATTAAAAAATGTTTTTTTTTACATTCCATTATATTGTATATACTTATCAAATTACTGTATAACACTAAAATAAAAGATATTTTTAACAAAATGTAACTTTTTATTTCAAAACCACAAGAAATTTTCCATGTAAGTAAAGGAAATATGTTTTTTATTTGAGAAAAATTGCAATAGTTACTAGGTCTGCTGTTGCTCAGTTGCTAGAGTGTTGTCCCGAAAAGGCAAAGGCCCAGTAGCGACTGTAAAATTTTTAAATTTCAATATTTCTCAACATATTTACTTTTACACATATGGTTGCATATCTTTCTTACCACAACCGCAATACAGTATCAGCTTGACATATACAGAATGTCCCAGTTTTAAACGTCATAACTTCAACATTGGATTAAACACCTAAAAATAAGGTGACAAGTTCATTTAAGAAAATTTCCGAAAATCCTTAATTCCAGGAATTTTCTAACTTTTTCTCAAATGAACTTGTCACCTTATTTTTAGGTGTTTAATCCATTGTTAAAGTTATGTAATTTAAAACTGGGACTCCCTGTATATTACGAATTTTAGGAAAAATAGTAATTAACAACTATACAAAAATAATATTATTTAATTATGTATGTATATATATATATATATATATATATATATATATATATATATATACAGGGTGTTCATTTTAAATGGGCCACCATTGCTATCTCGAGAACTATAAGAGCTACGAGGTCGGTTAAATTAGCAAACAATTTCTATTTTAGAACACTATTAACATGAGATAAACAAAATTTTTATTAAACTAGTGGTTCTTAAAATACGAGTCCCAACTTTTTTATTTAAAATATGTCAGCTTGTTTCAAACTAAGAAGATGGATCATTTTATCACCCGTTCAACATTAAAAATGTTCGAAAGATTTGAGATTAACGGTATATTTTTAAAACAAGATCCATCTCTTTGGTCAACAGACGCAAGATTTCAGAATGGATTAACTATATTAAGTAAATTGAGAGTTGTTAACGACTGTGCAGAAAGAGCCATAAATTAATTGAAGAATATGATGGCATTCTCACCAAAAACGAAGGTCAGAAACAATATTTATTACAAATTCAGACACAATACCGGCAGGCATATCCGGACTCACGAAAGTCAACCGTGTCGAAAGAGTTCGAATAATATATTTGTAATAAAGATTTAATATTAATTGAAATTAGTTTTCCATCCAAAAAAGCCAATTCCTTACTAAAGTCTTGATAAAAATGATAATTCAATTATAATTACAACTGAAGTTTATTCGATTTATTGTTTCATATCTTTTTTGTATAAAATAAATCATTGTTCCTATCTGGAATTTGTAATTATTATATTTATAATCCTGCTATCTCCACTGGAGCTCCTAGATCCCTCTAGTTCTGTTACAGAGAATCTAAATGGGCCCGCGTCACCCAGACAGCAGCGCGAGCGCTACAAAAGTTATTTTATTTATTTATTTTTATTTATATTTTATTTGGGAAGCCAACAGTTGCCCATTTATAGGCTTCCATGGGTACACATACAGAATTATTACATAAGAAATAGTTAATTTAAAAATTAAGTTAGACAACGTTTATCGCTCTCTTAAACAAAACAAGAGATAAATTAAAAACATCAATGTGTCCATAGAGCTTATTGTATTCAGTCATAATTCTATTTAAAGGTGAATTACTATGATTGTTTGTATTACATTTTTCAACGTAAAATAAATTTACATTTCGTGTATGTATGAGTGGTACATGAAATCTTGTATAGTCAATAATTTTATAATTATCAATGTAATTATTTAGTAATTTAATAAAAAGAGTATGTCAGTACGTGATCTTCTTGAATTTAATGTTTTTAAGTTGCATTGATCCCTGATTTCATTTAAACTATAGTTGCAAGAAAATTTGTATTTAATTAAAGAAATAAATTTATTTTGAACTGACTCTATAAGATTAATGTTTTTCTTATACATAGGGTTCCAAACTGGAGATGTATATTCTACAATAGGGCGAATTAAAGTATTGTATAGTAACAATAAAGACTCTTTCTGATGGTAACTCTTAGCTATTCGAAAGATAAAGCCAAGAGTACGGTAAGGTTTTTTAACAATAGTGGAAATATGTTCCGTGAAAAGTAATTTACAGTCAAAAAGCACACCTAGATCACGAGTACATAGTTTGCGTTCCAAATTGTATCCATTCAAATTGTATGAAAATTTGATTACCTTTTTAGATCTTGTGAAACTCATTACATGACACTTTTCTTTATTTAATAATAAATCGTTCTCATCACAGTAGTTTCGCAAGCGTTCTAAATCCTCTTGTAATTTCGAGCAGTCAGTAAGAGATTTAATGGTCTTAAAAAACTTCAAGTCATCAGCATATAAAAAGAAATCGCTGTGTTTAAAACAGTGTATTATTGAATTAATATATATATTGAAAAGAATTGGACCTAGATGTGATCCTTGAGGAACTCCCGAAGTTATAACAATTTCACGTGATTTATGCCCGCCATATGAAACTATTTGTGATCTATTTTTTAAATACGATTCAACCCAACGTAATAGTGTACCGTGGATTCCACAAGATCGTAATGTAGACAGCAACTTTGAATGATTAACCCTATCGAAAGCTTTGCTGAAATCTGTGTACACTACATCAACTTGAATTCTTTTATCAAGATTACCACTAACAAATTCTGTAAAAGGGATAAGATTATTCAGTACAGATTTCTTACTACAAAATCCAGTTTGCTGTGGTATTATTATTTTTTGAAGCTCAGATTTCAGTTTGCAAACAATTATGCTTTCAAAAATTTTTCCAAACGCAGAGAGTATGGATATCAGACAATAATTTTTTACGTCTCTTTTATCACCGGATTTATATATAGGGGTAATGAAAGAGCATTTCCATTGTTTTTGAAAAACGCCGTCCTTTAATGATTTATTAAAAATCAGGTGTAAAGGACGAACTAAATAATAGGCACAAGTTTTTATAAATATGGGATGAATCAGATCTGGCCCACAACCTGTCTTTGTATTTAAAGTTAGTAAAGATTTTAAAATATCTTCTTCAGGAATTGTCATGTCTGATATGTTTACACTATTGTTATTTGAAACTGAATCCGAATCGTCACTGCTAGTGTCTGAGCTGAACGTAGTGTACACAGATTCAAAGTAGCTTGCGAAAAGATTGCAAATATCATTACCAGTAAATGCATTTGAATCATTTAAATACATTGAGTTTGGAAGACTGTTATAAGTTCTAAGTATGATTTCAAAAGTGAGACACATCAGAGTGCAAATTTTTTTCCATGTAAGTAATATGTTTTTTGTTGTCAGCTGACATCGTAGCCTTGACCCTGTCTCTAAGAAGAGAGAAAGAGTGATAATCAGCCAGATTTCCATACTTTTTCCATTTTTTATGAAATTTATGCTTCTCCCCAACGATTTTAATTAATGATTTAGAAAACCAGATAGGATAATTATTATTACGCTTAATGTAGATGGGACAGTAGGTGTCTAATAAAATGTATATGATATCATAAAAAGTTTTTACGTTGTTGTTGATATCATAATTATTGAATTTTAGTTCTCAATTAATTGCTGACAATTTATAAACCAGGCTTTCGAAATCACATTTATTGAAATTATATTTAGGAATGTAATTAATACGGAGTGGCTTAAAATCATTGAGAAGAACATCAATTTCAAGTGCTGGATGATATCTGTCTAAATTACTAAGTGGAGATGTACAGTTTGTGATGTGAGTATCTAAAGAACTTAAAATTAAATCCAAGACAGTGTTAAGATGGTTGCGTACATAATTATATTGTTGCTGATTACACAATGATATAGTGTTAACGAAGTTAATATAAATGTGTGACTTTCCCGAGTATTGTGACAATAAAGTTTTATTACTAGTAGCCAACCAGTCAAGCTCAGGTAGATTATAATCACCGGCAATTAATATATTGTTGTTGATGGTATGATGAAGAATAATATCACTTAGTTTATTGAGATGATTATTGAATATTATGACATCAGTTTTTGGGGGAAGATAAACACAGCATATGTACAGTTTTTGGAAATTAGAGCTGGACACGGACACACAGATATCTTCTGCACAGGAACACCAATCAGAATGCTCTTGGGAGTAAAACCTTTTGGAGACCAACACTAACACACCACCACCTTGTTTCACTTTAGAGTTATCACGATCACGTCTATATATGGAGTATTTGTTAAAGTCACAAATTTCGCTATCACAAATTGAGCTATTTAACCATGTTTCAGTGAAACATATCACATCATAGTTTCTTGTGGATATTTCGTTGTATAAGTTAACTAGTTTAGTTTTTATACCACGAACGTTCTGGTAGTATACAGTTACCATAGTGACGAAGAAAACTCAAACAGAAATTGATGTGAGATAATTTTATTTAATTTTAGCCAAATCATTTTCGGAGTTAATCAGCATGATTGGTGAGTTGTCCTGTTTCCTTACAAATATTTTGCTATTACGAACCCATACATATTTAATGTTATTATTTTTTCCGAATTCTTTAGTTATTTGTAAGAGTTGTTTATTTGTCGGGCTCAAATGATCATTTACATAAATTCTGGATCATTGATTAAAATTGAGTTGACTAGAGTCGAGATTTTTTTGTTCACGTGCACTAGAAATAAATTTGTCGCGCTTCAAACGTGAGACAAATCTTACAATAATATTTTTTGGTCTTCTAGTGGTATGGTGATACCCTATGAATGGCGACTAGATCCAGTTCAGTGATGGGACATTTTATTAAATCACCTAAGCTGCTCATGGTTTGTATTAGGTTCTTGTTTGGTGACTCAGGAACTCCTACAATTTCTAAGTTATTTGATCTTGATCTCTGCTCGAGATCTTCAACTTTAGCTCTGAGAAATTCACATTCAGCTTTCAGTGGTTCAATCATGCTGATTTTATGTGCCCAACTACTCATTTTATTTTCGTAGTCATCTATTTTCCCGCAACAGTAGTCGACAGATTTTTTAAGGTCAGCTAGAGTATAAATGACATCCTTAAGAGTAGACTCCATTACATTAGCAAAATTGGTGTTTGCTGGCGAGCGTAAGGTATTAGGAATTTTACAATTATCGCACATCCAGCAGAGAGATTTACTTGTGTTCAAAATATTTTTTTCAGCAACCGGAATCGGCAAGCAGTTGATATGGTAGAGGGATTGACAGGGGCCAGTACAAGAAACAGATGATTCACCTCTCTTGGCTTTGGCATTACAAATATTGCAGGTTGCAACCATTTTTACTAAAAAATCGGAGATAAAATATCTGACCTTGACGACTTAAGAACTTGTCGAAATATGATGAACTTTGTAACTGGGTGGAAGATGACGATAAATACTGCACTGAAATGCACTTTTCACACAATTATTACACCAGGCGGATGTGATGTAGTAAGTTAAGATATAAATTCTTATTTTCGCCACCAAAACACACACGTATGTATAAATTTTTTATTGAAATTTTTATTATGGACACTAAATTTTTCAAAACAAGCAGAGAGCGTAAAAAACAACTACTATCTAACAAGATGAAAAAACTAACTATAATATAATATTATAGTTAATTAAAATTAGATCTCGATGAGGGTAGCACGGTTTATTGTAAAACTAAAGGCATTATAATATTAATATAATACACTATCAAACACTTGTTCACACTATAAAAAAGTGCTCGCCATTTTAATTTTTAATAATGTAACATGGATTATTTTACATGGTTGTAAAGCAAATTTGATGTACTTTTCAAATATGTAAAAAATATAGTATGTTCCATTTGAAATTTCAAAGTTGATATAAATTACTAATAAACTGGAAGTGGTACCATGATTGTACATCTGTCATCAAATATCTTACATGTTGCTGTATAAATCATGTTATATGAAAGAAATTATTAACTTTATAAATAAGCGAGATATTTGCTGGGACCACTAAAATATAACAACCTGTATATATATATATATATATATATATATATATATATATATATATATATATATGTAGCAAGTCGGCTTGGTTTGTTTTGATGAAGGGTTCAAGTCGGCTTGCGACAAGAAAAAACTTATTTGTTGTGAAGGTTGTTATACCAATAAAAAAGAACATATCGTAACCATTCAATAAAAAAATAGTAACAAGTAACAACTAGCTCAAACAAGTTTAGACCCTTCTGCCAAAATCCATTTATGAATTATATTTAATACATATAAAATTATTTATTTATAAATAATAATATATAGTGGCATAAGCTGCTTATGCCACTATATATTATTATTTATAAATAAATAATTTTATATGTATTAAATATAATTCATAAATGGATTTTGGCAGAAGGGTCTAAACTTGTTTGAGCTAGTTGTTACTTGTTACTATTTTTTTATTGAATGGTTACGATATGTTCTTTTTTATTGGTATAACAACCTTCACAACAAATAAGTTTTTTCTTGTCGCAAGCCGACTTGAACCCTTCATCAAAACAAACCAAGCCGACTTGCTACATATATATATATATATATATATATATATATATATATATATATATATATATATATATATATATATATATATACATACAGAGTGTTTGGTGAAAGGCCGGCACCCAGAATACTTCATTTGTTATGAGAGATACAGAAAAATGTTACAGAACAAAATTAAACTAGTCAAAGGGACTCATAAAATGAACTTAGTAAGAATTTTGTGTCACTTCCGGTTACAGCGGAAGTGTGTACAACTTTGATTCTAGCATAGGGAATCGGTATTATTATATATTTTTTTTTGGATGTACATAAAATTAGCTCTACAATGATATCAAAATATAATAGTTTTACTTCAACCATTTCAAAATGGCGACAATTCATTTTCATATTTATGTACGTAGAACTATAGGTAATTCACGAAAAAAAAAGTTTAAAATACCTTATAACAATCAACACAATAGAAAAACTCTTACTAAATATGACAAACAAAATTATATATATAATATATAATCTATTTAAATCTCTTTTACCCTATAGGGTGTCGAGATTATTTCTCTATTTATTTAATTCTGTTAATTAGGTCTTTCCAATCTTTTCTATTTTTTGCTAATTTTCTTGCTTCTTGCCAGCTGATATTGTTTCTATTTAATATTTCTTGTACGTTGTTCTCCCATGTCTTTTGTGGTCTTCACAAACAAAATTAATATTATAAATTCCCGAAATGGCCGCCGTCATTTTCTGCACAATTTGTTACATATAACAAATTCTGACATTACATCGTCAGGAAAGGTAGAGCATTGACATTACATTTTTGGTTTCAGGTAACAAAATCTCAAATATCTGGCTATGGTGAATTTTTTATGAATTTTTATTAGTAAATATTTTAAAAATAAAGTGTCGCCATTTTGAAATGGTTGAAGTAAAACAATGATATTTTGCTATCATTGTAAAAATAATTTTATGGACATTTCGAAAAAAAATATAAAAATACCGATTCCCTATGCTAGAATTAAAGTTGTATACATTTCCGCTAAAACCGGAAGTGACACAATATTATTCCTACGATCATTATCTCTGAAAATAAACTAAATATTCTAAGTGCCGGCCTTTCACCAAATACCCTGTATATATATATATATATATATATATATATATATATATATATATATATATATATATATATATATATATATATATATATATATATTAAATTCCCTATACCAAACATAGACACACTTTTCGATCAAATAAATAAACCAAAATATTTCACTACCCTTGACTTCCATTCGGGATTCCACCAAATACTCGTTGACATAAATGATAGAGAAAAAACAGCCTTCAGCACTGCTTCCGGACATTATGAATTTCTACGAATGCCCTTTGGCCTCATTAACGCCCCCGCGACATTCCAAAGATATATGAACGAAATACTACAAAATTTAATTGGTAAAATATGCCTTGTATATTTAGATGACATCATATTTTTTGGCAACACTAAACAAGAACACTTAGAAAATATTAAAACAGTCTTTGAACGTTTGAAAAATGCGAATCTTAAAATACAGATAGACAAGTCAGAATTTTTCAAAACGGAAGTTGAATATTTAGGTTTTATAATTTCAAAAGACGGCCTTAAGCCAAACACAAAAAAGATAGAATTAATACAAAATCTCCCAATTCCAAAATCAATAAAAGAAATAAAATCATTCCTAGGCAAACTTTCCTGGTATCGTTTCATTCCATTCCAAATTGACGAAACCATTTACAAATTGCTTACGAAAAGGATCAATAATAGATATTCACAATAAAGAATACCAAGAATGCTTCACAAAAGTAAAAGAACTAATTACAAACCCACCGATACTGTCATATCCAGACTTTAACCAAATTTTTATATTAACTTCTGACGCTTCTGACTTCGCAATGGGCGCTGTACTCTCCCAAAATCAAGATTGACAAGAAAAACCACTTGCCTACGCATCAAAAACATTTAACTCACAAGAACAAAATTACTCTACGGTCGAAAAACAACTGAAAGCAATTATATGGGCTATTAAAATTTTAAACCATACCTCTACGGAAGAAATTTTTTATTACGAACAGATCATCGACCATTAGTGTGGCTTTTCAATATGAAAAATGTCAACCAGAAGCTGATGCGATGGAAAATTGAACTAAACGAGTATAACTTTGAGATAGAATACATCCCTGGCAAAACAAATAAAATTGCGGATTTTTTGAGTAGAATTAAAAACGAGTTCAAAATTAATTATAAAATAGGTGACGTAACTTCAACCCCTATCTTTGCACATTGTATTTCAAAAGATTACAAATTCGGTAAGGGATTAGCAAAACAAATTGACGATCAATTCAATAGCAAAAGTTTCTGTACGGACAAATTACCAAACAAAATTATAATTCAAAATGAACACAATAAGCAAATATTCCATTTATTTTCAAAAGAATCATTCAACGATACTTGTGACCCAAAATTACTAAAACAATCATTAATCCAACTACGTGATTATTTGATAAAAAATGATATACACGAAATTAACATCCCGTATTTATCATGTGGCTACGATAAATTACAAAGAAAAGAATTAATCAGAATTTTGACCTCTGTATTTGAGAATACTTGTATACAGATTAATATTTATTCATTACTTCAAAATTTTGCAATAAGCGACGAACTTTAATCAAGGATCGAACTAGAAAAAATTATAGAACAAGATGACGACTCAATAAGTAACATAATTAACATAGAAGACGATATTGAAACCGTACATAGTGCCCAAGAACACCCCGTCAACGGTTTAAAAATATTAGAAAATAGAATAAACACCGCGGATAATCAAATTGTATTCTCTTTTGATGAAAAACAGGATCTAAAAATAACAAAACTTTTTGGAAATAAAAAACAACGTCTCACAGTCACTATAGAAGAAAAAAATGCCGAAAATCAACTGCGAGAATTTATAAAAAATTATATCATACCCAAGGTCAGATATTACTGCATATGCGATGATAAAATATTCAAAATTTTAAATCAAATAATTCAAAAAGATTTCGAAGTAAACAGTATTAATATTATTAGAGTTAATAAAGAAGTAAAGGATATAGAACAACCGGACGAACAAAATGAAATTGTTTATTTATATCACACAGGGAAAACAAACCACCGCGGAATTATGGAAACATATAAAAAACTAAAAGAAAAATATTACTGGCCTAAAATGATAGATACCATCACGTCACTTATAAATAATTGCCAAACATGCAAAGAATGCAAATACGACAGACAACCCATACAACTTACCGATAATCTTACCGAGACACCCGAACTCTGCTGTGTACACTGACGTGATACGAGCCATTGACCATATGTGTGGACTGTCACGATAGACAAAAGCGCAACCGGTGCCATGGGGAGTTTTCGAACCATCTGTATAAATGATCGCAGCGTCCCTATACTCAGTGTTCAAGATTTCAAGGAACCATGACCGTATAAGTACTGGTGGCGTGTCGGACTTGTCAAACCTTAGAAGACTAAGGTTGACGCCGACTGGTGGAACAAGCCACGGTGGTACTTCCAACTCTCCGAGAGGAGAAGTTGGGGGCAGTACTAGGTTCATGGATTCCAGGAGTTCTTTTGCGCGAACACTGACAGGTTTCGTCTGGATCAGTCGTCTGTTGTACCTATTGTCCGAGAAGAATGTTTCAAAGTTTTTATGTCCAGGTAATGACCAGAGCTTACACACGTACGTCAAGAGGAATTTCTTCCTTCTGACGTTGAGGGGAGACAAACCCGACTCAGAACACAGGTTCAATGTGGGGGTACTAGGGAACGCACCCAGGGCATATCTAATGCCCAGATGGTGTATGGGGTCCAAACGACTTATTGTTGTACGCTTAGCGGAAGCATAAACGATACAACCGTAGTCTATCTTGGACAGAACCAAAGACTGATAGACCCTCAGAAGGGTCCTTGGCTCTGCGCCCCATCTTGTACCCGCCAACATTTTCACCACGTTCAGGGCTCTGAGGCACGCGGTTCTGAGTTCCTCTACGTGTGGTCTCCAGGTCATTCTTGGATCAAAAATTAGACCAAGGAAGCGTACCGTGTCAGCAACACGGATGATAGTATCCCTCATATACAAGAGTGGTCCATAGTGTGGTCGATTCAGTCGGCACTGGGTCTTCTCGTGAGAGAACTTGAACCCTAAATCCTGTGCGTTACGCAATACAATATTAATTGCTTCTTGCAAGTGCCTGTTAATCTCTCCCATTGTCTTCGCAGAGAAGAACATGGTGAGATCGTCGACGTACAGACACTTGCGAATTGCAGCAGATAATCGGGAAACAAATCCATTTACCGCAATGGCAAACAGGGTAACGCTTATCGTGGATCCTTGTGGGATTCCGTTGTCAAGTGTCCGGACAGTGGACACAGACGTTCCCACGCGTACCCTGAAGCGACGATGTTCCAAAAAGGAAACAATCGTCTGCGGTAAATTCCCACGAAGTTTCCAGTCATGCAACTTCTTTAAGATCTGATACAGCCAAGTCATATCATAGGCCTTTTCAAGGTTAAAGAACACAGCGATCAAATGTTCTTTATTAGCGAACGCCGTCATTATTGCATCTTCCAGATATACAAGGTGATTAACAGTGGACCTAAACTTCCGAAAACCAGCCAGGTGGATGGAAAGAAGGCTGTTTGTTTCCAGGAACCACATGAGACGATTGTTGATCATCCTTTCGTATATCTTTCCGATGCATGACGTGAGGCTAATGGGCCTATGATTTGACGGTACCGTGAGATCTTTGCCGACTTTGGGAATCGGCACCACAAGAGCTTCCCTCCAACAATCAGGATATTCTCCTTTTTCCCAGAGCAAGTTGTATACTGACAGCAAATGCAAACGGAATGCTGACGTAAGATGCTGGAGCATGTCATTGGTAACTCGATCGGGACCTGGAGACGAAGACCTAGCCTGACTGAGCGCATGTTCCAGTTCCGAAAGTGTGAAAGGGGCGTTATAATCTAGAACTTCAGCTGAGCTGAAGTCTAGTGGAGCTTCACGCAGAGCTCTTGAGTTTTGGAACTCAGGCTCATAGTTGCGTGAGCTGCTTGCACTTTGGAACTGGTCAGCCATAATCTCAGCGATGGTTGGTGGATCGCGAGTGTAGGTTTCGTCGTCCAGTTTCAGGCAGGAAATGACTGACGAGTTACCACGGCCTGAAATCCGCTTGACTCTTGCCCAGCTTCTTGAGTAGTAGTCTCTGTCGAAATGCCAGAGACGTACTCTTCCCAAGATTTGCATTTACTCTCAAGTATACAACCACGAGCGACTGCTCTGGCTCTTTTAAAGGAGATAAGATTTTCCTGTGTTGGATACCGCTTAAAGAGGTTGAAAGCTCTTTTTTTCTTATGGACCAACTCTTGTACCTTCTCATTCCACCATGGGATGGATTTATTGAAGGTTCCGGGTCTTATTTGTGGGATACTGTCTTCGGCAGCAGATATAATGCTGCTTGTAAGTTTCTCTATGTCATCACTTAGTACGGTGGGAACAGAAAGGGACATGTGAAATTTTTGCCAGTCAGCTTTTTTATGAAGCCAGCGTGCTGGGTAGACCTGTGTGCACTTAGGGACGTCCGTAGTGATCACTATGGGAAAGTGATCACTCCCATGAAGATCACCGAGGGCCTTCCATGAGAATCTACTCGCCAATCCGGAAGAAACAATTGTAAGGTCAATTCGTGAAAACGACATTGACCTGGCGTTAAAGTACGTTGGTGAGCCATCATTCATGAGTACGAGGTCAGGAGCTTGCAGAAACTCCTCGACGAGTCGACCTCGTTCGTCCGTATGGTCAGAGCCCCACAGACCATTATGAGCATTAAAATCTCCAAGCAATACAAACGGTGTCGGCAATTGCCGAATGAGGTGCCGCAAGTGTTCTACATCCCAGTCCGCCTCAGGAAGGTATACATTGCATACCGTGAGAGCGGCTGGTGTAGAAATGCGGACTGCTACTGCTTGGAGATTTGTGTCGATGTCGACTTGCTTATAATTGACATCGCTCCGTAGAATGATGGCTACACCTCCACGAACCCTTATGTTCGGTGGCATGTCTCTCCGGATTATTGAGTAGTTCTTCAGGTTGTACGGTTGTCCTGGCAGGAAGTGTGTCTCTTGGAGACAAGTGCACATAGGGTTTAGCTGACTAAATAGCATCTTAAGCTGGCAATAATGGAATACACATCCCCTTATATTCCACTGAAGAATGGAGTCCATAAAAGTGATGAATTAGAGAAAACTTACTGTGGCTTCCTTGGTCTACCTTTTTCCCAGCCTTTCTTTTTCTTCTTCGGCTGTACGCCCGAAGTTTGAGAAGAGGCGGAATAGACTGAGGAGGATTCCTCGTCTGAGGCGACGGGGATGATGGAATCCTCATCCACTCCTCTTTTCCTCTTCTCAGCCACCTCCGATGGCGTAGGGCTCGATGCCCTTTGCGACGAGGTGGTGCGAGTTACACGGCTTGTAGGTGCCGTGAAAGGATCTCGCGTGACAAAGACGGATTTAAGAGCTGCTACCAGTTGAGGTAGTAGCTCTTTTACTAAACCCGTCACGTCTGATTTGCTGGGTTTCGGGGCATTGGCAGCAGCAGTCGCGTATGAAACTCCCGGATTAGGAGTTCGTACGACTACTTTGTTCCTCGCTTCAAAGTAGGATATATTTTCCCGCGTCTTGATTTCTTGTATGGCAACCTCTTGCTTATACATTGGGCAGTTTCGCGACCTTGCAGAATGAGGACCATTGCAATTAACACAGGTCACGGGTTCCTCACATTCTTTGCCCTCGTGTAAGGCTTTGCCACAAGAGCAGATCTGTGGGCCTACGCACCTTGCAGAGGTATGCCCAAAGCGTTGGCAACGAAAACAACGCATAGGCGCGGGAATATATAATCGCACTTTGAGCGAGTAGAACGCCGCGTTCACTTTATCCGGGAGTTTGGGTGTATTGAATGTCAGGATATGGTTTGGTGTATCCACCAATTCACCACTTTCTCGCTTTTTGATCCTCCTGACTTCAATAACACCTTGGGCTTCCATCTCTGACTGGATTTCTTCTACTGTACAGTTAAGTAGATCCCGACAATATACAATTCCACGAGAAGAATTCATGGTTTTATGCCCCGAAACATTAACGTCGTTCTCACCCAGCCTTTTTAATTTAAGGAGACGTTCAGCTTGCGCTGCTGAAGCGTTCTCTATAAATAAACCTTCTTTCGTCTTTCTTGCTACTTTGACTGTTCCAATAAGTCCAAAGAGCTGTTTATGTATAATAAACGGGCTTATCCTATCAAAGTTCCCTCCATCAGTTCTCTTAATGACCAGGAACCGGGGTACAGGGCCCACCTTTTCCTGGCTCACTTTATTCTGCTCAGCAGATGCAACACTACTTTGCGGCTTATTAAGGCCGCTCTCGCTCCCCGACTGGGAGCCTTGATTTTTTTGCGGGGTTTTCTCCCCGGGGGTTTTTGCCGTCCCACCAGACGGGCCTTTTTATCGGATGGCTTGCCGAGTATTGCTTTTTGTTTGTCCTCCCCTTTGTTCATTTTTTATGGCAGTTTGTCCAGCGCATCGTGTGAGAAGGAGCAGGCCGGTAAGTTGGGAACGGGTATACCCTCGGACGCATCCTACCACAGTTCCCCGGGGCCCAACCTAAACCGTTTAACCGACCCCGGAATACAGGGACGGGTCGGACTCGCTCGGGGCAGTAAAGGTTTCGACACCTCTACCCATCTCACACTTCCTGATCAGGGCCCGAAGTGGCTGGCTCTTGACTCCTGTAGCTTCGACGCATCGGCAGAGCAAGCTCACATCAGCCCTTCCTCTCTGACGCCGCGGGAGGACTCCCGCGCCACCACCCTTTCGGCATCAGAGCACCCGGACACTCGCAGCGCCTCTACTACAGGAGCCGATCAACGTAATCCAGGTACGAAAGCAAAGGTCAATATAAAGAAGGGTCCGGGACCCGTTAGTTCCCCCTCTGCTGGCAACAGAGGGGTACTAAGCCCCCCCACCACGACAAGGTGGGCCCACGGGGGGGAATAAACATATTATTTATGATTAATAAAAGAATTAAATAACATTCTCGAAATGTTCTAATATAAAGCCGTAATAAATAAAATACAAATATGTAATAAATAAAAATATCTACAAATTTTTATGTAAAATTACTACAATTTAAAACGAGTGTAATTGTACATAACCATTATGTAAAATTACATTTTGATGCAATATTTTTACGTAAAATTACATACAAATTAAAACGAGTGTAATTGTACATATATAACCATTATGTAAAATTACATTTTGATACAATATTGCGCAAGCGTATACTAAAACAATTTTTTTTTCAGTGAAATAATATCCGAAAATATAACTGATTTGTTGGTAGTAAGTACCTATTCGCAAAATATTACCATTCAAGAGCAACATGTGTTCCTTTATGTTTAAAACTTTAATTGGATATAATTCTCATTTATATATCCATAGAAATATTTCAAGAAGCCAATTTCTTTGTCGTTTTACTAATTGCTTTCAAAAATTTCATAATTTAACAATTTTAAAATGCACATTTTTAGAAAACACAAAAACAATAATTGTAAACATAATACTTCTATACCGGGTGTCCCAGCTCGACCGACACATGGGAGTTTTACATGGGAAATCAGTTAATTATGAATAGTATCTCCCCAGTGCGAGATATTCACTTGAAATTTTGTATACTTATCGGAGAATATTAATTCTATGAATCACACTTATTTGAAATATGCAATTTCGTCTGCAGGGCGAGATTTATTAAATTTAAAATCTAATATTTTCGTTCAAAATCAGACAGCCATGGAAATAAAAGAAAATATTTATCTGACAGTTCAGTAAAGTATCACTGATTTTAATTCTTATTCCCTGTATTTTAATATTATTTAAGTTGAATTTAGTTTCTTTTTGTTAAATACTATACCAATATTACAAAAATATAAATATCTGCAATGGCATGTCATTAACTGTCAGAACTGACACATAGATATTTTCTTTTATTTCCATGGCTGACTGATTTTGAACAAAAATGGTAGATTTTATAATTTAATAAATCTCGTTCTTGCAGACGATATTACATATTTCAAATAACTGTAATCCATAGAAATAATATTCCCCAATAAGCATCCAAAATTTCAAGTTAATATCTTGCACTGGGGCGATACTATTCATAATTAACTGATTTCCTATGTAAATCTCTCATGTTTCGGTCGAGCTGGGACACCCGGTATGTAGAATACGAAATTGTGGAAAAGTTCTCTTTCCAAAAAATATTGTGCTCCACATGCGTATTCATTTTAAAACAGAAAATAAAATTCCATGTCCTTTTCATAAGTTTGACAACATTAAATTTACTACTATTACACAGTTCAAAACACATTATTATCGGCAACATCATAATGGGACTAAAATTGATAATCAACAAAATTGTCCAAAATATAATAATATAACAACCATTACTAACGATTCGGATAATAGTTATAGTTGCTCTTCAAGTGTAAACGAGGGAAATAATTTTGCCGAACAGCACATTAAGACACTTGCTTCTTTGTAATTGCAACTTCAAGCAAAACATTTTTAACAGATTCTGTTTTACAAACTGTCATAGAAGGTTTGACTGATTTAAATAAAATATCAAACGATAATTTTTTTTCTTTTATTAAAGAAAATTGTTATGGATTATATTCTAGTGCAGTTTCGAAATTAGAAGAAAGTAATGTATTTCAAAAAGCTCATAATTCGTCAAATGGTTTTTTACGGTCAAGTTACATGAGAAAAGAATATTACAAAAGAGAGTTTAATTTTGTTAATCTCGTATGTATAACATTAGGAAAAAACGAAAAACATAAATTGTGCACATATTTTTATATACCTATTTTGGATACACTTAAAAATTTATTAAATAATGAACAAATTATAAATTTCTTAATGGCTGATACGAAAAGAAATATGAATTCGAATAAAAATTATTTTGAAGATATTACAGATGGTGCTGATTTTAAAAACAACATTGTTTTTATTAACAATGAATCTAACAATAAAATAGTAATTCGATTATTTTTATGTCACGGTGCGTGTGAAATTTGTAACCCGTTAGGGTCAGCGAAAAAAAAACACAAAATGTTAGGAATCCACATGACTATTGGAAACCTTCCAACATATTGTAGAAGTCAAGTGGATCATACACAACTAGTTGCTCTTTGTAACGAAAATCATTTAACGTACATTGGCTTTTCTGCAATTTTTGATATTATATTAAATGATATTAAAATTTTAGAAGAAAGAAAATTAAATATCGGATCGGAAATTATTTTCGGTGCAATAATCGCTGTTGCAGGCGATAATCTGGGAAGTCACCAAATAGGGAGGTTTGTCCATGATCTGTACGAAGGAATTGTTCCATACGATTTACAGTACATTATACAGAATTTAGTAGAAAAAGGGTATTTTTCATTTAATTATATAAATGCGAAATTGCAAATTATTCGATTTGAAAATGATCTGCATTTTAATAAATTGCCTGCCATTAACAAAAGGAAAAAAAATTGCAGGTAGTGCTTGTGATAACATGAGACTCTTACAGGTTATACCTTTTGCAATTTATGAAAAAATTTTGGACTACAGTGATCCTGTTTGGCAAATGCTTCTTATTTTAAAAGAATTATGTAGTATTTTACTAGCAGTGAGAATTTCTATCGGACAAGTAGCAAAATTACGTTCTTTATTAAATGATTATATTGATTACAGAAAAAAACTATTTCCAAAATATAATTTAAGACCAAAACACCATTATCTAATGCACTATCCCGATCTAATTTTCAAATTTGGACCACTTCGTCATTTATGGACAATACGGTATGAAAGCAAACACCGTTACTTTATAGTTATTTATGGTACAAGTGTATTACATTACAGATAAGTCATGTGGGAAAAGTTTAGCTCACGAGGTGGTCAGGCCGAGTGTGGTATTTTTTCAAGTGACTTAGGTAATTAACACACGTGTGCCATACAACATTTTATCCAACACATTTTAATCATTGATATAAAATACATATAAGATTTTTGACAGATGGAATTTCGAAATGACATTTAGGAACAAAATAGTGTAGAGAAGGTTTTATAACGTAGTTACTATGATACGAACTAAAAAACAGTGAGCTAATATATTTAGCTCACTAGTGACTTATGACCTACTTTATTTATCTAAAAACAGCATACTTATATCGTTATAATTACACGGAGTTGGATAAAAAATATTATTAAACGTTCACAAAATTGCAAAAATGTTTCGTTACTATTGTCCGAAAAATATCAACTGCTTCAAGCACTATTATCATCACAGAGTACATTTTTCAATGCTAAGATTATTTCTGATAGTGCTGTTGAATTTTTAGAAAATAATTTTTGCAAAGATATTAACAATGTTATTCAAAAGCATTGTAATTTTGAGAATCCAAAATTTATAACTGAATCTGCTATAATCAAAGGTACGCAATATAAGAAAAATTTGTTCGTTTCTTGTTTTAAAACCGATATTGGTACACACGCATTATGTAAAATTTGCTACATATTAATTAATAAAAATTATGATGACGCATGTTTTGTGGGTGAAAAGTATGAAGTTATCTTTAATGCAGAGAATGGGTTATTTGAATTATATAAATACTATGAATCACAGTATATTTGTATCAACATTCAGAATTTAAATAACTACGAACCTGTGTTGCACTATAAAAATGATTCTACGGATTTATATTCTTTCAAACAAGCTCCATTAGATTTTTTATAATTTTCACAGTACGTTTTTTAATTAGGTATCTTGCTTGAGATGTTTATTAATTATAATTATTGTAGATCATGGCCAAACTACTGTTTAAAGTGTGGAACAAAGACAGAATGAAAAAAACATTTTTAATGTTGGAAAATATGCACGATTTATACGAGAAAATGATTTTGGAAGGTTTGTATAAAATTAATTATAAGTGAAACAAAAATTTAATCGTAATTTTCTTATTCCAGCATCAACTAAACTTGAAGTGGATGGAACATATTTGGTGTTAGAAACAGATGGTACACAGATAGACAGCAGTGAAGTCCTTATATTACTGAAAAATGAAATCATTCTGTTATTAGAGAAAAATGAAAACTGGATGCCAAAAACAGACTTGACTTTAATTAGCGACTCTACGAGTACTTTGTCCGTGACATCATCAATTTTATCCGAATTTAACACATCCATAAATGATACTTTCGAGATTGATTCTGAAATTGTTTCACCTACAAATGAAAATACATGGTACCACATGCATACACCGTGGGAAAAATTTTCCGCAGGAACGATTAAAGCTTGTGAAGAAGGGAAAATAAATAAACAAATACAAACAGAAATAGTGCATGAAGTGTTAAACAGAATGAGAGATATAAAAACGTTTCTTTCTACCAGAGCAATTAGAATTATAGCAAAAAGAATTTGCGACAAATATCCCAGATTTCGAGATATTGACGATGATGGCATAATTATTGGTGATGGAACACACACATTATTTGCAAAATTACAAGATCGCAAGAATTACCTTAACAGACCACATAAAACCCGGTCACTATTAAGTAGTTTAAAAATTCCTACAAAAAGACAAAAAACCATGTCAAATTCTAGGGCCGGTTGTTCAAACTGGCAACCAGATACTGAGAATGCATCAGATGAATCTCTCCAAGAAATGAAAGATAAATTGAAAAGTAGATCTTGGGATACCGACGATTCCCTGTATTTATTATTAAATAATACGTTCCCCATACAGAGATTATTTTTAAATAATCCATGTCCTCCTACTTTGGACGATATACGAAAGGAATGGCCCATTTTATTGGAAGAAAATATTATAAAATGGCACTACGAAAAATTAATGGGCCATAACATAAAATTATTATCTGAAAATCTCATACAAAAATCAAGTAAAATATTATTATTTTTGAAGTCCAAAGGAATGAAGGTTACTTTGGACCATGAATCGACTGACGTCAAGAGTTTAAAGACAATTGAATACATTTCGGAATACTTTCACGAAGACATAAATATTTTCGTTAAAAAATTTGAGATTAGTACGGAAAAACTCTTAAATTTAAATACACATATTTATTTCTAATTACTATTTCAGTTGGGAACACCGCTGAGTGAAATTAAAGGAGATATTGCAGCACCATCTATTGCCATGGTTCCAGGTAATTAAATTTTTGTTTCTTACAATGTGTACATGTAACAATCAATCCATTATATTCGTATTTAAGAACACTTCCTTCATTCTTCCGGATGGTTGCTTTCCGGTAGAGAAACATCGCCTAGGCTTCACAAAAATACATGCACATATATACAAATAATCACTCCCAATTATGCAACAATTATCCTTTGCCGCACATTACTATCCAAACAATTTTTTTTCACCTCATCCACATTCATAGCTCGCGTATTACTCGCACTTTGAAACTTTTTCTCTTTCAAAACATTATTAATAACACCCATCCACTTAACTTACACACCAGGCGTCCTCGTAAACTTATACGCTTAACCCCAAAGAGAGTCACAGTTAATTTTAATAATTTTCAAATTAATATTCCGCTTATTACTATAAATGATCACATCGATTTTTCTTTTAAACTAGTTTACAAAGCCATTCCGAAAAAATAAAAATTAAAAATAGTAATATTGCATCTATAAAATTTATTTATATTTCCTACAACCGTGCGTAAAGGTAATACTTAACGCACTATTTACACTAGAGCTTGAAAAGTACTTTTCAAGCACTAGTGCGTGAAAAGTAAATAAATATTGCTAGGCAACAAAATATTTGATTTGTTTATGTCCAGTAGAAAATTATGTAAATAATTTTATCCAACACCGAGTAAATATAACGATATAAGTATACTGTTTTTAGATAAATAAAGTAGGTCATAAGTCACTAGTGAGCTAAATATATTAGCTCACTATTTTTTGGTTCCTATAATAGTAACTACGTTATAAAACCTTCCTTTTTTTCCTTCCTTATTCCTACACTATTAAATGAAATATTATTCTAAATAAAATGAAAAAGGTACATTATGACGTGTAACTAATACATATAAAAATGTGACATTTTCATTTAAAAATGCACTATTTACCTTTCGAGTAGTAATATTTACTATTTCAAATGTAAAATTTACATTTTTCAAATGTGTTGTTTACGTTTTTTGTTGTAATATTTACAGTCTCAAATGTAAAAATTACATTTTTAAATGTGTTGTTTACTTTCTTAGTTGTAATTTTTACAGTCATTAATGTATAATTTACATTTTGAAATGTCTACTTTACATTTTTTAGTTGTGAATTTACAGTCGTAAATGCATAATTTACATTTTTAAATGTGTATTTTACTTTTTTAGTTGTAATATTTCCAGTCTCAAATGTAAAATTTACATTTTTAAAAGTGTTGATTACTTTTTTAGTTGTGATTTTTACAGTCGTAAATGTATAATATACATTTTTAAATACCTATGTACTTTACGTTTTTAGTTGTAACATTTACAATTTGAAATGTAACATTTACATTTCCAAAAGGAAGGAATTTACAAATGAAATGGAAAATTATATGTAAATTGTAATTTTACAAAGTTTTAATTCAATATGTAAATTTACATTTTATTGTAATTTTACTACGATTATCGTTGGTTACAAAGTAGCCAACGATTATTGTTATAAATTTACACAATTTTTTTTACAGTGTAGGTAATGTCCTCCATTACTAAAAATTTACAAATAGTAAAATTAGGTTCCTGTACTGTACTTTTTGACACAGGATCTTCAATATATTTCATTATTCCTTTAGTCCAAATTTAGATAAACAACATAATTTAAAAACGTATCAAGAAAACTCAACTCAACTATACATTTATTAAAATGAATAAAAAATTATTAAAATGTTTTATTTATAATTTTCAAAAATTTATAACATATTGTTAGACATAGAAGCATTTAGAATATTAAATATAGAACTGAATTTTAATAATAATAAGACATTCACTTAAGCAAAACAGAGACACAAAAATTAAAAGTTTTAATTAATGACTATTAAGATTTATTTCCCAAGGATTACGAAATTTTAACAAGTACTAACACAACTGAACACGGCATAATTGTAACTAACGACACACCTGTCTTCACTAAAAATTATAGACTTCCACAAGTATATGAGAAAGAAGTCGAAGAACAAGTCAAAACACCAACATAACGATAAACGGGTATTCATTAACGAGTGTAAACAACAATGTAGACAATAATGAAGACAATCAAACAATTCATAGTTCAGATGAGAATTTAGTCTCAGGAATAAAATACCTGGACGATTGAATAAATATAGCGGACAATCAGATAATATTCTAAAAAATGCATAAAAACACAAACAATACGATAGAGAAATATTTTAATAATGAAAAACCAAGATTTATTTGCAAATTTAATGAAGAAACCTTTAAACAGGACGACATAGAATTCATAAAAAGCTATCTAGTACCAAAAATTTGTATCTAGCTCTATTTCAAAATTTGCTGGATAAAGAAATATCAAAAATATTACAACAAAATTTCCAACCAAATTCTATAAATATTATCGCTTGTACAAAATTAGTAAATAATATCGGAAACGAAGAACAACATTTAGAAATACTTCACGATTTCCATAAAAATAAAAAATATGTTTCTTCATTATGAAAATGGTGCTTTGAACCTGGAACAACCACTATAGTACAATCGAAAAACAACTATTACGTAATTTAGTACTCATTTATTACTAAAACGAAATTTATTACTCTTGCCTTTAAAAAAATAACGAGGGTTGTTTTAGGTTCACTGTGAACCTAGCACAACTCTATATAATGAAATAAAATCTGTTGCAATATTTAGTACTAATTTATTACCCTAAAGCGAAATTTATTACCCTTATTTTTTTTTAAATAACGTGGGTTGTTCCAGGTTCACTGTGCATCTATCACAACCCTATATAATGAAATAAAATCTGTTATAATATTTAGTAATAAATGGTTACAAATTTAATACTCAACAGAGAAATTTATTACTCGTACTATTATATAATAGAGAGGGTTGTTTCATCTTCTCTTTATATCTGTTACTATCATCATAAAAGCAAAATTCAGCATAATTATAGAAATGAGAATTATTGTTATTACAAATAATTTAGGCGGTTCTGTGCTACTAAACGGACACTTTAGAAAGTAGAGAGACAAACTTATTATTGTTGCTACATCAGTATTAGAATTATATTAAGAAAAAAAATCTGTTGTGGACACCACATGACTTATGACGCTAAATTATAAATATTTTTTACTGCTTTTCAATTAAACTTATTCGTTTGAAAGTGCACTTTAACTTCCATTCGTTACTTCGAACTTCACTTTGAAATGGATCATTTTTTAAAAAGAATATTTTAAAATGTCTCGTATATGCAAAGTAAAGGACAAATAAAATACAATCTAACAATGTTATTATCGAATGTTTGAAATATTAAAACAAATTGTAATAAGAAAATAAAAAAATGTTATAATTTGAAATTAATTTACATGACAATGTATAGAAGCGCTGATTTGAAATACGTATTTTATTGAGTTTTTTCACATTATTTAGTATTTTTTAGAAGATTTATAATTAATTCTTTATTGTCATATATTGTTGAAAACGTACGTATATATTGAATATCAACTGTATTTTGAAGAAATTTTATTTATTTCAATTTGGAACTATTTTACTAACACATATATCAAAGATACAGCAGTATTGAATAATTCGATTATTTTTAAAATATTTATAATACGTAATATGAAAAAACTAATTGTACCAGTTGATAAGTTACGATAAGATGATGATACCGCATCAAAAACTAAGTATAAGGTGCATAAATAAAAAAGATTCATATATTTATATCTTTAAATCTGTACATCCTCTTGAAAAGTTGTAAAAAAAAAAATTGTCCTATTGTCGATATGTACACTATACGAATGAAAATAACTATAAAATATTTGTTTTTTAATTTTTTGAAAGTTTTGTAAATTATTTAAAATATATAAAATAAGAAAATAATTTGTGACATTTGATTTAATATAACGGTGCTACAATATCAATAGCAAAATATTTAGTTTGTAAAAAAAAGATATGATTTTTAAAAAAGCAATATTAGAAAATTGAATTTTAAAAAATTCATAAGTATATGTCAAGTAAATGAAGAAAACTATTACAGTGTAACAATGAATTTCTGGAATGCCTAGGATATTAGAACAAATTATAATAAAAAAATAAAAGCAATATATGATTGGAAATTTAGGTACATAGAAAGGTTTAGAAGCGCTGGTTTTTAATACGTGTTTTGTAAAGCATATTCGGAATATTTGGTATTTTGTTGAATTTTTACAATTATTTTTCACTTGTGTTTCTCTGTTTGAGCTGTTCGCATATAGTGTGTGTCTTTGATTTTGTACAATTTTTATTTGTTTCAATTTGATATATTATTCGTTTGATAGACATTACCTAAAGGATATTAAAATAATATTGAGTGTTGTGCATTTTGCTATTTCTTGTTGAACGAAAATTTTGGTGTGTATAAGCTAATATATTTTAAAACAATTTATTATGCAGTATTATTTTATGAAAAGAGGAAAATGATAAGTATTTTGATACAAAAATAAATTAAAATGTCTGAAGATGGCTTTTAAATTGAAAAAATGTATGCTCCAAATTAATGTATATGTAAATGTTTGAAAGCGCTGATTTTTAACAATATTTAGTATATTGTTATAATTATTTCTCTAATGTAGTAAGAAAAAAAAAATGTAGTAAGAAAATTAAATATTGTATGATTTAATATACAGGTATATGAAAATGTGTAGAAGCACTGACTTTTAATACGTGTTTTATTAAGTTTCGGAACAATATTTGATAAGTTTGAATTGAATGTACATGTCAATGTATAGAAACGCTGATATGAAATATGTGTTTCATTGAGTTTCTTTACAATATTTAGTATTTTGTAGAATTTTTATAATTATTTCTCTATTGTCGTATATTGTTGAAAACGTACGTACATATTGAAAATCAAATATATTTTGAATAAATTTAATTTATTTCAATTTGAGACTATTTGACTAATACACGTTTTACTGAAGATATAGCAATTTATACTTATATTTTGTAAAATATTTATAATTTATAATATGATAAATGTAATTGTACCAGTTGATTAGCTATGAAAATATGATGATACCGTATTAATAACTTAGTATAAGCAGGAAAAAAAATAATTTTAAAAGAATAAATATTACAAAATTCAATTTTCAAAATTCATATCTTTAAATCCGTACATCCTCTTAAAACGTAGTAAAAAGAAAATTTGTAAAATATTTGTTTTTTTTTTTAAATTTTTATATTTATTTCTATTCTGTCGTATATTGTTTAAAAAAATGTACATATTGAATATCACACAGGTATTTTAAATATATTTTATTTATTTTAGTTGACTAATGCATTTTACTACAGATACGGGAATATTAAATTATACGAATATTTAGTAAATTATTTAGAATATAAGATATGAAAAAACGAATTGTAACACTTATTGGGTTATGATAAAGTAGTGATATAGTATCAACAGCAAACAGTAATTTTCATAAATAAGAAAAATATGATTTTCTTAAAAAATCGTTATAAAAAAAATTCATTTTCAATAAATATAAAATGAATATACAAATTGTGTCATTTGATTAGCTTTAATAATATAGTGATATAGTGACAAAAACAAAGTATAAAGTTTATAAATAAAAAAAATATAATATTTAAAAAAAATCAATGTTAGAAAATTAGTGTTTACAGAATTCATAAGTATATGTAAAATAAATGACGATACAAAATACAATTTAACAATGTTATTAGGGTATGTTTGGCATATTAAAGCAAATTGAAATAAGAAAATGAAAAAATGTAAAATTTATGTACATGAAAATGTTTGGAAGGGTTCTTTTGACTTTCTTAACAATATTTGTTATATTGTAAAAAAAATTATTTTATTATTGTCGTATATCGTTCAAAAAATACGTATATGTTGAATATCAAATGCATAAGCAATGAAATTTGTTTATTTAAATTTAATATACTTGTACTATTTAACTAATATACATTTTGCCGACGATACAGCAATATGGAAATATTCGAATATTTTGTGAATTACTTATAATACATTAATAAAAAAAAATATTTGTACTAGTAACAAAATATAAAGTTTATAAATAAAAAAAATATAGATTTTTATAATCAATATTGCAAAATTAAATTTTTAAAAATTCATAAATATATGTAAAGTAAATATCCAAAAAGATTTACAATATAACAATGTTATTATCGAATGCTTGAAATATAAAAATAAATTGTAATAAGAAAATAAAAAAGAAAGTTATGATTTGAAATTAATGCACATGACAATGTTAGAAGCGCTGAGTTGAATTACATGTATTATTGAGTTTCTTAACAATATTTACTATTTGGTAGAATTGTTATAATTATTTCCATAATGTCGTATATTGTTTGAGAAATACGTATATATTGAATATATATTTACTTGTACCATTCAACTAATAAACATTTTACTATAGATACAGCAATATTGAAATATTCGAATATTTTGTAAATATTATGATGAGAAAATTAAATATTGCATCATTTAAATAAAGGTATATGAAAATGTGTAAAGGTGCTGACTTTTAATAAGACTTTTGTTAAGTTTCTTGTGCCATTTCATTTTATGGTGCTCCAGTAACAATAGCAAAATATAAATATTTTAAAGAAATAAGATATGATTTTTTAAAAATGCAATAATAAAAATTGAATTTTAAAAGTATATGAAAAGTAAATGAAGAAAAATAGTACAGTGTAACAATGTAATTGTAGAATAATTGGGATATTAAAGCAAATTATTATAAGAAAATAAATACAATGATTTGAAATGTAGGTACATAAAAATGTGTAGAATCGTTGATTTGCAATACGTGTTTTGTGAAGTATCTTAAAAATATTTGGTATTCTATTTCAATTTGACACTATTTTACTAATACACATTTTACGAAAGATGCAGCAATATTGACTAATACGAATATTTTTTTTAGATATTTATAATATATAATATGAAGAAAGTAATGGTATTAGTTGATTGGCTATTTTAAATAATTATACAGTATCAATAACAAAATATATAGTTCGTAAAAAAAGTGATGATTAAAAATAAAATAGTATTACGAAATTTTAAACATGAGTCGTATATGTTTTTCTCAATATTATAATAAAAATTTATATAATAATTAACAATAATATGTTTCATTTATTTCAGTTTTGTTTTATTTCATTTATTTATTTATTAGAATGCCGAGTAGAAAGAGTCAGGACGGTTCGCAAGAAGAACGTGAGAGCACGATTCCTAACAACAATTGTGTGACCAAGCGCTGCAGGGTGGTGCTATCCCGTAAAATTTGCGATATTGGTAAAAAAATTCATTATCATTTTATATATCATATTATTTTATACGCATAATTTTATTATTATATATAGTAAATATTAATTCACTATGTATAAATAGTAAAGTAATTTTAAATTAATTTTGCAAATACATTTGCGCTCTGAAAAATAATAATAATACGAAATTACAGAATGTTACATCTTAGCTGAAACTCACGGTATATATTGAAATTAAAATGTATATTACTCGTTGACTTTTTTGAATATTTGTAATATTTAATATTTTGGTAATATCTTCTATCTCTACATATAAAATATTAATAAATAATAAACAATTATTAAATACAGTATCGTTACGTAGACCATGGCGTATAAAAATATTATATATAACATTTCATATTTACATATGAATAAAGAATCCATTTTAATAATGTTTTAATGTTTAATTATTTTTAGCATTTTTTGGACGCAAATACAACTTTAAGTTGAACGACTTGGTGGCCTTATCATCTGTACATGTAGCCATGGAGACTGTTTATACTAACAGATCTTCAACAAATACCATGGTTGATATATCAGGAGGTATTTATTTAAATTAATTCTCATGTATTAACATTTGAACTTTTAATTCATTTTACTATTTCTCCAGAAACTTCATTTGCGTCTATGTTTGAATATAATTGTATTTCTTTTTGTTTCAGACAATAATGCGGGTCCTTCGACAGCAGCCATGTACGATCCTCCAATGGATACGTCAAGCAATAGCCCGTTAGGTAATTTAAATTGTTTACATTTTCTTGTGTGTGGATGACCCACGTTACACCGAAAAGGGGAAGGGGAAGATCAAAGGACACATGGGATAACGTAATAAAGAAGATACTGACGAAAAGAAACATCCCGATGGAAGAAGCAAGAAGAATCGCAAAGTACAAGAAACAATGGGCAAAATTAGTGCACATGTGAAATTACTGGACATTAAATTATGTAAATTAAATTAAGATTAAGTGAAAATGTATACATCCTACACCTGAGGGTAGAAGGATGACTGACTATATATATATATATATATATATATATATATATATATATATATATATATATATACATTTTCTTGTACATAAACGTTAACGTGAATAAATGATTAGTAAATGCATTTTTTTTATTTACAGAATTCATGGACGACTCTATGGACGACATTGGTCCTGTGCTATCTCAAGTTAGTATAACTGTAAGCAATTCTACTATATCTATACTTCGAGGTCAAGCCCGTCTAGTTTATAAATGAGCTGCTGTGGCTCATACCCTCATAAATGAGGCTTCTTTTCCATCGTTGTCTCTTACTTTACTGCAGCGCAGTAATGTATGTATATTTTGTTCAGCTCTTTTTCTCATTGAAGAACGTGCCGGTAGAACACGAGATTGCTCGTTATGCTGCCAGAGAGGTAAAGTTGCACTTCCTCCATTAGGAGATTGCCCGCCCGAACTGCAAATACTTTTGTGGGGCAACAGTTCGGATAGCAGGACTTTTAAGAATGACATTCGTTTTTATAATGCGGCGTTAACATTTACGTCAACAATTGGTAATTACCAAAATATGGGAGTTGGTCCCCAAGTCATAAAGGTAAATGGCGTTGTCCATCACGTCATGCCACAGGTGACACCTCGATTAAATATGCCTCCTAAATTTGGACAATTATACTACTTGGATCAGGATGACTGTCGTCGAGTTCGCGGGGGTCATTTAACACAATGTAATCCAAGAATATTACGGTCCCTTGATGCAATGTTGAGACGTGTAAATCCTTTTCCTGCGCAATATCGGCATTTACGTAATGTCTATGAGGAGCAGGTCGCATTAGCACAAAACAATAATGTTGCTGTTCCAGAGGTACTTTTAGCCATTGCACCAAATATAGATCAACATATTATTCAGGCCGGGTTGGATCCCAATCGCTACAACATCCCTGTATGGAATGAAATTGCTGCAATTTTCGTTGGTGATGAACCACCCTTTCCTATTGACGTGAAGCTATACCTAATTCGCGGTGAGCCATAAACCATTCGTGATATAAGTCCTCTTATTGAGCCTTTAAGTTACCCCCTCTTAGTTCCCAATGGTGAATTAGGTTGGCATGTAAATTTGCAGCATAATGGACCAAATGCTACTCAAGGTTATACTAAGGTAACTTGTCGAGAGTATGCTTCTTATCGCTTGGCAATTCGTCAAGATTTTAGTGTTTTACATTACAGCCTCTAATTATTTCAACAATGGTTGGTTGATACATGGTGCCGTATAGAAGGTTTGCAACTTCAGTACCTTAGGGAAAGTCAAAGAAATATTCACATTGACAATTATTTGTATTTATTGCAATTTGTGCAAGCTCAATTACGCAATTAGCGTATAGGTAAAATTTACATTTTACCTCCAACTTTTATTGTAAGCTCTCGGTACATGCAACATAAATATGTAGATGCTATGGCAATAGTTTCAAATTTTGGGAAACCAGATTTTTTCATTACATTTACATGTAATCCGACATGGCCTGATATTATTAATAATTTTGAACCTGGCCAGGAAGCTGCTCATCGGCCTGATCTTGTTTGTCGTGTGTTCCACATTTATTTACAGAAATTATTGAAATTTATTGTTGATGATTCTTATTTCGGGGTGGTAAAATCTGTCTTGTACGTAGTAGATTTCAAAAACGTGGTTTACCCCATGCGCATATTTTAATTATTTTGGAAATGGCTGACAAAAGTATTTCAGCTGAGCATGTTGATCTTTTTATAAGAGTAGAAATTCCTAATGAAAATCATGAACCTATTTTATTTGATTTAGTCAAAAAACATCTCATTCATAAAAAATGTGGAGCAGGCATGCCAGAAGTTATCTGTTTACGGAACGGGCAGTGTAGGTGGCGATTTCCAAAAAGTTTTAGGGAAACCATTGAAGTATGTGGTAGTTCTACGTACGTCAAATATCGTCGTCGTGATAACGGACATAAATGCGTTTTAGATAACACAGTTTATGACAACCGAGATGTAGTTCCGTATTATGCAGTTCTTTTGCTATTATTTAGAACACATATTAATGTGAAAATTTGTGCCAGCATAACAGCCACTAAGTACCTGTATAAATACATACATAAAGGTCACGATGGTATTGTTGTAAACATTTTAGAAGGAACGAGAACTGCTACTGGTGTCTTCAATTGGGACGAAATTGAGTATTACCAGGATTGTCGTTACGTTAGTGCCCATGAAGCTACATGGCGCATCTTTAGTTTTGAGTTGTCATATTCTAACTTTTCAGTATTTTTATTACAATTGCATTTGCCAGGTATGCAAAGTATTGTTTTTAATCCAAATGATGTGCAACAGGCTGTTACAAATGCAAAAGATAGCTATTTAATAGCGTGGTTTAAATTAAATGAAGCAGATGTTAATGCTCGTAGTCATTTATATGTAGATATTGTAAAACATTACACTTGGCAAAGAACTCGGCACTGACGTAAGTCACACTTCCGTACAATTGGTCGTCTTCCTGACATTTCTCCCCGGTCAGGTGATCTTTTATATCTTCGTATGTTGGTAAATTATGTTCGTGGAACAACATGTTTCGAGGATTTGCGTCGTGTGCATGAAATATTATATCCATCCTTCCGCGAAGCTTGTATAGCCAGACATTTAATTGACGACGACCTGGAGTATGAACATTGTATAGAAGAAGCTTCATCTTGATTGATGCCACGTAACTTGCGTCAGTTATTCGCCCACATTGTTCTTTTATGCAATCCACAGAATCCTTTATGATTGTGGGAACGTTTTTGTACTGTCCTTTCTGAGGATTATATACCGCCTTTAAATATTGATGATGCTAAACTTGCGACACTGGCAGACATAAATAAAAATTTTAGGTCGAGTAACAAAAATTTAGCGTTCTTTGGTTTACCAACTCCCGATCCTGTCAGATTGCAAGATATTGTTGATCGTTTGAATGTTAATGATGTAGATAATTCCAGAGCGTTACATCAAGCTAATGGAATTCAGATGCGCAACAATTTAAATCTATCGCAAAGACGTGCTTTCGACCACATTCTTTTTTTGGTATGCCGGTATTCTCACGGTGACAGGAACTGTGAACTCCTATTTATTGATGGGCCTGCTGGTACTGGCAAAACCTATTTCTATATAATTCTTTATTGCACACCGTCAAAGGTATGGGGGGTAAAACAATCGCAGTAGCTTTCACAGGAATTGCTGCAATTCTTTTATTAGATGGCGTGACAAGTCACACTCAATTCGGTATTCCAATTCCATGTACTGCTACATCTCGTAGCTACTTAAAGTTCGAGGATTTGCGAATTCAACAAATCCAGCAGGCAGACTTAATAATATGGGATGAGGCATCCATGACTTGTAGATTCACATTAGAATGCGTCGATTATTTATTACATGAAATTATGAAGACGCTAGTACCATTTGGTGGCAAAGTTTTAGTTATGGGCGGCGATTTTCGTCAACTTTTACCTGTGAAACGAGGAGGACGTAAGCAGGATATTTTGGATTTATGTATTAAAAGCAGTCCATTGTTTTCTAGATTTACGCAATTTAGATTTACAGAAAATATGAGAGCTAACCCTGTGGAACGTGATTTTGCCAATAGTTTGTTACAAATAGGAAATGGTCAGCATGAAGTTGTGTTTGGTCTGCCGACAGAGTATTTAGAAATACCAACAAACATGTTAGTGTCGGCCACCAATTTAATTAAAGAATCCAGACAATCCAGTGCAGATTGTCAATGAAAATAGAGCAATTTTAACGCCCACAAATGAAGATGCTTTCCGTTTTAACGAGAAAGTTTTGAAGCTTATTAGAAAACACGAGCGTCATTATATTTCCGTTGACACTATATTAAATCACAATCAACAAAATTTCTATGTGCCACTGGAATGGTACATAAACAAAATCCTATGGGCTGTCCACTCCATGTTTTAGTTTTGAAAGAGGATGCTATTGTAATGTTGTTACGCAACATGAATATTGGCGAAGGGTTATACAATGGAACTCGTTTGAAAATTATATCTATGACTGATCATGTCTTAGTTACGGAGATTTTAATGGGGCCTAACGCAGGCAACCAAGCTTTTATACAACGGATGACATTTACTTGCGAACGAAGAGATACAGGCTTACCATTTGAGTTCACCCGTCTTTAATTTCCTGTTCGTCTTGCTTATGCCATGACAATTAACAAATCACAGGGCCAAACTCTGAACAGCACAGGATTATTTTTATCTATGCCTGTTTTTGCACATGGTTAATTGTATGTTGCTTTGTCTCGATCCCGTCGACCAACAGATTTAAAAATTTGCGTAGTACAACATGCAACCCAGGGAACAATGGATCGTGTTCGTGGCACCTACACAAAAAATATTGTTTACCCTGAAGTTCTTTAATTTCGTTATTATAACAATTTTTATTTTCGCTTTCTTATTAATTACTAAATATTATGTTATGGTATTTATATTAATATATTTGCAGCGTTCATTTAATACGTTCGTTTATTATTGAAATGCCGTGTCGCTCTACATTCGGCAGTTTTCATTAATTGTTGTTTTATGAAACACTCAAATCCTACACCGTTCATAGAATATTTTATTATAGTACTGATTCTCAAGCGTACATTTTTATGTACATTCATTGTTATAGATACAATGGTAATATTATCATTTGTAAAATAATTATGCACATATTTATCTATGAAAGAAATATGGACATTTTGTGTTTGAAACTTTATTTTGCATCTCTTATCTTCAATGAGAATGAGAGGTAACGTTAGAGAATGATAATGTAACAAATTTTTTCATATGAATATTTTTTTGTTATTTATGATACTGTGCAATTATATAGTTACTCAAAAAAGTATGAAGAATCAAAATTTTTAGAAATATTTATCATTTCTTATTGGAATATAAATATGTGATTGTAAAACTTTGTTATTTACAGAAAAAAATATCAAACAATTTGATTAATGAAATCGAAACTCATATGATATATTAATTATTATAAGAAGTTTACTTATAATTTGATCTACATTAATACATTGTAGCAATATATTTAAGTCTGTGTCTGAAATTTTTCTAACTCTCTCTTTTTTTGACTTGAACACATTGTGCAAGTTCAAGATTGTTTATAAAATATATTGAAACATATATTTAAAATATGTCTAAGTTCAAATTGGAAATCTAATATAGTTTTATAGAAGTTCGTTAGTGAAAATAATATGAACTGTTTTCGAAGCTTTCTTGTTTGATTGAAATGGTTTTGAATTCCTTGTACGTGCATTTATTATTTATTATAAAATATATGATAAAAATACAAGAAGGGACCAATGCTAAAGAATGTTTCTTTTCTTTTGAAATGTTCATGATGTCAATGTTCTCATTGTACTGGTCATGATATGAAATAGTTTAATGAAGCTTTTCAATTTGAAATAGTTTTGGTGTTATTTATAGATTGAATTGAGTTCGGCATTAAATATCCATTTATTTTTATTTAGAGTGAAGAGAAGTTCATGTTTAGAGACCTGGTTATATTTCTAGTCTTCTCGTAACTACAAATGGGTCACTATATTTATTTCACTCGAGTTTTGCTTAAAGGTCGCTTTATAATGACGCAAAGTAAGTGGTAACGCGGACGCAGTAGGTAACGTAGAAAGATGAGCGCGCACTATGGCTAGGGATGATTCATAAAGCGGTAACGTAGTAAGTAACGGGACGCAAGGAACGCAAGAGATGGCCAACTTTTATCTTTCTGCGTTGCGTCTTTACCGCTGACCAATAAGAAATCAGTATTTTATACTTGTACCTGTAAACTGTTAGTTGTTTATGAGAGATACAGAGGTTAGGTTAAAATAATTTTATTTGAAAAAGGAATCATGGATGATTCGAAATTAATCGCAATTGTAGAACAACATAAAATATTGTATGACAAGTCCTGTAAAGAGTTTAAAAATATAAAAAAAAATGCTATATGTACAGATATAGGCTGCAATAATGAATTCTACAGGTAAGTTTTTTCTACATTATCAATGAATCGTAAATTTTCATATGTAAAAACATATTTACGTAAAAACCATTTTCTTTGCGTCTTCGATTAATAGGTCGAACAGAATATTTCCTATTTCTTTTTTTCTTTATGATTTTCTTTTTTAGGAATAATAAATGTAGTGCTACAGCAGCTAATTCCTCATCACTTTCCATCACTAAGCCAATGAATTCACAAAAACAAAAAGAAATCTTATAAATAACCTCAATTAAATGTAAAATCTAAAGACTGTCAGTACGAAATTGATAAACGAGATGTCGTCTTCTGATTGGCTAGCTGTTACCGGACTGCGGTGGTTATAAATCAGACAAATTTTCTTGCTTTGCGTCTGTCAGATCAGTTCGCGCTGCGCTCTTGTTCAGTGCGGACGTGTTTGCTATTACCTGCTCGTGTAACACAGTGTAACATATCAAAGTAGTGAAAATTAAATCAATGAGTGCCAGTGAGTTGGAACGAGTGACGACTGAAATCTCCAGCTTGGAGAAGAAAGGCGCGCTATCCGATCTATCCCAGGAAGAAGGATGCCGACTCACCATGCTCTATGGCCAGAAAACAAAATTTTTAGAAATGCTATTTCCTGCAAAACCAGCTGCAGCGCCGACGACAGCACTGCCAAAGCGTGCTAGAGCAACTATCACGATCTCGGATCCGACATCAAATAAGGTACCAAAAAACAATTTACTTTTAACGCAAAATTACGACGACCTTGCCACGACCTCTAAAAATGCACCCGAAAAAATCGATAAACCAACTATTGGTAAAAGCAAAATAACGCCTATAACTCAGACGCCCGCGATCGCGTCCTGCTCTAAAAATATTCCAAAAGAACATAGTGACGATGAACAATACCTTACCCAGGCTAAAAAAAAACCAAAAAAATGAAGAAAGACGACGACAAACCTACTGATATCGAATGTAATAATAAATTCTCATCCTTACCAAACGACGACATGGAAATTTCACCTACACAAGAAACCAAAGAAAAAACTCCCCCGCCCATCTTCCTAAAAGATACTGCCTCCTGGAAAGCCACAGCTCACGCTATCAGAAGTGCAAATATAAAAATTAAATCTTCGAGAAACACCAAAGAAGCGATCAAATTACAACCCGAAACTATCACAGACTACCGTTACTTGAGCGCGCTATTTAAAAAGGCACAGTTGTAATTTTATACATTCCAACTTAAACAAGAAAAGCCATTACAAGTTGTAATTCGAGGCCTCCCCGCAACAATATCAAATGAAGAGATATTTGAAGAATTAAAAAGTAAAAATTTTGCAGTACAAAACGTATACCGTATAGGTATACACAAAAACCTTGCAGCAGTCAACCTTGACAGAACCGAAGAAAGTAACGATATTTTACACTTAGACAACCTACTATTTCTCAAAATAATAGTAGAAGGAAAAAAGAAAGCGACAACCCCAGGCCAATGCTTTCGTTGCCAGCAATTCGGGCACTCCTCAGCGGCCTGTAACCTGAGCTGGCGGTGCGTACGATGCGGCGAGAACCATCAAACTTCTCTCTGTGAGAAAAAAGACAAATTCCAAGCCAAGTGTGCGAACTGTGAAGAACAGCACACTGCCAATTACAGAGACTGCGCAGCCTACAAACTGGCGCTAGAAAAGAAATCAGCTCCAAAAAAATCGGCAAAAGTAAATGGTCGTTCCTTTGCAAATGTCGCCAAAAATTCAACATCGAATTCAGAACAAACAGAACCCAATATCTCACAAGACCATGCTTCAATGACTGAATCCCCCACCTCAACGGCAACCACAAGCACCACAGCCAGTCTGCCTACGACACCTAACTCGAATGCAGTTAAATTTGCTATAAACAAGAAACAACCTGTAAAGAAAGCAACAGGAAAACAAGTTCGAACCCCAAAATTCAATAATTCAAACATAGAAAACAAAAGCATCAATTTAGAGAAAATAATAAATCTGCTAACTAATTTCTCTCTAGAAAACATGTGTAAAACTATGATTGACATCATTGACAATAGCGGCACTCAAAACGCCACAACGTAACTTGTAAAAATGGCTCTGCAAGCCCTCCCGTCGCTCATCAACACAAACTCCAATGGCTCCAAATAATTCTAGAGCAGCCAAAAATCTACGCATCATTGCGTGGAACGCAAATTCTTTAACAGATAAAATTTATGAACTAGAGGAATTTGCTCACCACCTCAAGGCAGATATTATTCTTGTGGGTGAAACTTTTTTCGACGAGAACATAACATAAAAAAAAATACGTAACTATAATGTAATCAGAAGTGACCGTGGAAGCCGAGGAGGCGGAACAGCTATATATATATTCGCAGGACATTGGACCACTCCGCCATAGACTGATAAACGTATGTAGATTAAAAAAACCTAACCAATATAACAATAAATTTATCATTGTTTAAACAAAGAAAAAAAATGTAAAAATAGCTATTTTAAAGGAAATAATCGTTTCTTAAACCATATATGGATGATAAAAATATGTATATAAAGACGTAAAATATTCATAAAAAAACATGATATTTATATAAATTGTTGAAATAACAGTTGCAAAGATCTAACTACTCTACTACAAGTAAGTAATTATTATTTCTTTATTACTTTATTACTTTATCGTTACCTATTTGTATTTTGTGAATTCTTTTAGAAATGGATTTTCTAAACAAAATTAACAAAATTGGATGTTTAGAACGAATAATTATAAAATCATTATCAGAACTCGATAGTTCAAAATATAAAATTTATCAAGCTCGAATAATTCCAACCAAATATGGGAATAAATTAGAAGAGTTTTCAATATTCCTACCAAGTCGTTATAACACTCTAAAAGTTAAACTTCTTCTTCAGTTAGACTCGGAGTCTAACTGAAGAAGAAGTTGAACTTTTGAAAGACAAATACATTCAAGTTACCTTCAATAAGGACAATAATGCTGAAATAAAATTTTACTAAGAAATTGTTTCGAAATAAAATTTTACAAAGAAATTGTCAATTAAATGATTAAAAAAAAATAAGAAAAAATATAAATAAGAATTATTTTAGTTTCAGATTTGCGATTTGCAGTAAAAAAATGTCTGAAATTATAGATTTGTCCGTTTCAAGCGATGATGAAATTTGTTTTAACCAGTTAATAGAAGAAGAAAGAACAGAAAAAAGAGAAAAAATTAGTTTAAATTATTTTAATTTAGATCATTACAAAATATGGAAATATGTAACTTCAGAAAATATTATACCATATTGCTTTAATGACAATAATCATATAAATATAAAATATTATACGTTCTTTTTATCAAATGGTAATTTTTCTTGGATTTGTAAACATTTTTGTCGTGTATGTGCAAGATCTTGGATGCAAAAATCATTTGTGAAAATATGTACACCCTTTTCCATTTAAAATTTTTGAGGTGCAGTCTACACCCATTTTAGGGTTGAAGTTATGCCATTGGTAATAATCCATTTAGGTGTCCCCCTTTATATTAAAATTGACGTGTTCGAGCGTTTTTTGCAAAATTAATGTTAAGTGGCCAAAAATTGCGCTGATAATTTTCACTGGGCCACCCTGTATAACATTTATAATTTGACTTAACATTTATAATTTTACTTTATTTATTATATATATTTCAGATGCTTGACATCGAGTGTATAGAGTGAAGTAGATGACATCCTGTGGCCACTCCAATTATGGAGGAGTGGCAAGGTTGTCTATGTTATTTACGTATAAATGTATGTATTATCTATTTTAATATTGTAAATTACGAGTAATTATATTTCAAAAATATTTCAAATTAATTTAATATTTTTTCTTTGGTACAGAACTGAAATATATATAAATACCACAAATCAGTTTTATCATTGTGCATTCTTTTTGTTGTCACACTCCTAATATTCCCAAACAATTTCATAGAATGTTAGTATAAATAAACATATTTTTTTATTCTATTTTTAGTAGTCACACGCAATCATGAGTATACAGGACAGTGAAGTATCAAGTACAAATAATTTATATCCTTTATGTGGAACACCACAAAATTCAAACGATGACGACCGGTACTGCTATGAAATCGTATTTTATTGTTTAAATCATGCTTGGCTAGGAGATGAACGAATTATGGACGTGGGACCTTTAAAATTATGTGAATATTGTTTTCGAGAAAATTGTATAGATAAAACTTGGGTTACTGAGCCCAGATTTGTATATTTTTATAAAAAAGAATGTCATAATATAAATTTACATGAATTAGAAACTATACCACAAGACTACTATCGTTGTCATAATTGCGAATGTGAATTATATACATCATGGAATAAACAAGAATGTGCCAGACAATAATAATGAACAAGAGAAAAGGTATGTACTATTTATAAAAAGAAAAAATATTGCATTATTTAAATTTTTACTTTTTTTTACAGATTTATTTACACCTCACTTACACACACACTCTGCGTTCTTATAAAATTCACCAAGTACGAGACATCAGACAGAGGGATAGTCACATTATGGCATTGTATACTTTTACCATGTATCTCAGCAGATTTTACTGTGATAAAGCGTACTCTGTTTTAAAAAATATAATAAATAAAATAAAAAAGTATATAAACAATTGTAATTTTGAATTGTGTACACATATAAATCATTCTAATTGTTGTTGTCCCATATAAATAAATATAAAAGATAGAGAGATAGAGAGGGCGGCAGGGGCAGAGGAAGATGGCGGCAGGGGCGGAGGGCGAGGGCGGCAAGAGTGAGATCTATATTATTTATCTGCACAATACACACACACACAACACATGTGGGTTGCATAGAAAAAATAAAATTCAACAGAACAACAGCAGCACACACCGCAACACACCAAGCGCATGTGGGTTGCATACAACCTAGGCGTGCGAACACTAGCTTAATACCAAGACCGGAAGCGGAAGTGATCTCGTACCTGCCAATTATACCTACTCAGGGGTGCAGATTCGGGAGGGTTGTGCAAGAAGTACGTGAAGAACTAACACACAGATAACACCGGATGTGAAGAATGGTAACTGTGGATGACCACGGTCACCGAGTTCATCCTCGGTTATAACGTGCCGCCGAACGATCCCAGGTATACTACTGTCATCAAACGACATATTTCAAAATATTCAAGACGAAACCAATGATAATAATGATGATAACAATCCATGTATTTGAGTCACAATGCTGAAAAATTTAATAATTGTTAAAGATAAAAAAGAAATGCTTGGAGAAGAAACATTTTTACCTAATTCTTTTATAAATGCTAATTATGAAGATGACTTTACTGAACTTGATTTAACAAATTATCAAACAAGTGAGAAAGAACAGATTTTATTAAATGCATATTATGTTATGGTGTGCCAAGAAAACATTTCGAATGAAGGACTAAAATACATATCTGGTTACGTTGCCTACAGATTTAGTAAAAAAATATCAAAATTTAGGTACCGAGGCTAACAAATTTTTAAATAGTAATACTCCAGATTGGATTCAGTTTGTCTCTAGAGGTCATTTGAAATATTCAAGTAATGCAATGATTATGGAAAAAGAATTTCTAAAAATTTCACATTTTTTTTTCTAACGAAAAATGCATATTGGATACTTTTGCCGAACGAACACTTGAAGGTTTGAAGAATAATATTTAAATCCCTCTGGAAGTTATACTCTGTTTAGTACGAACTAGAGCATATATAAGATTAAGAAATTATAATCAATGATTAGTTTTGAAAATTGCAAAACATAAATAAATAAAAAGATGGCGAAAATAAGAAATAAAAAGCTGTAAAAAATCATTCTTTTGTATATTTATATTCCTTTGAGTGCGAACCCAAGAAATTGTATAGGTAAGAACCAGCTAAGAATTATTTATTAAATTAAATGTAAAATTATTTTCCTTGTAGGTGAAAAGTTCGCCAAGGAACCAATAAGTTCATCAAAAGACAACTTGGATTTGCAATTTAGTTATAAGAGTTACTACCGGTTTCATAATAAATTTAAAGTCACTTCATAATTTAAATTTATTATGATGCCCGCCGTTAAAGGACCTGTATAATTTTATACTTAGGGTACATCAATAAAATATTTAATTAGATACAAATATTCTTTCTTATTTCCATTTTGCTTATTAGCGAATCTAATTTTAAATACATATTATTATTTAGTATAACTTATTTATTTTTATACAAATTATATAGCAGAACCACCCTGATTTCGTAATAAGTAAGAACATTACATCATCTTATAATTCATAAGATGCTTAGTTGCAAGGGTGTCATGTTTACTTAGTATAAAATGTACGTGAGAATGTTTTTGTAGTTAGTTATAGTTCATATGTTAACTTTGTAACTTGTAATCGCTTTTCGTAAAATAAAATAATTTTTTAAAAACGCATTTCTTCGGTTTTAAAATAAAATTGGCGCAGTCGGTAGGATTGCAAACGGCTTCACTGAGTAAATTTACAAAAAAAAACCTGTGTTAAGCCGTCGATTTCAATCGTTCATTTGCAAATCCGAATCTCGCGAAAAGTGCATTGTTGCCGAGACGATCCGTGCCGTCGCCAAGCCAGAGCCAGCATCCATCTCCAACAATCCGAGTACAACTACAAGGGAACTATCAACTCCTGGTGCCCAGAGTCCGAGCCGTCGCCGAGCCAGAGCCAGCACTAGCCACCAGCTACGAGGACGAGGAACAACGAGCAGCCTGAGGGAACATCAGAGCATCGCAGTCCGTTCCATCCCCGAAACCACAACAGGGCAAATGAAGATTGCCATCAGCACCATAGTCCTTCTACTGTGAGTCGCAAACCCATTATTCAAACTATTATACCTAGTTAATATTTAACAAGCTCATAAGCTAAACTTATAATTGTTATTTAAATATTGTTATTATATTATTAATTTAAAATGACTCCACCGCCAACTCCAGACACAGCAAACATTTTCACACATCTCAATAAGGACATACTTATGTTCCTAGACATAATCCCAAATTTTGACGGTAACAGTAAAACTCTAAGTGATATCATTACATCCACTGAAGAGGTTATTAATATTATTAATCAATCGAGCCCTTCAGAAATTACTAAAAAATTAATATTGCTATCAATAAGAAAAAAAGTTACCGGCCAAGCAAGAGAACTATTATCAGGCACAGCAACAAATTCTTGGGGTGAACTAAAAACATTTTTAATACAAAATTACGGCGATAAAAGAAATGAAGCAACTATTTTGATAGAAATTTGTGACTTAAAACAATTAAATGAATCCATTTTTGACTATCATAAAAAAATATTCGAATTATATTTGATTTATAAGAGCAAATTAGAAATTAAACTTGTAGGACAGGAATTAAAAAATATGATCGCCTTTGGTCAAATTTATGCAACCCAATGCTTTATTAAAAATTGTCGAGAACCTTACAAATCTCAACTGAGTGCCAGACACCCAACATCATTGACTGAAATAGCAAATTTAATAACAAATGATTTGCAATACGTTAAAAACCAGCCTAAACCCTCTGTACAGACAGTACACAAACCAATACCATACCAAGTCCCATCTAATGCCTTCCGAACAACACAACAATTCGTTAATAAACCATCAGTCTCAAATCAACAACCTCAATTCCCCAGACAACCCCCACAACAGAAACCCATGTATAAACCAACTCCAATGTCTATTAGTACTCGCTCGTTCCGACCCAACCAAAATAATAGATTCACACCTCAATCCAGACCTACATTTGTCGCCGAAGAACTATATAACATCGAACAAAACCCAGAAATCGAACCTGACTCAGAACAAGACTCGCAAAATTACGAAGAACTCGAATATCTTGAATTAGTTTACGAACAGAACGATAACGAAAACGTAAATTTTCCGAAAATAGCCGATCTCAATTTGAATCAATGACCATCAATATGATTAGCAATTTGCCATATCTAAAACTGCAAGACCTATACATTTTAATTGACACCGGATCCTCACAAAATTTCATCAGTAAAGATTACGTCTATAAAAATAAATCCAAGTTTAAAATTTTCAAAGAATCTTTCACCATTAATACAATGAACGGTAAATCTAAAGGAGACGAGTATACGTTTATAAAATATAAAGATAAAGAATTAAAATGTTACCTATATAATTTTCATTCCAGTTTTCACATTCTACTCGGTTTTAATGGTTTAAAAATATTAAACGCTCATATAAATTTACAAAAAGAGGTAATAACATTTTTAAATAAATACAAACATAAATTCGAATATTTCAATCAAAATTCAAAACACACGGTTTTTAATATGGAAACAATAAACGGAACAAACATTAATATCGAGCATTTAAACGACGAAGAAAAGAAAGAAGTAATAAAATTATTAAATAAATTTAATGACATAATACCTAAAGATAATGAAAAATTAACATTCACAAGTAAAATTAAGCATCGCATTAGAACAAGTGATGAAACACCTGTCTATTCTCGTAATTACAAATATCCAGAGATTTATAAAGAGGAAGTAGAAAATCAAATTTCTAAATTACTGTCAGATAATATAATCCAACCATCGTATTCCCCATGGTCATCCCCGATCTGGGTGGTGCCCAAAAAAAGTGACTCCTCGGGACAACAAAAATATAGAATGGTAATAGACTATCGCCGTTTAAATGAGAAAACTATAGACGACAAATTCCCCATCCCGGACACAACCGATATTCTAGACAAACTAGGCAAAAGTTGCTATTTCACAACAATCGATCTCATGAGCGGGTTCCATCAAATCGAAATGGACCCAAGGGATATTGAGAAAACGGCATTTAACACCAACAGTGGCCATTACGAATTCACCCGCATGCCTTTTGGGCTCAAAAACGTCCCTTCTACGTTCCAAAGGCTCATGAACTATGTTCTCCGTGATTACATTAATAAGATTTGTTTTGTCTACCTAGACGACATCATCGTACTAGGCACTAGCATTGAAGAACATTCTGAAAATATTGCCAAAATTTTCCAAAAACTTAGAGAAGCGAATTTAAAAATACAGCCAGACAAGTGCGACTTCTTCCGGAAAGAAGTATGCTACTTAGGACATATAATCACTACTCAAGGCATCAAACCAAATCCTGAAAAAATTAAAACAATTCAAAATTTCCCGCTTCCAAAAACCCCAAAAGAAATAAAATCTTTTCTTGGCCTTCTCGGATATTATCGTAGATTCATAAACAACTTTTCTAAAATCACGAAACCATTTACACTCTGTCTGAAAAAGGGAAGCAAAATTGATATTCATAACAAAGACTATTTGGAAAGTTTCAAAATTTGTAAAAACTTATTAAGCTCTAATCCGATACTGCAGTATCCAGATTTTGAAAAAGAGTTTATATTGACCACCGATGCCAGCAATTATGCTCTTGGAGCAGTTTTGTCACAAAAACATAACAACAAAGATTTACCCGTCGCTTATGCATCGCGAACTCTTAACAACCATGAACAAAATTATAGTACCGTTGAGAAAGAGCTATTGGCAATCGTTTGGGCCACGAAACATTTCAGGCAATACCTTTTAGGAAGAAAATTTAAAATTATTACCGATCATAGACCGCTTATTTGGTTAAATTCCCTTAAGGAACCAAATCAAAAATTAATTAGGTGGAAATTAAAATTGGAAGAATTTAACTATTATATCGAATATCAGAAAGGTAATCAAAATTATGTAGCTGATTGTTTGTCACGAATTAAACCTGGTTTCGAAATTAAATACAAAAACGACGATATTTTTGAAAGTAAAAATCCACTCGTTCATTGCATATCAAGAGACTTTGCAATGTCTCAAGGTTTTGCTGACCAAGTGAACCACCGGTACAAGACAAAAGACAAGATAGATAAAATTACATGTGTAGACGATAAGATTGTAATACAACCTGATAACAACAGGACGATAATTCATCTGCTAACAAAGAATAAATACTATGAAAAACCCACCATGCAAAATATCCGGCATTGTTTAAACACGTTATTGGACTATTTAATACAAAATGACATAAACGAAATAGACTTACCAAAAATCTGTACGGGATTAGATAAGAAAAAATGGCCCCAAATAAAATCCTTAATAGAAGATATTTTCCAAAACAGTTCAATAATTTTTAATGTTTTTGAAGAACCAAAAGACATCAAAATTAAAAATTACGCTAGTTCAATCGTTGTTGAAGTAGACGATCAAAATTCCTCAAGTACAGAAACAGCACATTCAGACGACGAGAAACCTTTGAATGGACTGACTTATATCGAATCACCCGTGAATGTAGGAAGAAATCAAATTGTAGTAAAAGAAGTTAATACCAAAAATCACGTAAAAATCGAAAAATTATTCAACAACAAAATTCAAAGATTTTACCTATACCTCAATAAAGTTAATTGCAATAAAACTATTATGGAATTCATAAAACAATACCTACAGCCCGGAATAAATTACTACTGCCTAATACCTGAACAGTTCATCAAAACCTTTAATGCCGTACTCCAAATTATGTTCAGATCAAATTCATATAAACTAATCTCTTGTAAAAACTTAATAACTGACGTACAAGACAGAGACGAACAAGTACTAAAAATTAGCCAATATCATGAAGGAAAAACAAACCATCGTGGTATTACAGAAACTTATCAAAAGCTAAAACAAACAATGTATTGGCCAAACATGCAAAAAGACATACAAAATTATATAAATCAATGCGAAACGTGCTTATTAAATAAATACGAAAGAAATCCGATACAGATACCTAACATTTTAACCCCCACGGCAAATAAACCCCTCGAAAAAATCCACATAGATCTACTATCTCTAGAAAAAACAAAGTTCCTGACCATCGTAGACAGTTTCTCTAAATTCGCTCAAGCCTACGAATTAAAATACCAAAATGCAATAACTATTATCAACAAATTAATGAAATATTTCTCGCACTATGGTATCCCTTTAGAAATAATCGCTGATAACGGCAAAGAATTTAACAATCAAATATTAACTAATTATTTGAATATCAGAAAAATTAAAATCAACTTTACGAGTATTGACAACCCTAAATCAAATGGAATCGTCGAAAGATTTCATAGTACCTTAATCGAACATCTTCGAATTCTTAACCAAAATAAAATATTTAAAGAACAAAAATTAAAAGAAAGAGTAAATTACGCATTAATCGCATACAATAATTCTATACATTCGGTCATTAAACAAACACCCCTTAATGTTTTATTCGGACATTTAAATTTAAATAATATTAATCAAACCGACGAAATAGTCGTAGACTCCTACATTCAAAACCATAAAGAAATGATGCAGGAAGTTTATAATCAAATTAAAGAGAAATATTCTAAAGAACCTGGGAACACAATCGACCTACCCGAGCAAGTATATTTAAAACAACATAAAAGAAATGTCGGTAAATGCGAAAAACCTAAATTTAAAATAATAAACGTAAAAAAAATAATTCCCGAAAGATGTCAAATCATTGATAATAAAAATAAAAAACATAAACTAAACCAAATTAAAAACCCACGTGCTGTTGCAGATACACAACCATCGGACATCCCGAGTTGCTCAAAAATGAAACCGGAAACCCCGGCATAAACATAGTAATGTTAGGCGATGCGTACGTTCAAACGCATGAAAAGTACATTTTTGTTAATCTAAATCTCGATAACGTATTAAACCAAATAAATAATCTACTAAAGAATAAACATAAACTTTACATTGAACTTCAACCCTTAACCCTATCATCCTCTAACGGCACTTTCAATAACAGCATGAACATCTTAGAAAATATAATCAGTAAAATAGACTCCAAAAAATACATATTCACAAAACGACATAGACGCGGTCTTATTAATGGTCTTGGTTCTATCATAAAAAGTATTAGCGGTAATTTGGACGCTTCAGACGCGGAAAAATACGATAACTTAATAAATAAATTATCCACCAATCAAGAAATTCTAAAAAATAACCTAAACTCTCTAATTTGACACAATAAAAATTTAACAAACCAATTTAATAAACAATTAGATTTAATCAATCAGAATAATATTAATATTATGCAAAATCTAGCGTCATTAAAAAAACAATTGGGATTTATATTAGAAGCCCATGAAATTCAACATGTTAAAAATCTGTTTAACGAATTGATTCATATAGCGAATCAACTATACATTACACTAATTCAGATCGAAGAGACACTCACCTTTTGTAGCTTAAACACCCTCCATTTTGGACTCTTATCGCGAGAAGAAATAATTAATATGATTCAGAATAAAATTAAAGAACCAATAAACAAAATCATTATAAATAACTGGGAAAGTAGCCATTTAATTAAAACATATTGCCAATATGACAACTTGAGCCTAAGAATGATAATAATTATTCCAATTCCTGAATATAAAAGTCACCTAATCCAATTTACTCCAATACCCACTTCTTTGTCCGATAATTACCATACTCTAAACATTATACCTGGATACTACGAAGAACAGAATTGTCAAATTAGAAAATTAAAGGAATGTATTAAAATCGATATATCAACCCACTTCTGTCAAAAAGAAAATAATGTTATCGATACTTGCTTAACAAACCTGTATTGTCATCACGATAATAAACATTGTAATTATATTAAAGTCCACAATAAGAACGAAATATTTCAGATTCCCAATACGAATGTAAAATATTTATACTTACCAAATGAAGAAGACATAAAACTTGAATGCGAACAAGATGTATTACAGAAGAAATTAAAAGGAATATATTCCGTAAAGAATTGTAAAGTCAATAATGATAACTACGAATTTCACAAGTCAGTGGGCAAAATACTTAAATTTAACTTCGATAATAAATCACCCACAAAAATCATTAATAAAACCATAAGCATAAAATCTTTGGAAAAAATTACTTTAAATGATCAAGCCACAGTGAAATTAGATAATTCTTATTCGCATTCGAACATTAACAATATTTGTACACGAATAGTTGTAATAATTATATTAATCGTTATATTAATTAAGCTTTTTAAATTATGTAAAAGTAAATACGACATCTATAAGAATAAAACAAAATTTAGACCAAAAAACGAAGTCATCTCTTTGGAAGAGATACCTTCATCTAACAGGGGAGGAATTATATAGCAGAACCACCCTGATTTCGTAATAAGTAAGAACATTACATCATCTTATAATTCATAAGATGCTTAGTTGCAAGGGTGTCATGTTTACTTAGTATAAAATGTACGTGAGAATGTTTTTGTAGTTAGTTATAGTTCATATGTTAACTTTGTAACTTATAATCGCTTCTCGTAAAATAAAATAATTTTTTAAAAACGCATTTCTTCGGTTTTAAAATAAAATTTACATATGTTTGCATTTAATTATTATTAAACAATTATTATAGTAAACAAATTTATTAACTCATACGTTTGAAATTATTACGTAAGTTTAAATGTTCATAGTTACAATAGAACCTCAATACAATTTATTTGTATACTTCAAAACAACTAAACAAAATTTTTGTTTACTGGCTTAATTTATTATAAATATTTAATTTGTTAATACCATTATGCCCCACATTTATTCTAATATTCAATAATTTGAAATTACGGGTATAAAAACAAATTTCTACTGTACTACAATAGTACTTCATATTTGTCTCACGCTACATGTCCCGCACGTGACGTCACAACTGTGAGAGCGAGATAGCACTACATGCGCGATAGTACACCATTCTTCTCCTTGCACCATGGGTGGAGTCACTTCACAGAACCAGGATAAGATCGAAGAAGTGGTGGTGGCCTCTATTTACTCAATTATTGGACATAGCCGTTGTAAACACATGGAGACTTTTTCAAATAGTTTATCCAGATGAACATGTATCCCTTCTGGATATTCGCAGAAAAATTGCTCTCGCTTATCTTGCAAAAAACACAAGCTCCGCTCCGAAAAGACCACGACCACAGAAGTCAAAATTATTAGGAGGACGTGTCTACGTATATGTTAGATTTGATAGGGTCAATCACTTGATTATTCCAATAACTACCCAAAGATGTGCTCAATGCGGCAAAAAAACAAAACGTATTTGCGGAAAATGCGATGTTGCCTTACATGACTGCTGTTTTGCGCCATTCCATACAAAATATTTTTTTTAAACATACTGTAGATATATATATTTTTGTATTAAAACATTGGCCCCTATTACGATCTCACTTTTATAATAAAATCGCGATTTTAACGCTCACTTTTACATCAAAATCTTTTGTAAAAACGACCGTTAAAATCGCGATTTTGTTATAAAAGCGAACTAGCTTACTTTTATAATAATATCGTGATTTTAACTTTCAATTTTACATAAGATTATGGTGTAAAAGTGGGCGTTAAAATCGCGATTTTATTATAAAAGTGAGCTCGTAATACGAGCCAATGTGTTTATTATCATAGTATGTTATTTTTGATATTCTCCAAATATTATTGGAACATGCACATTTAAAAAATATATACCTGATATGCCGCCATTGTCCTAATAATGGGACGGCCCTTCATAACTTACCTTTAGAACTAATTCCGTATGTTTTATCAAAAACTTGTTTTTTAGAACTCAAATTAATATATTTTTACTGAAAAGGTATTCTTTTATTGATCATTAAATTGCGACGGGTATTGGGTTAAAAGCATATGTATGTGAAAGGTTTAATCGAACACTCAAAATAAATATGTGGCGTCTTTATAATTATCAGGGATCTCATAACTAGTTAAAAATATTATCAAATTTAATTAATAACTATAATAATAAAGTACATAGAACAATACATATGAAACCTGTTGACGTGACTAAAAAAGTAAAGAAATATTTATTAAAAAATGTTTATAATAATATTAAGATTTGTTACAAAGGCAAATACAAAGTAGGTGATTTTGTAAGAATTAGTAAACATAAACATATATTTCAAAAAGGATATGAACCTAATTGGTCAACAGAAATTTTTGTAATCGATAAAGTTCAATGTACAAACCCGATTACTTACAATTTAAAAGATCTACAAAATAATCCAATTGAAGGTGGTTTTTACGAATATATTCATGACGATTGGGTGTAACACTCATATATTTTGGTAAAATACCATATCCTCTAGCAGTGTCTGTAAGAGAATAATTCCTAACTTTGTCACCGCCACCCGCTTCAATGGCGGGTTTAATAATTTCTCTGTATTTTTTACTTCGATTGTTATTAAGTCTATTTAACTTATTATAACCATATCTGTGCGCATTTTTACTTAGAACTATGTCAATGTAATTTTTTCGATCTTCTTCTGTATCATTTTAATATATTTTTTTTTGAAAAGCAACTAGTATAGACCAGGTTTACCTTCATACCATTTATCATTTATCTTTAAATCGTTATTGTTAATTTCAACTTTTGAATTTCCAATCATCCAATCTCTATTTGAAGTCCGACGAATACCATAAATATTATCCGTATCTCTATAATTAAAAGTTAAGTAGAATTTAAAATATTCTGCAGCAATGCTACCCAACAAATCATTAAATTCTTCACGTGTTTCAACAGATTTTTCCAAAAGATGTTGTATAATTTTTGTGGGTGATTCTTCGCAATCTGTTTGCGCTATATTTTCATTGTCAAGTACAAGTGGTGTTGTTCTTGGTATTTGAAAAGACATCCTACTAACTTTATGTTTTTTAAAGAGTAAATGTAGAATAAAATGTATCATCATGACTTCTTTTAGGTGATTGTTTTACAGGTGACACGTTATCTGGTAATTCTAATTTTATTTGTTCTTTTTTAACTTTTTTTTGCATATGGGATTACAATTTAGACCACCAAATTTCAGCGAGTTGTGGCACTCGAGATCACAAAATAGACCACTTACAAAATTGTGTATATTTAGCTGCACATCGACGAAAATTGTAAACCATCTATTCACGTGTCCCTTATACAGTACCCGTGACTACTTGGTGAAGTTACAGTCTTCAGTGCCTTCTTGTATTAACAGTACATACATTTAATTTTGTGAAAGTGAGGTTATTAAGTAGATCTTTTTTAATATAGATTATAAACTAAGGTAAGTTTATATTTTTTAATATCGTTACGTAATCAAAAATTATTTCAAATCAATTGTAATTATCTGTTTTTGATGATTCCCGATTTTGGACACATATGCAGCAAGACACTATTTAATCTTTTATTTATTGTTACAGTTTAGTTGCAATATAGCATCTAAACAAGTTCTAAATCTAAAAGAATTAAGCTTAGATGACGTTTATGCTTTTATAGAACCTATTTGTGAGTTTGAATGTATACCGAGTGATTCGGAATCGGAAGTTTGGGACACAGACGAGGAAGAATATCCGGTAGCATCCGCTGTTAGCGAGAATGTTGTCGCTAATTTTGATTTAGAAGATTCCGACGATGATTTGCCACTGTCAGCATTTATAAATAGAAAGGCAGTGGAGGGAAGTAATGAGAGTTGAAAAATTGATAATATTTCTTGTGTAAGACCACCATCGGATTTCCAGTCACAGTTTGGTTTAGCAGATGAAATTGCCGACCTTGATAACCATACATGTTCTCCGTATATTCTATTTAATAAGCTGCTAATTAAAGAATTATTAAAAAATATTACCTTCCAAACTAATATATATGCTGAACAAGCACATCAACGTAGTAATAAACGATACACTCCTGAAATAAAAACATTCATAGGGCTCAATTTACTTATGGGGATCAAAAGGTTACCTAGTTACCGTGATTATTGGTCTATACAGGATAATTTAAATGATTCTTACATTTCAAAATTTATGCCTGTCAACAGATTTAGTTGGCTTCTGAGCCATATACACTTGAATGATAATTCAATAATGCTGAGTAGAAATGATGCCAATTTCGACAAGCTATATAAAGTACGACCGTTTATAGATGATTTAAAAAGGAATTTTAAGAAAGTTTACAATCCCTATTGCTGCATCTCTATACATGAATCGATGATTAAATTTAAAGGGCTTAGTACGCTCAAACAATGCATGCCCAAAAAGATTAAACGTGTTTATAAAGTTTGGGCTCTAGCTGACAGTGAGGGCTATTTGTATGATTTTGATATATACACGGGAAAAACTAAGAACTACGTAGAACATGGTTTAGGAGAAAAGGTGGTGTTACGATTAATGGAAGGATTAGAACACAAAGATCATTGTTTATTTTTTGACAATTATTTTACAACCTATAATTTATTGAATAAATTGAAGAAAAAAGGTATAAATGCTTGTGACACTGTGATGGCAAACAGAAAAAACTTACTTAAACTAATAAAAGATAAGTACCTAAAACAAGGAGAATATGACTATAACATAAGCAATGATGGGATTAGTATCGTTAAATGGAAAGGTAAAGGAACAGTCCACATTCTTTCAAATTTCCATGATACACAATCTACAAACGAACTAAAAAGGCGAGATAAAGACGGATCAACAAAAGAAATTTCATGCCCTCATGCTCTAGCAGAATACAATAAAAACATTAATTGTGTAGATCGATTTGATCAACTTAAATCGACTTACGAATTTGATAGAAAAAGCAAAAAATGGTGCATGAGAATTTTTTGGCATTTTATAGACAGCTGTGTCGTAAATAGTTATGTATTATATAAACTAAAGAAATTGCCGCCTATTACTTTGAAGAATTTTAGACGAAGAGTTACTGATGGTTTACTTGCGAAGAAAGTGGTTGATATTAAAGCAAAAGAAGAAAACTATGAAGAACCTATAAAAAGGAAAAGTTGTAAGGTGCCTCCAGAAGTTAGATTCACTTCGTCATCGCATCAACCCGTCAGATCTACTGCATGTACTGTATGTGAAGTTGGATTATGCCTTGGAAAAACTAAAGATTGTTTTCAAAGGTATCACACCAATACAAATTAAATATCATTTCCATTATTTCATAATTATTGTAAAAAACAATCTTTAGTTGTTATAGTCTCAAGTTGCACAATACTGCAATATATGGACCACCCTGTATACGCCATTTTGTTTATATTTTTATATTTCTTTTTGCTCAGAATAGTATATTTTGTTCATATTTCATAGAATAAACTTTTAAAAAGTACTTTTTTTGAATTTTTATTTCTCGTGCAACACGGGCCTAGAAAATAAGAAAAATTTATTGATCGAATACGACTATATCAGATATAAAATATATTTCTTTATTGTATACGTATAATGTACTAATAAGTAAAAACAATTTTGCAGTTTCCTAATAATGAGTGTTATTACGCCACATTCTTTGTATTATCTCGCACAAGCGCAAGTGATGACACAAATTAAGTATTTTGCCGATATGGACAGGGTAAGTGTGACGTCAGTGTATTGCGGGTTGTTGGAATTTATTTCAAACCTTTCCAAACAACAGGTGAGTACATGTTATTTTGCCATAAGAGTTTCTTTTGAATTTAATTACAATTATATTAGAAATAAATAAGAAGGGAAAGGGTTTATTTCACATTTTATATATGGAGTAGACTATTTCCCAATTTTTTTATGCATTGTATAACCTATTATAAATCTATAAAACGTTATTAACTTCTGTTTTCAGGTTATGTTTTATGTTTACATGTGTCATTTTGAAATATATATGAATCAAATTTGTATTTTTAAATAATAATTGATTATGTTTATTCAAAATTGTTATTAAATAATTTCTTTTTCAGTTTTTCATGATGGTAATGTGTTTTGCGCCAGACTGTACAGCATTACAGCGAACAAAGGATTTGTAATTTTTTTTTGTTTCCCAACTAATCAACAAGAAAAAAAAATGGATAGGATTAATTAGGTACATTGTTTATACTATAAATACAAATCTTATTAATCAGCAATCAAGTGAATACGTAAATATTCAAGATCTTTTAATTTTTTCTAGACGTGAAAGACCACCAAGTAAGTACAGTCTCGTTTGTAGCTGTCATTTTCAGAACGGGGATAGAAATAATCGGCCAACCATCTTTGGTCATAATATTAAAAAAGAAGTACTTTTGCGTCGCCCGAAAAACGGTAATTGTATGTTATTATTATTTATAAACATTTTATTCAAGTACGTGTTAATGTTGTGTAGGAAAAGAAATGTAAAAACAAAAACAGAGGATAATTTACGGGTATCTGATTTGACGACAGCATTCGAAGAAGCTTCACTTTCGGCAGAACTACCATCAACTTCGCAAAAGTGTATATTGATTCTTCAGACCCTATACCTTCAACTTCAAAAGAATGTACTGTTTCTTCGAATCCAATGCCATCAACATAGCAAGATTCTAGTTCATATGGAGAGGAGTCATTAGCATCAACATCTATTGGCACTAGTCGTGCAGTTAGTCGACTATCAGGTGCGTCTGTAGAAGCCGAAAACTATTTTTTAAAAGAGGAGCTAGAAAATGTAACCCGACAGTTGGAGTTTTTAAAAACGTGTTTTTCTTATGAACATATTAAAAATAATGATGCTCATGTTTTGTTGTATACTGGAATTCCAACAGCTAATTTATTCAAAACATTGTTCGAATTAATGAATGGATTTCAGTTAAATTACTACTCGAAGTGGTCAGTTACTAAAATAACTAAAATAGACCAATTATTGCTAACTTTAATGAAATTACGGATAAACATGCCACATGAAGATTTAGCTGTAAGATTTAATTGTATTAAACCAACTGTTACAAACATCGTAATGACTTGGATACATGCTCTACATGCAGTCTTATTTGAACAATTGACACATATTCCCACAAGACGTAAAAATAAAACCTACTAGCCATCGTCATTTTCCGATTTTACAAATTGTAGAGTAATATTAGATTGCACAGAAGTATCTACAGCCGTGCCTAAAAATATTCAAACTCAAACATTAACATACAGTTCATATAAACATAAAAACACATGGAAGGCATTAACTGGCGTTGCTCCCAATGGGGTGGTCGCATTTGTCAGTAAACTACGATACCGACACGAAGAACAAGAAGAAGAGGCGAACGTAGAATCGCAATGGTGGTACTTGCTTTCGTTTTTTAGCCCATGAGCATATATTTATGTTAAACATTAATAAAATTCTATTCTATTACAAATAAAAGTATTAAAAGAAGTCACTAAATCATTCATCCGCACGCATCCTACATATATATATATATATATATATATATATATATATATATATATATATATATATATATATATATATAGGAGAGGACATAGTACTAATTCTTGCCTATTAAATATAGTTGATGAAATGATAAAAAAATTTGACAATTCAAAAGTTACTCTCCTTATCCAGATAGACTTTTCTAGAGCTTTCGACATGGTGGATCATAATTTGTTATTAGCAAAATTAAAATATTATAACTTCGGTTGGAGTGCTTTACAATGGTGTTCTAATTACTTGGTTAATAGGTCTTTTCAAGTGTCAATGTCATCAAATATGGACTGCATCCAATCAAAAATCCTAACTTTAACTCGAGGCGTGCCTCAAGGTAGCATTTTAGGGCCACTCCTGTACTTAATTAATGTTTCTGACTTGCCAAATATTATAAAACATTGCAGTGTTCATTCTTATGCGGATGATACCCAGATATTAGCATCAATAAATAAAAATGAGGTAAACAGTAATTTAAAATTTATTAATGAAGATCTTCAAAATCTTTCTGATTGGGTATATAACCATGGGCTTTTAATAAATGCAAATAAATCGTCACTGTTGGTATATGGGTCTAAAGAAACACCTACTATTATTCTTGATGGTTCTATTCTCAAACGTAGTACTGTGATCAAGAGTTTGGGTTTATTTATTGACGAAAATCTATGTTTCCGGGAACATTTAAATAAGAAATTAAGTTCCGCCAAATTTAAACTTAAAATGTTATACCAGTACCGTACTTTACTCTCTCCTGAGATAAAACTACGACTAGTAAAGTCATTAATATTCCCGATTATTGAATAATTGTGCTTGTGTTTACGTACCTAATTTAACATTAACTGATAAAAAGAAAATTGATTTGTTCCAAAATTGTTGCCTTAGATATGTATTTAGGATACGTAAATATGATCACATATCGCAATATCGGGCATCGACGTCATTGCATTTCATTGATACTAGGATAAAAATACTTCTTCTCTGTCTTATACATAAAATAATAATTACAGGATATCCAGAATATGTATCTGATCGACTTATAATTAAAAAAAATAAATTTAATTTACATAATAATGATTTGTTTATAGTACCATCTTTCAATAAAATTAAATTTAAAAGCTCTTTTTCGTACTTAGCTCCTACACTAACAATATTCCAAACAATTTAAAATCTCTTTCTTATAGTTCATTTGTAAACCATTTGAAAATCTTAGTTCTTTAATATTTCTTTGTAAAATAATAAATTTATTTCTTTTTCATGTACATGTAGATATATGTAGATTTATATACTTCTTTTTTATTCTTATTTTTTTCTGTATTGGTTAGGTGGAAGATCAGCCTTGGCTGAACCTCGCCTTTGAGTGTTTATCTCAATAAAGATTATTATTATTATTATTATTATTATTATTATTATTATATATATATATATATATATATATTTCATATTATTCTTTATTTTGTAATACTGTATTAATAAAGTGCCTTACATAAAAGTTTTCTAAATAATTTATGTTTGTTTTCCATTCCTCATTTCTGTGTATTTGTGTTACTACAGTTTCTTTCGTTGTCCATATAACTAAATAACAAATCTTTTTATTAACTATGTGAAGGAGGTCTTGAATCTGATCATAATAATAGCGCTGTTCATTTATAAATAATTGCCTATTGTCATTAAAATAAATGATATAATTTTCATTATTTTTTAAAGCTTGTGACAAACAATCATTCCTATAACTAAATGGACATTTTACTTCTACAAGTGCGTCGTTTTGTACCAATCCATCCGGACTTGCTCCCAAAAAAACCATTTTCCCGTTGGCGTAACTGGCAAAGAAGTTGTGGCAGAAAATGCTTCTATGGCTTCTTTTTCGTGAGTGAGTGAGTAACATACATGTGTTTTGGGAGAATTTTTGTTTAATTTTTATGAATATTAATAAACTGTTTCTATATTAAAAAAAAAAAAATGAAACAACCAATTATACTTCATCGAACAACAATAGTGAAAAATAATAGAGAATAATATATATTTACCATGAAGGCGTTTAAAAAGTGAAGGAGGAAAACGATTTTTTCTGCAAGCATGCAATACCACACCAAAATTGCTGGCAGTTAAGCGATGTTTTCTTATTAACATCCATGTTTCGTTTTCACTCTGCCCAACTGTTTCAGTTGCAATATTTTTTATAGTTTCTTCATTAACTTGAAGTTTATTTTGTAAATATTCCCATTTATTAGTTGTCTTGAAATAATCCTCAAGGAAAATAATATCTTCTACTAATGGTACAAGTAAATGCAGCTGTTCTGACGGTTCCTGTTTCAGTAACCATACCAAACCAATATTTGTCCCTTGTAGTTTGTCGTGTAACTTATTTATTTCTTCATTAGTAACTTTTCTGTCTATAGCCTTGTATGGTTTAGAAGGGAAAATATCCTCACAAGTCAATACTTTTTCTTCTACATTCTTCTTTGGTACATTCCATTTACACGCTTGGTCGGTAATTGATATGTTATGGTGTCCAAATATTAACAGTGCTGCTATATGATGACATTTAATACCTTCTGGACAATTACATTTCGCTGCTATTATGTCCCCATTAAACTCAATCTGTAATACTCAACTGTAGTATAAAAGAATATTTATAAATAAACGTATAACTTGCCTCAACTTTATAGGCACTTTTCTTCATGCTAGCATGTACTTCACCCTTTAATATATATAAATCAGAATTAAAATCCATTTTAATTACATGTCCAGATTCCAATGCATTTTCCCCATGACCTATACTATATTGTCATCATCAAAAAATGACATTATGGCTGATAATTTCACTACATATTTCGAAGCTATGTTGTTATTAATAGATTTCAGTATAATAGTAATTATTAAGAAGCAAATATAGCTCAAATTTCAAAATAACCCATGTAAACATAAAACATAATAATGTAACAAGCGCGATTCTTCCAAATTGCATTGTCAGTTGTATTTAGTAATACTTCAATAAACCGCGCTTGTACGCAATGTATTACCTCTGAATTGCAGTTTAGTAATTGTGACGCAAATTAAATTATACAAAAACTGCAAATATCGATGGACGTCAATGATCGCAAAAGTTGTATGTAAGACATTCCATCGATATTTGCGAAGTATATAATGACTCGATCAACTTAATGCCGGGGTTAGTTAGTCAATCGGGAATTGACAGGTATGTTGTTTCGGTCAGTTTAACTTATTTGTTTGGTTTTGTTTATTGGTTCCTTTATAATTCATAGTGTAATTATTATTTGTTAAATATATTATTCTTAACTTTGTCAACATAATTTACGTCGTAAAGTTTATTTATTCGTGCATCCTGTCCATCCTCTCTACTGTGAGAATCTCCAGGGAAAGGTTCATCGCCGTGGATTATCAGGTAAATATATCTTTTCCTTATTCAATAATCAGCACGTGAACAGATCTGTGCTCCACGGTCACAGTCACTGTTACAATTGGCGCAGTCGGTAGGATAGTAAAGGTTTTTTTACTATTAAAAAGTTAGGCTTGATTATTGACGAGACATTATGCCCGAAATTACAATCGTCGTGACAACAACGACACCTACGCTTTCGACAATGACAACCGCGACTACTACCACGACAACTGCAATGTACGCACCTATACCATCCACTGTACCCATTTCTATAAACCCACAGTAAGTAATACCACCGCACAGTTATTAAGTTATGCTCCAACTGCACCCACATCACATTATGCCCCGTTTTCCTACCATTTACCAAATCTGATAGCAACAGATTTTCAAAAACCTCCTGTAACTCATCCAGGTCCTTCATATTCCCCTCCAGAACATGCCGTGTTCAGCAACCCAAATTCCATGTCCGCATTGAAGTCAATAGAGACATATTCGGGAGGACAAGATTTAGAAGCGTTTTTGGATAATGTAGCAACGGTAGCTGAATGTTACCAACTAACCGAGTTACAGACTTTTACCGCGATTAAATTAAAATTGCGAGAAGAAGCAAGATCGTATTTCTATTCTTTGCCGCCAGACGAGAGACCAAAAACTACGATAGAAATGCGGGAATGGCTTATAAATTTGTTTGGAATAAAATTAGATGTAGGTTCAGCAAAACGTGAATTTTTCAAAATTTTTCGAAAACGTGATGAAAGCTTACAAAAATTTGCATTAAGATTAAAAATAGCGGCGGCAAACGTTTTTCCATTGGTGGGTGAGAATGAAATGCAAAGATTCAGGGCAAAAGTAAAACGAGAGAAACAGTTTTTGGACGGGTTAGAAACCAGACTAGCGAACGAAATTTGTCGGATAAAACAATTTGAAACTATAGAAGAAGCTTTACCGTATGCTCAACATTGCGAGGAAGTTTTAAATAGGCTTTATAAAGAAACCAGGGCTGACTCTCATAAATTAAATATTAGAGCGATGACCGTTGAAAAATCTGCTAAACCGACAACAACAAGGGCTCAGGTGACAAATAAACGCGCTGACACACAGAAAAATAAAACTCAATTAACGACTTGTCAGCGTTACGAACAAATGCGAGGCCGATGTTTTAATTGCGGTAGTTTGGATCACATAGTAGCCACTTGTCCAAGTCCAAAACAGAAATTTTATTATGCTTGTGTTAAGGCAGGACATAGGGCAACAGATCAGACTTGTCCTATAAACTCCAAATCTGCCTAGACGACAACCCAACGTCTGGCAGAATACCTACCGATGTCGTTAAAGTTGTTCCAAGGGTCGCTGATGTCAGTGAAGATATAACTAAGCACATTATTTTCCAAATTAGTAATTCGGATTATAGCTTTCTTATTGATTCGGGTGCTGCTGTATCTTTAATTAAACGTTGTGTTGTAGAAAAGTTAAATTTGTCGATTTTTGATTCAGAAGAAGTTTTAGTAGATGTTTCTGGCAATAGTTTACCGAATGACGGTGCGGTCATTATTAGCTTAAATATTGGTTCCAGAAAAATTAAACATCGTTTCGTGGTTTGTCCAGACGATTTGTGCTTTAAATCGGATGGATTATTAGGTATCGACTTTTTAATAGAGCATGATGTTACGATTGGTTTTAAAGACAATACAGTGGTAATTAATAAGACAAAAATTAGTTTATCTGACATCAGAAGGAATTATAACTCTAGCGATATTTGTAGTGTAAGTCATTCACCGGTTAGTGAGATTCAAGTTTCGCCCTCGTTAGCAGTTTTAGAAAATAGTTCAAGGTTGGATTCTAATAAAGTAACTTTAGATTCCGTTAAGGGTAATTCAGAAGCAATTGAATCTCCCGTGGCGTTAACTTGTGATTCAAATCTCGCAAAAAGTTCAGATGATAATAGTAAGTGTTATCAAAATTTTGATTCTGGCGCGAAGAGTTTTTCGAGTAAACAGTCTTCAGTAGTAAAACTAAAAAACGAAATACAGATTCCACCGCTCCACACGGCTGTTTGTTCCGTGCGTCTAGATCCGAGAACGCCTGATGGGTTGTATGTACTAGAACCGAAGGACGTTAACATACCGGGTGTTTTGGTTGCACGTACACTAATAAATTATACGCAAGCAGAAAAGGACGATATACCGCCCCAGATTTTAAATGTAGGCTCTGAAAATATTAACATTAATACAAAAACCCCCATTTGTTATGTGGTAGCCGCTGATTTAATCTTAGAAAACAAAACTGATAAGGATGTAGACAAAAAGGCTGTAGCAATAAACGTTGTAAATTCTGTAGAATTTCTAAAAGAGTTTCAGTTTGACCATTTAGATAACAATCATCGGGATAAATTAAAATCGTTTTTATTAAAACATGCTGATATTTTCAAGCCGAAGAATGAATTACTGAAAAAGACCTCCATGGCTCAACATAGAATCATAACGGAACACGAAAACCCTGTGGCATGGGCTCCATACCGAGTACCTTTTAGTCCTCGCCAAGTAATGAAAAATTTAATAGCCGAAATGTTAGAAAATGATATTATTTGTCCCTCTACCAGTCCATATTCAGCACCAGTAGTTTTAGTTGAAAAGAAATCCTCTACTGGTGATTCATCATTTAGATTTTGCATTGATTATAGAGAACTAAATAAAATTACGAAAAGAGACTTTTTCCCTATTCCAAATTTACATGATACGATTGATCAACTCGGTAAAGCTACTAAATTTACTACGCTGGATTTAACGAAAGGATTTTGGCAGGTCGAAGTGGATCCTCGGGATAGAGAAAAAACAGCTTTCTCTGTTCCATAGGGCCACTACGAATACAAAAGAATGCCTTTCGGTTTGTTGAATAGCCCCAGTACTTGGCAACGACTTATGAATACTGTTTTGTCGGGACTCACGGTGACCCACTGTTTTGTCTACTTGGACGATATTATTTGTTTTAGTTCAGATAACGTCGACGAGCATTTAAGTAAATTAGAATTAATATTTGACCGCTTGCGTGATGCTAATTTATCTTTAAATCCAAACAAATGTAAGTTTATGCTGAGTGAGACAAAATATCTGGGTCACGTAGTAAGTAGTAACGGAGTGAAACCTGATCCCGATAAGATAAACGTCATCAAAGAATACCCGAGACCGAGTCATGCCACAGACATACGCGCGTTTCTTGGTTTTGTAGGTTTTTATCGCAAATTCATACCAAATTTCGCTGATATAGCTTTACCACTAACAAAATTAACGAAGAAAGATTCCAAATTCGAATGGTCAAATGAGGCTGAAAAATCGTTTATTTCGTTGCGCGACTCATTAATCAAAGATCCTATACTAAAGTACCCCGATTTCGAAAAACCCTTTATACTTTGCACGGATGCGTCTGCTTTCGCAATTAGTGCTATTTTATGTCAAACTTATGATGGCCAAAAGTTACCCGTAGCGTATGCAAGTCGACAATTGAGTAAACCAGAACAAAATTATAGCGCTACGGAAAGAGAATGTTTACCTTTAGTTTGGGGTATCAAACACTATCGTTGCTACTTATACGGCCAACAATTTAAAGCCATTGTTGATCATCAGCCCTTGAAATGGTTAATGAGTATGTCAGAACCCAATAATCGGTTACTCCGCTGGTCATTACACTTATCTGAGTACGATTTTACGGTAAAGTATCGACCTGGAAGAATACATTCTAACGCTGATATTTTATCACGAATCAAACCAGTTAGAGTATTGTTTCAGAAAAATTATGAACCTATTATTGGGGACCGTAACTCTATAAAGCGTGATCAGCTAAACGATCCAGATATTGCGTCGATCATAGAAAACGTGCATAATGATAACTCATACTTTCTAGATGACGACTGTATTCTGTACAGAAAAACAGAGGACGAGAGATTTGAGAGTAAGTTAGTAATACCAAAAATCTTAAGACGTCACATTATGCATGCATGTCATGATTCGCCATTATCAGGACACGTAGGTTTCGATAAAACGTTTGGGAAAATTTGTTCAAGATTTTTTTGGCCTAAACTTAGAAAAGATGTGAAAGAATATGTAGATAAATGTATTTCCTGCGCTCAGCGTAAATCCTCGCCACACTTGCGTCCCGCTCCCTTAGTGAGGTCCGAACTTGCTTCACGTCCGTTTGAACGAATCGCTATGGACGTAGTTGGACCTTTACCCATGACTTACATTGGGTACAAATACGTACTAACAATACAAAACTCTGCCACTCGATATCTAGAAGCGTTTCCTATGAAAGAACAGAATACGGAAACGATAGCAAAATTATTTGTAAAAGAAATAATTTTAAGACATGGGACACCAAGACAATTATTGACTGATTTAGGGACTCCGTTTATATCCAAATTTTTTAAAGAAGTATGCAAAGTTCTAAATATAGAAAAACTGCATACGACAGCTTATCGCCCGCAAACTAACGCTAACCTTGAACGGACACACCGGACACTGAAAGACATGTTGTCGCACTACATAAACTCAGAACATCGAGACTGGGATGAATGGCTGCCTTATGCAGTCTCAGCATTTTGTAGCGCAACACATTCAATGTTAGGTGAAAGTCCGTTCTTTTTGCTTTTTGGTCGCGACATCGAACTTCCATTTGACGAGATATGTAGACCGCTTAGAACACGGTACGATACGGACACTAATTACGTAGCCGAATTTATGCAACGACTTAAAATAGCTCACATTAGAGCTAAAGAGTTTCTAAACAACAATCTCGATCGCGTGCATAAGAATTTTAACAAAAAGGCTAAACCCATTGATTTTCAGTTAGGGGATAGAGTTTACTTATTTACCCCCACTGTCAAAGTAGGGACTAGTAATAAGTTAACAAAAAAATGGACAGGGCCGTACCGTATCGTCGATGTAAAGAATGTTAATGCGGTGATAAAAGAAATTTTTGGTAGACGCACAATGAAAGTTCATGTCAATAGGCTAAAAAGATGTCATTTGACGCAAGCCGACTTAGAACAATACGATGAAACCCAATACCTTTCTTCCGACTGTGCAAATAACGAAAATAGCGACGATAATGCAGGAAGTAATTTGATCTTTCCACAAGCTGAAAAAAACGTTTCATCCGGCGAAAATGAACAAATTAATAAACAGATTGTTACAGATTCGGTTAACGCAAGCAATTCACACAACGAATCTTCGGGATCAAGTGAGCAAGAGTCAATATTTGAGACGACCGCCGACTCTGTCGCAACTACCCTGACAGAACCAGAGATTCCTAGTGCACCAGCACCAGAACGTCGACGTTACCTGACAAGAAGTTGTGGGAACGTGCCCGACGAGCCGTGGATTAGGAATTCTAGGATATAGACTTATAATACACTTTTGTTTTGTTGTGTAAAGATGGATTTGTATTGTCTAATAGTAGTTTTAAGCTTATTGCTCTATCATGGGACCCGAGCTGACTTAATCGCCTATGACTGTGCTGATCCAGAGGCAGAGATTTCCAAGATTTCACTGTTGGACGTCCAGCCCTGTGTTGACCCCAAGATCTCTTCTACAGAAGTGTTGAAAAGAATCCAGCTGGTTCAGGAAAGGAAGTACACAGAAGTGCATGTGTATACTTGCCTCGTGACGGTACAGCAGTTGGTTGAGCATTGTGGTATGCACTCGCATACCAGCGCCGTCGCAGGCGGACTCTCGCGGTACGTTCATTATGTCCGTGCAGAGAACTGCATCGATGCCCACCGGTTCCACCGTCTGACCTAACAGGACTGGGGGCTGGTGTTGTGTCAGGTTTACGTTCCAACGGCACCACCGAGGTATCTACCACAACAGCAGGTTTCCTGGAGCCAAGCGGAAAATGTCAAGGGGTCAAGTATACAGTGAATGGGGTGGTATATGAAGACGTCGTGGTTAGCGCCGCCATCACGATCAAACTTCATGACTATCTCGCCGTCGCTAACGTAGAAGAAAATAGCCTGAGACTCAGATCTGGTACAATATGCCAATATTCAGATCACTATTGCTTCGACGACGGTGCGGGAGAAGTCACGTGGAGCGGCGAGTCAATGGATCGGTGTGCTCAGACGAAGTATCGATGTGCTCTATGAAGGGACAGCAGTGCTACTCACAGTCAATCACACGAAATCCCAGTACATAGTGGTTGAGGCTAGGGATACGGTTTTCGCACTACGTCTGGTCAACGTAGAAACCCTCTGTTTCCAACAAGTCTGGAGGACGGAACAAAGTAGACTCATAATCATCTTCGAGTCTACTCTGGGTTTCTACTTCAAGAAGACACGGAGAGTTGACCAGAACACAGATTTAATGGCGCAAGTCCTAAGTAAACTACTTTTCCTAGAGATTGCTTTTAAGCAGAATACGAGGGACTTGGTATACGACGCCATTTTAAAGCGATGTCATCTGCGCGAGAGTATGCTACGAAACCGATTGGCCTTGGCAGCTACAACCCCCGACATCGTGAGTAGCATTGTGAAAGAAGCTGCGGGGCACATGGGGAGAGTAATGAGTGAAGTTCTGTATGTGGTAAGATACCGTGCAAATATTGTAGAGTTTAGGAGAACATCAGGTTGCTACCAAGAGTTGCCGATTACATATGAGAATACCAGTCGATTCATGATGCCCATCACATGTATCATTCAAGGGACAGAAATCGACTGTGGCAGCAGGCTACCGCCGATGTTCTATCTAGATGGGAAGTGGCTGGAGGCGGATCCAAATCTAAAGCACAGTGCAACGGAGCCTATTACTCTCAATGCTAATGTAAACGATGAGCAGGTACCCATGATGCGTGTAGCACCGATCAGTGCCCATGGGGTGTACACACAAGAAGAGATGGAAGCTTTCCAGCAAACGTTACTGTTCCCGAGCGAACGGAGAGCTATCACAAATATAGTGTCTCGACGTGTGGCGGGAGTAACAACAGATACGCAAGGCTTCCATCTACCCAATGTGTTTACAGAGGGTGAATTCTCCAACATGGCGTGGAATGCGGCAGAAGAAGTCTGGGGATTCATGTCACGGTTGGGTAATATTTTTTCAACAATTTCCCTGGTCTACGTTATATTCACCATATTAAAATATTGCTTCGGGGTAATTCTAAATTACTCCAATTTGAGGAAAGCTGCCAGTAATCAACCACGACCCAGGCTATTTTTGTGGGCAAGTTTGTGGGACTCTTTGGCTCAGCTGCTGTTAATTAAAAATATACAGCCCCATACCACGGTTCCAGCAACTTCTTCTACTCCATTAGAGGCCGCATCCCCGCAGCAGGTCTTGCCCCCACCACAGCAAGTCCTGGCTCCACCGATGCAGATACTTTCCCCGCCCGGTTATCTACCACATGGACATATGGCGGATTATCAAGGCTTACGTCAGCACGTGGGTCCCATGAATGTTCGTGAGCACAATCATAATTGAATATGTAGTTATATGTAGATTAGTTTAAAATTTTCGAGATTAAGTTGACCGAGTCATCTGTAAAGAGGAGGGCAGTGTAACAAGCGCGATTCTTCCAAATTGCATTGTCAGTTGTATTTAGTAATACTTCAATAAACCGCGCTTGTACGCAATGTATTACCTCTGAATTGCAGTTTAGTAATTGTGGCGCAAATTAAATTATACAAAAACTGCAAATATCGATGGACGTCAATGATCGCAAAAGTTGTATGTAAGACATTCCATCGATATTTGCGAAGTATATAATGACTCGATCAACTTAATGCCGGGGTTAGTTAGTCAATCGGGAATTGACAGGTATGTTGTTTCGGTCAGTTTAACTTATTTGTTTGGTTTTGTTTATTGGTTCCTTTATAATTCATAGTGTAATTATTATTTGTTAAATATATTATTCTTAACTTTGTCAACATAATTTACGTCGTAAAGTTTATTTATTCGTGCATCCTGTCCATCCTCTCTACTGTGAGAATCTCCAGGGAAAGGTTCATCGCCGTGGATTATCAGGTAAATATATCTTTTCCTTATTCAATAATCAGCACGTGAACAGATCTGTGCTCCACGGTCACAGTCACTGTTACAATAACGTTTTATAGATTTATAATACGTTATACAACGCTTCAAAAAATTAGGAAATAATCTACTCCATATATAGAAAGTGAAGTAAACCCTTTCCCATCTTATTTATTTCTAATATAATTGTAATTAAATTCAAAAGAAACTCTTATGGCAAAATAACATGTACTCACGAGTTGTTTGGAAAGGTTTGAAGTAAATTCCAACTACCCGCAATACACTGACGTCATCACTTACCCTGTCCATTGAAGGAAGAATTACATATTCCGAAAAAATTGAAATGTTATATACAAAATTCATGGAAAGGTTTCCATTTTCGGTCGTTTCCACATATTGAAAATTTGAATTATAATAGAATAAATTTTAATAATAACAATATTACAAGAGATGATTTTCACGCACTTATGTGCCTTCCAGATTATATACAACCCACATTTGCTTTTGATTCGAATCATATAATTTGGAAATGTGTTAAAAGATTGAAACATAGACAAAAGTCAAACTTTTTTTGGTTTCAATGCTTTTTGAAAACTTTCAAAATTCTAGATGTAACTAACCCCTTCTTTTTTCATTTTAAGCAAATTTCTTTTACAAATTGAACGTCATCATATTACGCCTGGTGAGGATATTGTAAAAAATGTTATAAAAGATCAACTCAATTGGTGTAATAACTGCGTAATAACACTATTATTTAATGTATACAATAAAATAGGTTGTGAAATTGAAACCGATCTTCATAACCGAAAGAAGCCTTATGAAAATTCTGAATCCACAGATAGTGATAGTGATAGTACTGAATCAACCGCTGGACATATTATGCAACGTTCGCGAAGAATAGCATTTATAACTGATTTATTTTAACGGGTATGTAATGTAAATGTATTTTTTCTAAATTTTTTGCAACTTTTTAATTTATTCTGTGTTAGCAAGTGAAGATAACAGAGAAATTTACTTCAACAATTCTTCAGACATTTTGAAATAAACAAATAATTAATTTTAAGTAAATTTATTTCTTCATAAACACTAACCGATCTTATCATAAATATTACATGTATAGAAGTATTTGAAGGAGAAAAAAATAATAATAAATATTTGCCTGTTTTTGGTAGAAGTATTTCCTTTCTTCTATACTCTTACAGGAGTAAACGAAATGCATTCTTAAAAGAGTAGTATAACTAATCTTTTAATAATTTCATTTTAATCTTATAATATAAAGATGTTTATTCTTTTAAAGAGTATAGTTCTCCACAAAAGTGTGAAATATATAATTTTTTTCAAAAATTACTCTTTATTTTAGTGTATGTATATATAATTTGTTATAATTAACATTTACTAAATACATATGTACATGTTTGTGAATATATATATATTTTTCTTTCATCTATGATTTTTTTAAACTATAATTTTCCATTTCCTGTTTCCTTCAGTAGTATTTCTTCCGATCTTCTTTCCATTTCCAGTTCCCTACAGTATAACCGCATATGTTCCAGGGTTTCCACTTCTGCCACAAAAAGTCTACACTCTTTATTTTTGCGATATTTATCAAATTATCTAAGCCTCATTTTTTATTGTGACTTGGTAACAAAAAACATAAAGCTACTCGTATTATGGCTTTTAAACTTACTTCAATTAAAATAAAAATAATATAATAATTTATTTATTATATTGTATTTTTGCTTACCTTCCGCCAATTTAAGATCGATTTCAATTTTTTATTTAGTGGGTACACAGTATTGCAAAATTCTTTCTTCTAACGTCCATCAATTCCCAAGTGCGTTGATACACGAAGATTGCTTATTTTATGCAGTGCAGTATAAAGTACAAAATATACAGCGCATGCTTTTATAATATTTAAAACTTCAATTCTACTCTTTGTAGAGAAAATTTTAATAAATACTATAGTGAATTATTTAAATTAATTTAATCCATTACCGGCCATTGTCCCTTTTATGGGACGCAACTTTTATTGCACATAAATATTATTTAAATGCAGAAAATTGTATCAGAGGCAGCACTGTAGTTTAATACTGACATATATATTTACAATATTTATTGTCAGATGGAAATATTGAGGTTATGTAGCATCTCAAAGTTGACGTTTTTAAGCACTTGTGCATCAGTATAGTTAAAACGTGTATAAAAGTTTTTCTGTTTTTTCAAATATTGTACTGACTTTGGAAATATATTCTTGAATAAACGTATTTTGTGATTTAACTAAAAAGGTAACCCACCAACTCTTTTATTTATTGAAAATTTGCTATTTATTTTCGTGTCCCATTATTAGGACATTGGCTGAAAACAACTTCAGTAAGCACGTGGATGATTTTCGAATCCAAAAATCTATTATTGTTTTATCTTTGTAAAAATATTATACAACAAAGTCATCAGCTCGAGAAAGTATCTAACAACAAAGCAGTTAACGGAAATTTTAGAAGACACTGAATTTTGGGAAGACATTGAGGATGTTGACGATATTGACGTTGCAATAATTCCTCCAGAACCTGATGAGCTAACTGACACAGAAAATTTTGAAGAGAATAATCTAGAAGAAGAAGTGGAAGATGTTGCAGGTACCCTAGAGTTATTTGTGCCTATACTCGAACATAACGAAACTGAACTGAGCAGCGATGACGAACCACTGACTATAAAAAAACGTAAATTGTGTAAAGTCACGAACCATCTTCCGCGAAGTGACGATACATCAGTAAACTGTTCCAGCATTCCAGAATTGAACAATAAATTTGAAAGATCATATTCTGAAACAGTTCCCAGAACACCGAAGTGGATACAGAATCACATACAATATAGTGAGATGAACTGTTTATCCGAAGATAATTTTGAAAATGTTACTTGTCAGCTATACGGTAAAACAGCGGTTGAAATATTTGAAGAATTTTTCTCTCAAGATATTGTTGATCATATAGTGCAGCAAAGCATGTTGTATGCACAACAAAAAAATAACCCTAATTTTTATCTTACTGCCGATAAATTGCGAAGTTTTGTTGGCGTTTTATTATTTAGCGGTTAACACAAACTCCCTCAAGAGAATATGTACTGGGAACAAATCCCGGATGCGGGTGTACCTTTAGTATACAATTCTATGCCAAGAAGACGATTCAAAGAAATAAAATAATATCTCCATCTAGCAGACAATGCACGCATTGATAAAAACGACAAAATGTTTAAAGTACGTCCATATTTTGATATGCTAAAGCAAAATTTTTTAAAATTCGGGGTGATTCACGGTCATTTATCAATAGATGAAATGATGATTCGATATTATGGACGACATTCTGCAAAAATGTTTATGCGCGGAAAACCAATTAAATTTGGTTACAAACTCTGGTGCTTATGTATTTCAAGTGGTTATTTATATAATTTTGACACATATTGTGGCAAAAATTATAAAATTGAGGGACCGCTAGGAGTTCGAGTTATTACAAGCCTAATTTCTCCTGATCAATATGAAAAACATGAACTATTTTTCGATAACTTTTTCACTAGGCATGAAATTATGTGCCACCTTAGAAAGCTGAAAATAAAAGCAACCGGAACAGTTCGAGAAAACCGAACACAAAAGTGTCCATTGATTTCTAGCAAGCAAATGATAAAAGAAAACGATCGGGGCTATTATGATTATAGATTTAACCAGACAAACGAAATTCTTGTGCTAAAATGGAATGATAATAAACCAGTATCACTTGCCACTAACTACAGTAGTAGAGAACCACTGGGACAAACAAAACGTTACTCTCGCAAAGAAAAAAAAAACAAATTCAAATTCCCATTCCAAAAGTAATACAAGAGTATAATTCACATATGGGTGCACAGAAAAAAATGGATTGCTAAGTATAGATTGTTGAAAAGTATATCATTAAGCGAAAAATAACTATATTTGTGTTTAGTATACAAAATTATTTTCGAAAGTTGTAACAGCAATATAAATATTGCTAGTTCTCAAATAATATAATATTACTGTAATATATATCTGTATATTTACAACAATAATATAATATTGTCATCGTAAGTATTATACCTATAGCAAAAATGTATATTTATATTAAATATCTTTTATTGTAAAATTATTTTACAAATATATTTATATATATTACAATAGTTTTTTATATTCGTGCCAAATATACCAGATATTAAAAATATCAACTATCAACATTTCTAAGAAAAAGGCCACCCAGAAGCTACCTGCTGCGTTGTAGTAGGGCATTTTCATCAGATCACTCCGTCAGTGCGTATCGTTACCAGAGTGATTCTAGCAGCCAATTCTAGCAGCCACTTCCCGAGCATAGTATGTAGTGAACAAACATAGCCTTGCGCATGACCAAGGCCAAGTAGATGCATGAAATAGAATTAAATTAAGAAATTGGCTAAATACGGCAATAAAATGTAAAATAAACAATTGGGTATATTAAAATAATATATATAGAAATTATCAGATGCAGGTAAGTAATACATTTATCTATTTTAAAGGTTCTAACATTAACCTAACATTTTTTTATAGGTTATGTTAGCAATAAATTTATTTATTTCCTGTACAACTTCGAGTGCCGCTTCCAAATTATTATAAATAAATTGTATACATAATAACAAATGTTTTCATGTAAAAAACATAGTAGCACCCCCCGTAAGGGTACGACAAAAAAATAAAGATTGCCCGTTCTAACCTGCCTATACATATTTTTATTTATTTCCTAAACAGGTTCGCGTGCTGCTTTGAAATTGTTATAAATAAATAATACACATTACAACAAATGTTTCTAGGTATAACACATAGTAGCATCCCCCGTAGAAGGGGGTGAAAAAAATTCCGCAAGTTCCAAAGTTCGCAAATTCCACATTTATTATTATTTATTTCCTAAACGGCCGCGCGTGCCGCTTTGAAATTATTATAAATAAATAATACACATTACAACAAATGTTTCCCGGTACAACACAGTAGCACCCCCCGTAGAAAGGTGAAAAAAAATCATAAAGTCCCACATATGAAGTATTCATGTATACCTATTTATATCCCAAACTGAGTCGAGTGCCGCTTTGGATATTCTTTAAATAAATAATATAAATAATAACAAATGTTTCCATGTATAACAAACAATAGCGTCACCCGCAGAAGGGGGTGTAAAAAATTATAAACTTCCAGACATAACATATTCTACATTTATTTCTATTAATATCCCAAACTGGTTCGAGTGCCGCTTTGGAAATATTTTAAATAACTAACAAATCTTTTCATGTACAATAAACAATATCGTCACCCATATGAAAAATCATTTAAATTGACGAAGTTTAAACTTCCCATACTTTAGTTTTTTTCTCACCCACCACTAGATGTCACCTTGTTTGGAGATTTTAATTTTTTTATTATATATTATATAAAATATCCCGCATGCCACTTTGAAAATATTATAAATAATTTAGATGTATATTATAACATATATAACTGTACAAAAGTTATAAAATTGTCACACTGTTATAAAAAAAGTGTAGCATGGCTCTCTAATTTGGGTAAGATTTCTAAACAAAAATAAAATAAAATAAATATAAAATTTTCAGCTTATTCAAGAACTGGATGTGTGAATTTTAAACCAACATCTATCTCTACTAATTCTTATTTATTTATTGTATAAGGGAAGCTTACAGTTACTCAATTACAAGCTTCCACGATATAAAATATATAATAAACGTAAGTGTTGGGAATTAAAGATATAAATGAACAAAACAAATAATATAATAATAATATCGTTTATTTAGCACAAAATTGCTACAAGACTACATTTATCAATCATTACATGAAAATACGATATACACCTACGAAACATTTTCAACATTCAGGCCTTAATCCTAGTTTTATATAATGAATTAAAAATCATGTAATGTTATCTTGTGAATAACCGTTAATTAATAATATAAATATTACGCACGAATACTGTGACGAAGCGTTTATCATTTAAATACTAAACTTGCACGTTGTAGTATATATGTAAGTCGCCTTCAGCTTTTCTCAACAGGTCAACAACAGCCACTCCGCACAGATCGACATTGAGTTTCAGCGAACCCTGCTAGTTGGATCAGGAACCGCAGGCTCTCCCTTGTAGTCTTAGAAGCAAGATTGTGTCACAGTACATATATCTTAAAGAGTTACACAAAATAAGAAACATTCAGCCTAATACTCTATACATGTTACTATGCTAAAGTTACAATAAAAAGTTACTAACTGCAAATTTAGACACTTTTGTAATAACTTTTGTTAAAAGTTTATTCTCTATTCTCAAAGTTCTTATTAAAATAGTTATAGTACGACAAAAGATCTCAAGTTGACGTTTAAATTGTTTTATGGTTGTGGTATCTATTCAAAGTTTTGCTCCAGGTACCCAGCTAAGCACTGTATTTGGAAATCCCACAGTAATATTAGCATGCCTAACTTAATATAGATGGATTACTGTACGACATGGAAATAACTAGTCAGGGATGTATTTAAAATTTTAATACCGTTAATTTCTTAGCAATAATCATTATCTTCGTGGAATTGCAAACAATTTTTGCATAAAAACGAAACTGCTATAACATAATGTTCTTATTACCAAGAGTACATCAACGTTACTACAACTTGTGACAATTATTAGAGTATTTTTCATAAAACATGGTATTAAAATTTTAAATACATCCCTGTTAGGTTATTTCCAGGTTGTACAGTAATCCATCTATATTAAGTAAGGTATGCTAATATTACTTTGGGATTTCCAAATCCAGTGCTTAGCTGGGTACCTGGAACAAAAAGTGTATTCTAATGGATTTCGTAAAATTCTATACCCTATAGCAGAACGCATAAAGGTCACATTTCTTTCCATACTTTCACTCAGGGAAAAACTTTGAATAGATACCACAACCATAAAATAATTTAAACGTCAACCCGAGATCTCTTGTCCAACTATACTTGTTACTACAAAAGTTCCTCATTGTAGTAAGTGCTCAGAGGGTGTTACTACACATATAATAACTGTTACTAATCATCAAAATGGCTGTCGGTTGGTTCCACTACAATTTTTTGTATGAATTGGATGATTTGGAAAATCGGTAATTATTAGCAGATAATAATTAGAATATTTATTATTTTATTTTATATTTCAGACAGCGATTACGACTTCAAAAGAGAAATTTGCGGGATAGTAGTAATCCGTTGAGTTTACCAGATAAAACATTTAAGAAATTGTTCAGATTACCAAAGCCACTTGTTCATGAATTAATTAATGAAATAAGAAATATTATACGGAATCAACAAAGAATAACAGCAATTCCGCTACATTTAAAAATTTTATAACATTATATTTTTTGGGCCACGGATCATACCAAACATCAATTGGTGACGATTTCAATCAGTCAATCAACTGTTAGTCGCGTGATTAATGAAATAATCACTGCATGTGCTGAAAATTTGTTACACATATACGTGAAATTTCCTACAACAGAAGAGGAAATTAGGAGTGTTAAACAAGGGTAAGTAAATTATTTGATATATAAAAATTAAATTGTTAAAACTAAAATATTGCAGATTTCAAACAAAATTCAATTTTCCTAATGTGTTAGGTGCAATCGACTGTACTCACGTTGCAATAATTGCACCTAACGATGAAGATGGAAATCCTGCTGTAGCGTACTATAACCGAAAGGTTTTTACAGTGTCAACGTACAAGGGGTAATTTTTCAATATAAAATAATAGGGAACATATATACTTAATTAGTATTGTTTAGGTGTGTGATTCCAATCTAAATATATTAGTAGTAAATGCCAGATTTCCTGGAAGTACCCATGATGCTACAATTTGGAATACTTCTACAATTCATCATCACCTAAGGCGAAAATTTGAAACAGGTCAAAGAAATACGTGGTTACTTGGTGATTCTGGCTACCCTCTTCAGCCCTGGTTAATCACTCCAATACCTGATGCACCAATAGATACACCTGAAGGCAGATTTACACAGCGACACTGTACAGCACGAAATACAATTGAAAGATGTTTTGGCGTACTAAAACAAAGGTTTAGGGCCTTATTAAAACATAGAGTATTACACTATGATCATTCAGCAGCTGGTAAAATTATTTATACGTGTTGTATCTTGCACAATATTTGTAGAAAGAATAATATAGATTTAGATGATGATTTTGAATTAGAAGATGAAGATGGAAATGTAGATCAATTAAATTTTGGAAGAAACGAAAATAATGATATCGACAATGCAATTCGTAACTGATTGGAGAAGGAAGGAGAGTTCGACAGAGAATTATAGAATTATTTGATTTAGAACAGTAATTATATTTCAAATAAATGTAATCATTTACAAAATGTCAATAAATTATTTAAATAGTAAAATGTTTAACATTTTATATTATTTCATTACGACGAGTGGAATACTTAATATTCTTTGCTTCAGCCATCGCAAGCATAGCATTTGCGTATTTGGTAATTGCTTCCGCCATATCTTTCATACTTTCGGCAACTTGGGATAAGGACGATGATATTTTATCGGAACTAGCAAAATAAATTTCTGCAGACTTCTCCAACATTGTTGGTGCTGATTTATATTTTCTTTTTCTTGCTAAAATATAAAAAAAAAACTATTAGCTATATATGTGCTGGCCTTGCAGAGACTGTAGGCTGACAACCTGCATCACTAAAATGCAAGTAAAACATGTTATGAAACAAGTACTTCAGATACTTGAGGCCTTGTTCCACATAGGAATGTTGTGCCATAGATGATGGAGCTATATATGTACATATATACCTATGTGTTTAAATTATTGTTTTTACGGGTTGCTGAATATAGTGGTTTTTCTTTCATTGTTGTATCAGTATCATTAATTGATTTATTCGTTTCTTGATCAAATTGATTTGGAGTACTTATATCATTTTGCAAATCAATTATGTCATCATTCGTTATTTCCAAGTTTCCATCTATTATAACTATATTCGGATTAAACATTTCTTTATTTATTTGATTTACTTCCCCTTAAAACGAAATATTTTTGGAAATTTTATACAGTTTTTAAGTAGTTAAATTTTACCTAAAATTGGAGTATGGTCCGGGTTAATTTCAGGAGGTAAATTATTTTCTCCTGTTATTGTCTTGTACCCAATTAAACCCATTAAACGTTCTTCTAAATCATTTAAAGGATATATCTTGGAATTTCCGTCACCAGTTTTTTTTTGCTCGCATAATAATAAACGTGCCTTATGTTTAGTTTTAGACTTCCACGTTATAAAATACTAGAGAGAAACTCTTTAATAAAGAACTTCAATTAAATATATACCTATTACTCTCTTCCATTCCTCGGATGATTTCTGTGCGCCTTTTAAATCATTTATTTTTAATGTTAAATCATTCTACAAATCTTGATGATTTTCAAAAGGATTAGTTTTGTAGGATATTAAACTTAAGTTTTGTGATATAAAATCAAGCATGTATTGCATTTGCTCTGATGATGTTTTTGTTGCTCTTTTTGAGCTCATATTTCTTAAATTTATTATGATCTATGAGGTAAAATAGCATAAATATTTTAAGTATAATGTAAATTTGTATAAGTTTAATATTATTTACAGTGATAGCTGCCGTGTAACGCCAAGCTTGAAAATGAAACATAACGTAACACAGTAATATTTTGACGTTTATGCTCCAATCTTGCTAACTTCATAACATAAATTTTAGTAACAATTACTATGGCCTAAAAAGTTAGTAACATTACTATTTGCAAACATTACAGAATTCCAAATCTAAAATAAGTTACAAAAAAGTAGTTATAAATTATACTACGTTGTAACCTTACTACGTTGTAACTATCATAAGAACAAATTAGAGAATTTAGCTGATTGTTTATACAAACTGGTATATATTTATTTAGTAGAATATATATACATATACAGAATGGCCCAGTGAAAATTATCAGCGCAATTTTTGGCCATTTAACATTAATTTTGCTAAAAACGCTCGAACACGTCAATTTTAATATAAAGGGGGTACACCTAAATGGATTAGTACTAATAGCATATCTTCAACCCTAAAATGGGTGTGGACTGCACCTAAAAAAATTTAAATAGAAAAGGGTGTCAAACATGACACAGTTCGAAAGGCCTTTCAATTCTCTTTTCAACAGTTTTATTATTTTTCAAATCCGATCATTAGTTCCAGAGAAATATCGTTTAAAACAAATTTTATCAGTTGTTCAAAATTGCCATCAAGTAGGCTAAAACAAATGACAGAAACTAAATAAACAATTCTTTCGACAAATTGTTTGTAATAAACAAGTAATTTGTAAGTTGGATTTTTTTTGTGGGGTTATTTGTAGTCTAAATTTTATGCCACGCTACCCGAATTTTTAGAAGATTTACGGCAAAGTACCGTATCTCCAAAATTTTGTGAAAAATCTTTATTATTGTATGGAAGTTGGAGATAGTCATTTTGAACACCTAATAAACTGATACTTGAGTTTCTGTCATTTGTTTAAGCCTACTTAATTGCAGTTTTGCACACCTGATAAAATTTGTTTTAAACGATATTTCTCTGGAACTAATGATCGGATTTGAAAAATAAAAAAACTGTTGAAAAGAGAATTGAAAGGCCTTTCGAACTGTGTCATGTTTGACACCCTTTTCCATTTAAAATTTTTAAGGTGCAGTCCACACCCATTTTAGGGTTGAAGTTATGCCATTGGTACTAATCCATTCAGGTGTTAGCCTTTATATTAAAATTGACGTGTTCGAGCGTTTTTTGCAAAATTAATGTTGAGTGGCCAAAAATTGCGCTGATAATTTTCACTGGGCCACCCTGTATAAACAGACAACACAATCAGTATGGAGAAGTAGTATGATGACTGACTCGAAACATAATAAAGGGTCATTATAAACCCGTTCTGTAAAAGTGTCATAATATCGTTATTGTAACAGAACTAGATCTGCAACAGGGGTTATGATTATCATGTATATATGTAACATAAAATTAACAATTGCACATTATATATTATAATAATGAACCAGTTTAGTTTTTAAATTATACGTTTTATTTATGAAAAACGGGTAATTTACATAAGCTTGCTCGCCACGACAAGGCATTGATTCCTGAGCAAGAACATGCACATGCACTACAAACCATAAACTACTAAAACATATTTTTATTTGCAAAAACTAACACCTACACTAGGAATGACAGTTTCAAGTATTTCTACGAAAACTGATGATCTACAAATACAATCTAATATAAAATACCTTCTAAGGTACCTCATTGTAATGGTGAAGAATCATCATTATCAATTATCACAACAATTAAACGAATGGATTGATATACAACTGACACATTGGTAGTTGAAGTACCAGTACTTTTCAATCTTGAATCTGGAATATATATTCGTATCAATATTTCTTACTTTTCCTTAAGAATTAGTTCGCCAGAACCTCGTTAGTAGAAACAGGAAGTACCAACGTGAAGGTGAGGATGACATTTGAACTTAGCTCAGTGATCTCTATTTGTTATTTAGATCAGTGGCATAGCTCCTTACTTCCCATGTGTGTATGTATTTATGTGTATTAGTGTATGTGTATATGTGTATTAGTGTATATTTATGTGTATTTGTGTAGAAAATGTATGTGTAAGTGTAATCCATATGGCAGGGCGTTAATGTGCTGAAACAAAACAATATATTAGTTATATTATATTATATTGACATAGATACTGAAATCTTACTAGGTGGCAGATTTACTTGTAAAAATTCTCTCAGGATGTGTAGGCCAGTTGTATTCAAATGAATATAATCTGGCCTGTTCTTTAACCACCTAAAACCGAATAATAATTAGAATAAATGAAAATTTGACAACATTATTTTAATACAATACCTTTCATAATACTGTAATTTGATGGAACCATCCTGATTTGTAAATAGCGGTTCTATATCGAAGATAGTAACGCCTAAGACAAATAAATTTAATGAAATAATAAGAATTTTTTTTTTTAAGAGTAACACGAACCCTTCAATTTTTTAATGGCAGCCTGGCAGTGCAACCACACGTGGTACTGTGGAGAATTAGGAGGATAGCGAGGCATTGGGAGCAATGTTAAAACAACCACATTTGCTCCCCGCTCCCTCAACCTTTTTAATAAGCACCTCCATAGTATTTTGTAGGTGCGAATTTTTATCAACTGAAAACATATGAGCATAAATATGTTTATATTATAAAGTTACAATCTAACTTACTTTTTTCGCATCATTGGTCCCTATCATTATTAAGACGTTTCTATGAGTAGGCTTGGTCCGTAGTCTCTGATTGAGAGCACGTAGACCTTGTCCACTCACACAAACGTCTATTGTGTTACACCCTGATGCTAGAATTATAAGGAATAATTGAAAAAAATGGATATAAAATATGTTTTAATTACATACCGTTTTTTTTTTTGGTTGAATTTTTTTAATATGTGACATTAATCTAACGAAATTACTGTCACCTAGCAGCTGATAATCTTGGAAAATCTGTAAAATAAATGGAATAATGTATTTACACTATACTTTCACGAAAAACTGAATATGTTACAAACAAAGGCATGTAACCGAAAAAAATACTTGTTTACGGTTAACCCATGAGAAAGTTAATAATAACGATTTTAGTTCAAAAACCAGTTTTTGAAAATATGAAACATATGTATTAATTAAAAAAAAAATACAAAAAATTACCATTTGAAAAAAAATATAAGAAATAAGAATGCAAGTTAATTAATAAATCTGGGCATGTAACCGAAAAAATACTGGTTAACGGTTAACCCTTATAGAGAACGTTATATTAATAACGGTTTTAGTTCAAAAACCGGTTTTTGAAAATTGGAAACTGGTTTAAACCGGTTAATATATCGGTGAAAAAATAATTAAAATTAATGAAAACATTCAAAATATCGGTTACCGGTTTTTACTAACCGGTTTTTTTTACCCGTTTACATGCCCTGTAATAAATTGTTATTATTTAACAACTCTATATGTTATACATATAGTTCAAACAAACACAAATATTTCAAAATATCGGTTAAAATTTTAATTTTCCTTTAAAGTATTGATTACCGGTTACATGCCCTAATTAATAGTAACAAGCATTGTATTGCATATTTTCATGCCAAAATAGATAAAGGAAGTTTGAACTGCACTTACACTTGCAGCACACGCCATTGTTAGTAACAGCTTTCACAACAAAAACTATGTTTTGAATATGAACGAATTTTATTTAAAAATTAACGTATTTTCTTGTATGAAATTCTATTGGTTATAAAAGCAAATGTCTTTTGGCCAATGACAGCAGAGATATATTTTAAAACAAATCAAGGAAAGGGAAGTAATTTTTACCGGCAATTTCAATCATCTAATTTTTTTTATATAATGTACAGTTATATCTTTGTAATACACACTACATTCGATTGTTCATGTTCTTTCCCAAATTAATACAATAAAAGTCAACATTTTTATTTTCGCTAACAACGCGAATCACAGCCCATCTTTAGTTTCTGACTTTTTCCGCTAGGGTCTTTTTTGCCGCGATTTTGATAAAGAATATTAAAAAATAATTTTCATTATCATATAAATAGATTAATATGTTGAATAAGAATATATACATTATTTGAAAAATATTTATACAAACAAGTTGCGTTATATGAAAAAACAATCAAGCCAATCAAAATGAAGCTGCGTTCTTCTCACTCCTACAATTGCATAGTGCAAAAACCAATTCCTCAAATTTAGTAAACTCCATTTAGTCATTTAACAAGTCATTTAACAAGCTTTGTGAATTTCATTTGTTCATTTAACAAGAATATAACGTGGAAATATGGATTCATCGTTATCATCGACATCATCAATCTAGATAAGTATTAAAGAATATATTTTATCATTTATTTTATCTTTCAAAGATCATTATGGTGTAATCAATCGCCTTAATGAAGAATCATGGCGTGCTGATAATGGTGTATACCATGATTTATGTATAATTACCAATAAAAAAAGCATAGATACTCGCAGAAAAATATTTCAGGCTAGCTGGAGAAGAAATAAAGATATTTTAACTCAGCAAGTCTTGCATGAGCAACAAGTGGCAGATGAATTGATGTTGGAAAAAACGTCGGAAGAGAATAGCGTCGTTTCAGTTGTTCAACATCAAGAACGTCAACAATTCATTGTTCCTGCAAATTTTTGGAAAACATATTATCACGGAAAACGTACAATAACACCATTCGTGGAGGAAAATAAGATTAAAATTTACTGGACCGATCTTTTTAATGAATATTTTTCTTCTATTAATAGTAAATGTGTATTATCAATAAAAAATAATAAGTGTAATAAAACAACTCGCGGGATAACTTTTAGATGTCATGCAATTTGTAAACACGCGAATTGTGTTAAGTACGATTTCATTTCAACAGATAATATTTTCGGGAACAATGACGTTACAATTTATGTGGATCAAAAGGGGGAAATTCGCCATGAAGGTGAGCAGCATCGACGTTTTTATAAAGGGCATCGAAGAACAGAGTTAGGTAATGAACTTCTTCTAGAAAATCCTAGTGTAGTTATACTAAAACATTTAAGTAATGATTTAGCAAAATCTACTTTAGAAGAAGGTAATTTAAATAATTTGCCTCCTTGTACAATATTAAGAAAAATTTCAAGTGAAAACATAAAGTCACTTGATTTGGATATTGGTTTGTTTAAGCATTTAGTCAAATTAAAAGAACTGTTTAATAGAAATTGGCCGGGTAAAAAAGTTGAAGGTTACATACAAACTTTGCAGTATGAACCCTTTAGTATAATATTGTATACGGAAGAACAAATTAGGTTTTTGTTAAAGTTAAAAAATGAAAATATTTTTTGTTATTTGGATGCCACGGGAAGCATCGTTGCAAGACCCCCTTGGATAAACAAAAAAATATATTATTACGCGTTAATATTGCCCGGCGGTGAAAAGTCTCCAGTTCCTATTGCGGAATATATAACGTCGCGACATGATATACCCAGTTTATCAAATTTTTTAACTACATTTGTATCTAGCTTAAAATCGTTTCAAAGATCACTTACCCCTATTATTAAAAAAATTTAAACAGATTTTAGTTTAGCATTAATACAATCCACATTAAAATCATTTAATGATATGGATTTATTACAGTACCTAATAAAAATGTGGAATTATTGTCTTGACCCAAATTGCAATAATGTAGATTATTTAGTAATAATACATGTATATGCATCACATTGTTTTTAAATTTTTTCTAACAATTTGAGTAAAATTACTACAAATAAAAAAGTAACGAATTTAGCAAAATTTATTGTTATGCGAATTTTAAATAGTTGTGATTTGGACATTATAACAGAATATTGGAAACATGTAGTCCAAGTTTCAGGATCTGAATATAAATTCAAAAATTCCGAAAAACTCCGAAGAATCTAATAAGTTTCCATTTCATTATAAGTTCGAAGGGAAATACACTTTAAGGAAGATGTCTCCGTTTTACCAATATTTTGACAATGTGTTGCACGTTACATTAAATGAATGCAAAACTGACGTAACTTTACCAAAAAATATCTATTATTCACCGAATGTTTTAAATATCATTTTAAAAAATATTTTAGCGTTCTACCCTATTGTTTCGGGTTGTATTTTAATGAAAAAATTTGGCATAATTCGGGACAGTAATGCAGCTGTTGAAAATTGGTTTAAAATTATAAAAAAAGATACTTTCAGAGGTAAATTACGTAGACAGGCACCAAGATTCATTAAGAAAAATGAATTATTATTAAAAGGTCGCATAAATAATTACATTTTCTCGCTTACTGCTAGTAGAAAGAGGAAATGTAATGATAAGAATTTCTTTCTTACTGCAAGCAAAAATAGGAAAACTAGTAATGATAATACACAAACTTTGAATGACTCATTAAATGTAACAAATTCCGAAGAAACTTGGAGGAAGAAAGAAAGTCCTGTTTTTAGGAATAAACATTTTATAGAATTAAAACGACCAGTTAATAATGAGGCGAAGGATTCTCAAGTACATATTTCACCGGATAATATAAGAAAACGCAAATTATTTTTCGAAAATTATCCTTCACCCAAAAAAATTTAATTTTATAGTACACCAGTAGATAATATTCAGTCTAGCCAGAGTAAAACAATCGCGAATCATTTTAGAAATATTTCTCCGGTTAAAGAAGAAAATGTTGTTAATACTTCAAAAAAAAAATGTCATTGTGAAACAGTTAAATTTTGATAAGCAAGGTAGTAGTAATAATGATGATGGAACTCTACAATTTGAGAAACCTTGGTCGGGTATTAGCTCAATCATTCCAACAGGTAAAGTGCGATATGTTATAAGTGGCCATATTATAAATGAAAATAGCATATCTACCTTACAGCCGACAGAATGGTTAGATGATACCATTATAAATGCATTTTTATTAATACAAGAAAATTGTTGAGACTCATCATATGAAAGTTGCCGCGTTTGATACTTTCGTTGTGACCAAATTGTTTTCTGAAAATAATTTAAATACACTGAACAATTGGGCAGCCAAGAAAGGTATTATGCTTGCGGACATATGGTTATTACCAGTCCATTTAAATAATAATCATTGGGCTCTGTATGTGGTTGTTCTTAAATACGAATTAATTTTGTACATTGATTCAATGCATAATAGTCCATATTCAAATCATTTAAAAAGAATAGAGTGTTTCATAGCTTACCACCATCAGAGATTATTCCAAAGGAATATTGATTTTTCCGATTGGGTAGTATATCAATGTAATGATATCCCATATCAAAATCGTGATAGTGGAAATTGCGGAGTACATGTTTGCATTTGGTCTTATATCATTTGCTCATCAACCCAATTTAACTTTACCGATGATGATGTAACAAATGCATGGTTTTGGATTTTGAATCAAATTCAGATGTATCATAATAAAATTGATCGGTATAGTATTGCTCAAAATTATGACGTTATTTTAGGGGACAACACTATCCAAAAAAATATCAGTACACGTCATAGTTGGTTGCCCAAATAATCAAAAATCCACTATTGATTATTGTAGCAACATAAGCAAAAATTTATTTAAAGCAAGTTGGTCGTATTGTGCCCTTCTCTCTAATTGTAAAAATCCTAAAGAAGAAATTCTAATATTTTGTCAAATTTGTCACGATTATTATCATGCTAGTTGTTTAGATCTTTCAAAATTAGATGCATTACCAGAAATTTTCATTTGTCCACAATGTCAGAAGTAATTTTTTTCATTGTATAAAAAAAATAGTATTTCCCCATTCATTTTTCACTTAAGATTATATAGTAAATAGATTAGTATTAGTTGGTTCTTTTCGTAGACATATTTGAAACTATCATATTTGTGGTCCGGATGCGGTCTATGTTACCGAAAATCGGCTACGCTAGTAATATGGTAGCGGAAAATATTTTATTTGTTTCCGTAGATATATTTGAAACTATCATATTTGTGGTCCGGATGCGGTCTCTGTTACCGAAAATCGGCTACGGTAGTGATATGATAGCGGAAAATATGTTTTAGTGGTTTATGGTTTGTAGTGCATGTGCATGTTCTTGCTCAGGAATCAGTGCCTTGTCGTGGAGAGCAAGCTTACGTAAATTACCCGTTTTTCATAAATAAAACGTATAATTTAAAAACTAAACTGGTTCATTATTATAATATATAATGTACAATTGTTAATTTTATGTTACTTATATACATGATAATCATGACCCCTATTGCAGATCTAGTTCTGTTACAATACCGATATTATGACACTTTTACAGAAGGGGTTTATAATGACCCTTTATTATGTTTCAAGTCAGTCATCATACTACTTCTCCATACTGATTGTATTGTCTGTTTATATATGTATATATATTTTACTATATAAATATGTACCAGTTTGTATAAACAAAGTTTCTTATTTTGTGTAACTCTTTAAGATATATGTACTGTGACACAATCTTGCTTCTAAGACTACAAGGGAGAGCCTGCGGTTCCTGATCCAACTAGCAGGGTTCGCTGAAACTCAATGTCGATCTGTGCGGAGTGGCTGTTGTTGACCTATTGAGAAAAGCTGAAGGCGACTTACATATATACTACAACGTGCAAGTTTAGTATTTAAATGATAAACGCTTCGTCACAGTATTCGTGCGTAATATTTATATTATTAATTAACGGTTATTCACAAGATAACATTACATGATTTTTAATTCATTATATAAAACTAGGATTAAGGCCTGAATGTTGAAAATGTTTCGTAGGTGTATATCGTATTTTCATGTAATGATTGATAAATGTAGTCTTGTAGCAATTTTGTGCTAAATAAACGATATTATTATTATATTATTTGTTTTGTTCATTTATATCTTTAATTCCCAACACTTACGTTTATTATATATTTTATATCGTGGAAGCTTGTAATTGAGTAACTGTAAGCTTCCCTTATACAATAAATAAATAAGAATTAGTAGAGATAGATGTTGGTTTAAAATTCACACATCCAGTTCTTGAATAAGCTGAAAATTTTATATTTACATTATGTATATTTATGTACGTCTGTAATTTGCGCAGCAGCCAGTTTAAATGTGAGCTATTGCGACTGCGCAGTTTATTTTAAAATATCACCGAAATAATTAATTCATTTTAAATTTATTTATAATAATTTCCAAGCAATATAAGATAAAATTTATCGACTAAACAGTAATATATGTCAAATTGATAATGGGAGCGTTTAGGCGCTGCTGTTCCAACTACTTTTTTCCCCTCCAACTTTTTTTGAAACGTCAAATTTCAAATTTGTATTTCTTAATATAACTTATACAAATATATATGCTTTTTTCTCACAGAAACAGGCCATTTCTTCCATTATTTTATAAAATTTAAATTTCATAAACTAAATAAAATTGTTCTTATTCCCCGCGCAAACTTCACTCAATATGCGCACGCACACTAAAAAGATTAAGACGTATTTCTTATTTATTTATTTATCGTATGGCATAAATATAAATGCATTAATTATTTTATTATTTTACAAATCTTTTTTATTTATTTTTGTTTAGAAATCTTACCCAAATTAGAGAGCCATGCTACACTTTTTTTTATAACAGTGTGACAATTTTATAACTTTTGTACAGTTATATATGTTATAATATACATCTAAATTATTTATAATATTTTCAAAGTGGCATGCGGGATATTTTATATAATATATAATAAAAAAATTAAAATCTCCAAACAAGGTGACATCTAGTGGTGGGTGAGAAAAAAACTAAAGTATGGGAAGTTTAAACTTCGTCAATTTAAATGATTTTTCATATGGGTGACGATATTGTTTATTGTACATGAAAAGATTTGTTAGTTATTTAAAATATTTCCAAAGCGGCACTCGAACCAGTTTGGGATATTAATAGAAATAAATGTAGAATATGTTATGTCTGGAAGTTTATAATTTTTTACACCCCATTCTGCGGGTGACGCTATTGTTTGTTATACATGGAAACATTTGTTATTATTTATATTATTTATTTAAAGAATATCCAAAGCGGCACGCGAACCTGTTTAGGAAATAAATAATAATAAATGCGGAATTTGCGAACTTTGGAACTTGAGGAATTTTTTTCACCCCCTTCTACGGGGGGTGCTACTATGTGTTATACCAGGAAACATTTGTTGTAATGTATATTATTTATTTATAATAATTTCAAAGCGGCACGCGCGGCCGTTTAGGAAATAAATAATAATAAATGTGGAATTTGCGAACTTTGGAACTTGAGGAATTTTTTTCACCCCCTTCTACGGGGGGAGCTGCTCTGTGTTATACCTAGAAACATATGTTGTAATGTGTATTATTTATTTATAACAATTTCAAAGCGGCACGCGAACCTGTTTAGGAAATAAATAAAAATATGTATAGGCAGGTTAGAACGGGCAATCTTTATTTTTTTGTCGTACCCCTACGGGCGGTGCTACTATGTTTTTTACATGAAAACATTTGTTATTATGTATAGAATTTATTTATAATAATTTGGAAGCGGCACTCGAAGTTGTACAGGAAATAAATAAATTTATTGCTAACAAAAAAATGTTAGGTTAATGTTAGAACCTTTAAAATAGATAAATGTATTACTTACCTGCATCTGATAATTTCTATATATATTATTTTAATATATCCAATTGTTTATTTTACATTTTATTGCCGTATTAAGCCAATTTCTTAAGTGGCTGCTAGAATTGGCTGCTAGAATCACTCTGGTCGTATCGTTAGCGTTGCTGTGTGATTTTTAAAGGTTAGTAAAAAAGTAAAAACATGGCTAATTTTGTCCAAAATATACTAACAGAATGGGGATTTGAATCGTACATCCCATTATTTAAAGGTATTTTACATTACCGGTGTTTGTCATACAAATATATGTATATAATAATTATGTTTGTAGACGAAGATATTTGCGAAGAATCGTTCAAAATTTTAGATGACGAAACTATATACAAAATTTTTAGTAAAAATGGGCCAAGATTGGTATTTTCTTCTAAATATAAAAAATATTTAGAAGAAAATATACAAGAAAATAACATTAGTAAAAAATTGGTTTTCCGCGTCACACAATTGAGCAGAAATTAAAAACATGTATGTTATTATTGTTTTTTCTAGCTCTTTAATGCATTTGAAAATTCTAACGTATCAACTGATACGGCACCATCATCAATATCGACATCATCTTACGATTCTAATACATTCATCTTAGACGATTATAATTTAGACGTCAGGGATTTGCCGATCTCTTTCATACCAATAGAACTTTTGGCAAGTAGTTCTGCAGAAAGTTCTCCAAAAATACGTAAGTTTAAAAATATTGAAAGATAAATAAGTATTTTTTACGGTAATTTTTGTTTAGGTAAAATTTCAAATGAAGACTGTATTTTTCCAGGGGTAATTACTTTATTTAAAAATTTAAATGTGTATGGTAATATTTTTTTTAGGGACTAGAAAATCTTTTAAAACATACTGTAGTAGGACAATTAGTGTTACAAAAAAAAATGATTTGAATAATGATAACAGACAAAAAATTTGTAGCATAATAGTTAATGAACTTTTATCGCATACAATTAACGGAAGGTATTTTTTATTACTCTTAACATTTATTTTTACTTTTAATATTTAATTATTTTTTATCAGAGTATCAACAGAACAGTTCGAAACAGCGTCTCTAGAAATAGTAAAACTGTTTCCAAACGAAAGAAAAGAGACATATTTTTTACCGTATGTACCTAAAACGGATACATCACCACGAGTACTGGCACGGGGAAAATTATGGTCTCGTTATATCAATGTAAAGCGATCTCTACATATTGCCAAAAAAATACTGTAAACTTAACAACACAAACCGAAAGTACGTATGATTTTAAATATAATATAATATAATATTATATTTTTATATATACATGGTATTTCCTATGTCTCAAAAAAGTAGACACCGATATATACTTATTTAACATTACTTTTTAATATTTTGCTTCAGAGAATACAGATGTTGAGGAAAATTTAAATTCAACGGAATATATTAACTTCTTACAAGTTTGCACAGAACCAGAGGCAAAAATAATAGACTTTTGGAAAAAAACTTACAAATTTAGAACAGACAATTTGGAAAACATAACTACTGGGGAATATTTTAAGTTATATCCGGCACTGAACACTAAATGTGGATATCGTTTAGTAAGTTTCGTTTATAATTATTGATTTTGATCATTTTTATTTGTTAACTACATTTTTCTGATTTACTTATTTCAAGTTTTAGTTATTACAAGATTTTAATATATTGCATCCAAATAAAGAAAACATTTTTTTACGAAAAATGGCCTTCATTGGCACAATTAATTGTGAAATTAGGAGAAAAAAAATTGTTCCATTAAATTACAAGAAGACGAAGGTAATTTCAATTTCTAAATATAATTTTCAAATTTTAATTTAAAACTAAATTAATTATGTTCTAGATACAGAAATTCTGGCTTTAAAAATTTTGCCATTTTTGTTTCCCCCCATATAATTCATAAAAACAAAAAAATTTACAGGCCATCTAAGGTCGAAATGCAAGAAAGTTTCTTTCTGCACATAAACGTAAGTTATTTAATATGTAACCACATTATGTACAAAAAGTAATTATATTACTTTAATTTTATTCTAGAATTTTGCTGATTTAGATAAAAAGATAAAAAATAGACGAACCCAATTAGAGAAGTACCAAACATAGTTGCAACCCCTCGTAATCATAAATGGACCCTTAAAAAAACTACAACATCGTTTCAATACATAGATGAAATTAAATATGAGCTTGAGTCTTCTATGAAAGCGGTAGATTTATGCTTTAAAGCATTTCACTGTTTAAACTTACACTATCCACAAAAATCAAAATTAACTTGGATGTTTATTCAAAAAGAAATATATGAAATAGACACAAAGTGGGATACAGGTATTCCAGCAATTTTTACATTACAAGCAGATTTAAAATATGTTAGTGAATAACTGTAGTGTAAATTATTATATTTTTTCGTCATGATTTATTTATGTTTTCTTTGTTAATTAAAATTTAAGACAATAAATGATCTTATGTCTCTTTTAAAATATATACATAATAGCATCAATTTTTTTTCTTGCGCACAGCCTAATTGTCAAAGAAATTTTACTAATATTAATTCTTACAGAAAACATCTTAAGGTACATGTTTCTTTACCAGAGGAAATTTACACTACTGAAACCTCTTATAGTTCTTCCCATACTGATTGTTTGAAAAGTAAAAAATCAGATAATATTTGTAGTAACAATAATTTAGATTCTGATGAATATAAACATGCTGACGAACAAAACAGTTTATTACTTTATAATAAAAAATTAGATATTCAGCTCCTTTCTTTTTTATCTCAATTATATGAACGTAGCTCTCTAAACAGACAAGAAAATCAAATGTTTGTAGAAAATATTTCTGATTTCATTTGTCTTCCTTTATCGAGAATCAAAGCTGAACTTAATGAAAGATCTGATAATTTATCTAATATTAATAATATGATAGATCGTTTTTTAAATATATTCAAAGATATTAAAACAGAACACTTACGATTTAAGTTTTTAGAAAAATGTGGCACCTTTATAATACCGGAACCTATCACAATAGGTCAAAAACTGATTTCTAATAAACAAGGTACAGCTTTTTTTCAAGATATAAAAACCCAGTACATTGCTTTGAGAAGAACATTAAAATCTTTTTTTGAAATGCCAGAAGTATTAAGCTCTACTTTAAATTATATAGAAAATTTGTATGCAAATAAGCTATCTTTGTCTAATATAATTCAAGGAAACCTCTGGCAAACAAAACTAATGACATTTAGTGACAATGATATAATTTTACCGTTACATATATACTTTGATGATTTTGAAGTTGGCAATCCTCTCGGCTCAGACGCTGGAATACATAAACTACGAGCAATATATGCTAATATACCATGTTTACCTGTGCAATATAATTCGTTATTGGAAAATATATTTCTTGTTCAATTGTTTCATGCACCAGATTCGGAAATAAAATAATGTTTGCAAAACTCATTGATGAACTTAATTTTTAACAATACAATGGAAGTAGTGTCTATTTTGTAACTTCTGGACCACCTGGACCAGCAGTCAAATAGACACTACTACTAAGCAACCAAACCTGTTCTGTATTACTGTACTGCTAGACCAGTAAAATTATTACATATTGCACCTATTATTTTTAGCATAAAAATAGTAAAAAAGTGCTAAATTTCAGCTAAAAAAGATCGATTTTCCCCAATTGCAAGTATCAGATGGAATTGGGAGATTTAGAAAAAATTATTCTAAAAACATATAAACCAAATTATTTCTAAATAAATGTTTTGTTGTCCCAGACGATCAAGTAGATGGTATGGCTTGCAGAAAATGGAAATGTAAGTGTAAATCACATAATACTATTTTTATAAAAATATTTAATAAATTACATTCTCTAATTAGCAACTAATGAATAATGTCCATGAGCCAATGTATCTGTAGAATTTTCTAGTAAGTGTCTTTTATCATCCTTCCAACTTAAAGATTTTTTATTTACTTCTTCAGTGAAGATATCATGTTTGTAACTTCTAATTACTGTTTGTTTATTATAAAATTCTTTTTGATCAAATAAGCATGTTTTATAATTTTCAAAACTAATTTCTTTTTTTAACACGGATTTCTTAATTCCTTTTAATTTTTTTTCAACGAATCTCTTAATTCCTTTTAATTTTTTTTCAATTGACTCATTCGTTCTGTAACTGTACATTTTTGATCGTAATCCTATAAATTCCAACATTTTCACAGATTCCAACTCATCTTTAAATTTGCCTATTACTTTTTTATTTACGTTAGAATATAGGGGGTGATCTTTTGGATAATCAGAGGTATCAAAGTAATTGGAATTTTCCCCCATAAATTTATAGAAATCAGCATTTTTAAACTCATATATAAAACTATCTGTATCTGTATATAATAATTTTACTTTATTGCTAAATTCTTTTTTAATTACATTATAATGAAAATCATACATTAATAATTTCGATAAATCCAACACGGCCTGTCCAATATAAATAGGTTTATTAAACAGTACTTTGGTTTTATATCTATGAACTGCTACCAGATTCTCACTAAATATTGTTCTACGTTTAAAATTAGGTTTATTTATTGCTTTCTGTAATTTTTGCTCATCTGAATATAATTTAATATTTTGCTGGTTTCTAACTGATTGCATAGACTTTCCAAACACTGCATTGGATACTAGTTTCCAGTAATCTTTTTCAAACTCATTTTTTGATTTTTGTCTTTGCTCCGTATTAAATTTTATGTATGGTGCCATGAAATTTGATTGTGTGAATTTTAAACCTCTATGAATTTTATCAATTCTCATTCCTAAACTTACATAAAGCTGTAATATTTTATAATGTGCTATATAGTTTGTTTTATCATAGAAATGACAAAGTAGTTTTGATACTTTACCACCAGGAGGTTTTCTTTTCTCTGGAGCTAGAGGAAAATCGTTAAATTTATCGTGGAGATCTTGTGGAAATGATAAGTCAACTTCTAAAACATATCCTGTATCATCATCTGACACTAATATTTTATTAATATCTTGAAGCTCTTCAAAAGTCATCCACTCAAAGTCTTTTTGAGGTAATTTTTGGGATAAGGAATGACCATATAAATTATTTGCATCAATATATGCAAGTTGTGTGTTTTCATCTGCTTTTGCATACCTATTACTACATTGTGATATTCCCCCTCTAATTCCCTTCTCAAAAAACATGTACATTTCATAATCAGTTAATAACTCCAATTCAATTTTTGTATATTTTAACATACAATCCCACGCAAATCCTGGTGTTGTATAATACCAAGCAGGATCTAATCCATAACTTTTATTCAAACACAAATCTCTAAAATTCTCAAATACATCAGCCAATAACAAAACATCTAATTTTAAGTATAAATCATGCCATTCTCCTAAATTTTTAATTTTAAAATATGCCCAGATTTTCTGTGCATGTTCATATTCTTTTTGCGAAATTCCTTCTAATGTTAGCGAAGAATAAAATTTATCTATTGGTGGTAATTTTAATTCTTCAAATTTTTCCCAAGAATTCATATATTCATAGGGGTAAATTCCTTTTCTAATTAACTTATCTTCATCTTTTCTAAACAAAATATCTAAATCATTATTTGAAAAATATTTAGCTGCTTCCCTTATTTGTTCCGGTTCCAAATTAGATGATAAAGTATCTAAACTACTTGCTAAAAACCTAAATGAATCAATAAACCTTAAATGAATATATTCTTTATCTCCTAATTTCAAAATCTTGCTGAAAGATATATACTTCTCTTCATTACTAGGAATTAAATTCAAGTTACTCTTATCTTCACCCAAATTCTTTACAAACAAGTGACAGTCGTATGCAGACAAATTATGAAATACAATTGGAATAAATATGGGTTGTTTACACTTTAAATTACATTTGTTACATGCTGCCCCTCTATATTTTCCAGTTATATGATCATGGTCTTTAACTTTTGAATTTTTAGCTGTAAATTCATTTTCACAAAGATAACATTTTTTAGCTTTTTCATATTTCTTTAAATCTATATCCGTCATAGGTCTATTTGATATTAATAACTCATATATTGTTTCAGCATGGTTTGATATGTTTAACTATACGTCTTAAGATAAACGCACATTCTGACAGTTTCTCCTTATTCACCATTTATTAGAGAAAAATTAATTTGATTTGAAAACAATATCCCAATGAATTTTATTATGAAAGTCTTCCAAAAATTGTTGACTATACCGTTTCCAATAATATGATAATACAGTCCAATCTAATTTGTCCTGAAACTCTCTAATAAACTCTTCATCTAAGTTTGGTTGATACGATATTTCAATAAAGTCAAGTTTATCCTTAAACACTCTAATAAAATTTAAACTTAAATTCTTTCTGGTTGAAATTATGTGCCATGGAAGTTTTTCAGCATATTTAGTCATAAAGTATTCACTTAAATTTTTTCTTTTAGCAACAACATTAAAGTCAATATTCTCAATCATATCTTCTAAAAAGTCATCACTTAAATTTTCATGACTTGATATTTCAGGCCAATCTACTTTATGTAAATACCTCATACAGATATCTTCACTCAAATCTTTTCGCTTTGATAATATAGTAAAATTCACATACTCTTCGTATTTTACAATATGATTCTCATCAAAATCATAACGACCTGATATTTCATCCCACTTAACTTTACTATGATCAATTTCCATTGGAAAACCATAATCATTCACAAACTCAACAAAGTAAATATGTGAAAGACCTGTTAGAAAACTATCAATCAATCGAAGTTGCAAGTACTGACTCATCATTTATTAGATAGAAATTATACGTTTATAATTTTTGTTATCTCAAACAATAGTTCGTTTTGAGAAAGATGTGTTTCAAAATGATTTCCATAATATCTAATATCAATAGTTTCTTTAATTTTGTTGTATAAATTAATACTGTTTGGATTATACTCAAGTCTAAGTATAACTTCCATGTCTGGGTAGACAGTTCTTAGCATCTTGATGCGATTATTAGCTGCATGCTTTTGAACTCTAAGCACATAATAAGGATATTCCCACATGTGATTTTTTTCAATAAGTATAAACTGATGATGTTTGTTTGTATTGTTTGGTTTAGAAACTACATCACGCTGTATTTCTTCAACCTTTTCTGCTAAAGATTCTACTTTACTTTTCAGATTGTTTACTATAGCCTTGTACTTGGACTCTATCTTGTATTCTCCATATTTTCTTATTGATGGTAAGACTTCAGAAGTAACCCACCGCTTAAATTCTTTTGCTTTTGGAAGTTTAGAAGATAGTATTAGTGAATATAAACCTGATTCATTAACATATACAGTATTTGGTTGGTTATTAAAGGGGGTCGCGTTTTGCGACGCCCTTATAAATTCATATATTGTACGGTCTTCTCTATCAATATGCTTAATAATTGCATCTCTTGAATTTGTATATCCCAATATCTCAGCAACATCTTTTGCTTTGAACCAAGGATTGTTATCTTTATCTGCTAGATAATTGATTTTATTATTATTGAATATTATGTTGTTGTTTATAAGGTCTACAACTGATTCCATTTATTACGAATAAAATTTGTTAATATGTTATACTATTAAAATGATTCATAGTTTTTATATACATTTTGCCACCTGGTTTATATAAATACTCTTTTATTAATCTTTGCAATGATATTATTTTATTGTATTTACTTAATAATCTGTTATATTCATCACTAGCTATCTTGTCTTTAAATTCAGTTAAAAATTCTATTATGAAAATATAGTTTTTGTAAGGTATAATTTCCCAATCAACTTTATCTTGAAACTCTCTAATAAATTCTTCTGATAATGTTTGACCACATGATATGTAATACCAATCAACTTTATCTTGAAACTCTCTTATAAAAGATTCTGATAATTTTTGATCACATGATATATATTTCCAATCAACTTTATCTTGAAATTCTCTTATAAAAGGTTCTGATAATATTTGATCACATGATATATATTCCCAATCAACTTTATCTTGAAACTCTCTTATAAAAGGTTCTGATAATGTTTGATGTGATATTACATTCCAGTTAAAGTTATCTTGAAACTCCCTAATAAAATCTTCTGATAATTTTTGATAACATGATATGTAACACCAATCAACTTTATCTTGAAACTCCCTAATAAAATCTTCTGATAATTTTTGAGATCTTGATATTTCTTGCCAATCAACTTTTTTATGGTTTATATTTAAATCCATGGCTTTAGCAAAGTTAATATGATCCATATTATACAAGTAATCATCTATACAGCGTAATGTCCAGTAATCCATTTATTACGAAATAATTTTGTTAATAGTTTTATGTAGATAAGGTTGTGATGACGTTTTGCTCAGCCGCGCGGCGGAGCAAGATTCTCATGATCTGACTTGTCTGCGATAGACACCAGTCTGCGACTAAACAATATTCTTTGCATCAATCCAAGAATTATGAGTATTATCAAACCCTAACCATTTTACATATGCTTTATTACCTTTACGTTTAATTACTTTCTCAACCAAATATACGTCATCTCTAGCAAAATTTAATTCTTGTTCATAGAAACAATCTTTTAACTCTTGCTCTTTATAATCTTTCAAATGATAAGTTATTGGATTCGAATATATTATTTTACACACAGTGAATATCTCATTTGACCAATTAGGCGTATAACCTTTCTCAAAAACTGTTTTATATTTAGATACTCTAACTTTATCGCCAATTTTGTACTTAAGTTTATAATTAGGAATTTCTTCTTGAAACAGAGGTTTTAATTTTTCTTCATTCTTTTTCTTTGATGCTTCAATGGGTGTCATTTTTATCGTACTATGTTTTGTATGATTGTAAGTATTTACTAGCACAGGTAACATGTCAAGCCACTTGTAATTACCATTAATTGTAAATTGTTTCCACATTTTTTCTTTCAAAGTTCTATTAACACGTTCTACTACACTTGCTTTTCTTTCTGAATATGTTGAATAATGGTTAATATTATTTTCTTTCATTAACGCTTGAAAATTTTTATTGTAAAACTCTAAGCCTTGATCAGTTTGAAGATTTTGCGGTACTCGTTTCACTAGTCGCAGACTTAAGTCTGCTTCATCTGACGCTAAAATTGATTTAAATGCGTTTGTTATACTGTTACCAGTTTTATTCTCAACAGGTTTTGCCCACAAATATTTAGAAAACACATCAATTACAACTAATAAATATTTATAACCTTTATTCACTCTTGAATATGGAATCATCTCAACTAAATCAGCTTGCCACAAATCATCAATACCATATGTTATTACTTTACGTGTTGGAAAATTTCGTCTTAGTGGTTTATGTAACTCGCTTGCAATTTGTTCTCTAGCGTTATTACTTAAATTTTTTTTATAAACTTTGATTTCTTTGAACCCCATTGGGAACACTTTGCCTGTAACATAGGTCGACCATTTTTAGTTACTGTTTTAGTAACGCTAGTTGAATTTGTTTGAGACTTACATTTAAGACAATATATTAATTCAGCCATTTATTAATTAAAAAAATTGGTCTGTGACTACTCCAAGAGTCTATTAATTGTATCATGATTTAAATTTGTTGTGTTGATCACACTTTCAGCAAATATTTGGAATACATTGTTATATGTTTTAACGAAATCAAGAAAATCTTCCTTGGTTAATTCTGATTTTTTATTAATTGCGCTATAGTTAACGTTTACTATTTTATTAGTGTTATTAGCAAATACCTGAAATAAATCATTTACTGCTTTATGTAAATGCAAAAAAAGTGTTGTTATTTTTCTATTAATTGATTCATTTTGTGCTTTGTTTAAATCATTTTTAGTGTTTTCCAATTTTTTATTAAGTGTATTATACTTTAAATTTATAAATCTCTCAGTGCTATCTGAAAATTCCTTTATTTTTAAATTATTCTCATTAAATTTTGTTGTTATTAAAGCATTTAATTTACTTGTTTCTGAATGAACTTGCTGAATTTTATTCTCATATTCACCAATAATTCTTGACACAAAACCTTTTGTACAAGCATCTGTGTCTTCTTCAGGATCTTGTGTGTTGCATAATCTCTTGTTTTGAATATCATAATTACCATCACTTGTTAATTTGAAACCAATTCCTGACTCGCCTTTTACACCTCTTGAAAATATTTGATTATTAGAGTAATCATCACTCTCACCAAACTTGTTTAATACCATTTATTACACTAAAATGTTCCCGCTTCTTTTTTGTTTTTTCTTCTTCTAGTTCTTCTTCTATAGTCATGATTTCATTTCCAACATTGTCATTACCAGCGGTTTGTTCAGCTTTAAGGAAATTTAAACGTTTTTCTAGTTCGCTAATAGTGTTCCAATAAACATATTCTTTTTCCTTGTTGTTATATTTTTTAAATCCTTTTCCTGTTTTCGGTGTTGAAGTTAGGTCTTCCAATGAGTGATACTGCGATACAGGTGTTGTCGGCGTAGTTGGTATATCTGAAATATCGGATAAATCTTCTGTTTGAGGAAATTCTGGTGACTTTGCTCTAGCTTCGTCATACAATTGTTGTCTTTGTTTTTTACGTGGAGATTGTTTTTTGCTTGGAGATTGATCCTTATATTTCTCCCAAATAGGTTTAATAATTTTGTTATATTTGTTGCTTCTACTTGCTCTCGGTTTAGACGGATCATCAACTCTTTGTATACAACCGCTATGTATTAAAATTTTCTTGTAATTTTCTAGATCCTCTGGTGTGTAATCTTTAGGTTCTTTTTCAGTTAATAAACTCCATATACCATGTGTAGATGGAACTTTAAATTCAACTATTTTCTCATCTTCACCAACCTTGTGGATATTAATATTATCACGATCATACGTTACTAGCACGTTTTTACTACCAATTTTACCGCTACTTCTATTAATACCAAAAGTTTCATCTATGTTTGATTTGACTGTTTTTGTAAGATACTTATCTCCTAATGTTTCATCACCTAACGCTCTATCTCTTGATGTTCCCGGTTGAATTTCATCAATACTCAGATGTGGCCTTTTGTATAGTTTTTTCTGTTGAAAATTATCTTGTATTTGTTTCAATATTTTAGTTTGTTCTTTACCACTTTCTGTTTGATTTAGTATGGCATTTTGTAATGGTACTAGAGCGTTTGTAATAGGTTCGTATTGTTTTAGTAATTTTTCGTGTTTAATAGAATGGCCTTCAGTTCGTTTAATGTAAGCTGCTTTAGCTTTGTTGAATGATTCTCTATACTCCTTTACTTTTTTCTCATCCATTTATTACATTAAAATTACCGTTCATGTTATATGTTGATGTTTTATGTTTCTCATGTTTCATGTTTCATGTTGATGTTTCATGTTCTATGTTTCATGTTTCATGTTGATGTTTTATGTTCATGTTCCATGTTGATGTTTCATGTTCTATGTTTCATGTTTCATGTTCTATGTTTCATGTTTCATGTTTATACTAAAAGCACCTCATTGAAGTTTCGACTGTATTTACCGTTGCTTACATCTTTTTCTAAATTTATTACAAGAAAATCATACTTCATTTTCCAACAAAAAGTACATAACTGTCTAAACGTTTCAAAAGACATATCTGTTCCAACATGATCATCATAGATATGTTTCAAATTAGTATTGTCGTTATGTTTAAAAACAATAAGCAAATTTAAATTATCACGTACCATTTGTTTAGGTATACGACTATATGTTTGACAAAGGTAAAAGCAACTTATTCTTTTATGTCTACCTCTATGGAAATATTCCTCTATTACTTTCTGTTTGTCGCTAGCAACGTCGTCAAATATAATTACTGATAATGGTGGGATTTCTTCAACTCGTAGTACATCATCTGAATTATTATATGTGAAGAAACCAATTTTATACTGTTTCTTAATATGTTTATTTATTTCACTTACATAATTTTCAAGATACTTGTATAGTGGTTGATTTAAAGATTTTGAGTAAATGTAGATATTACTATAGATTAAACTGTTTTTATTATCAGTCAATATTCGAATTAAAATATTTGTTTTACCACAATTTGATGAACCTACTATTCCAGCTCTAATTATATTAGGATAATATTTATAATACTGTATATTTTCTTGTTCTATAACACATTTTTGCAACCCGTTACCAAGTTTTTTTATTTTAAAATTGTTGCAGACCATTTATTTATAAAAATTATTCTTTCCTTACCATGTTATCACCAGGACTATATGCTACAAATGAGTCATTCGCAATAAGACAGTGAATCATCGTGTTTGTTGGTGCTTGTTTTTCAAATGTGAATTTAATTGTAAGATTTGTAGGTCCTTCTTTAATAATTCCACTCTTATACGTTAAATCAAACACAAACAAGGGATACTTTTTAATAAAATCTTGTTTCTTAATAATGTTATTCAGTAGATCTGCATCTTTATTGGGGTAGTACGTTTTCTTAAGATCGCAATACATTGAATACAATCTGCTATACATGTTTAATTTTATATTCAAATCCATATCTTCTACAGGATAATATTCAACTTCACTAAACAATAATCTTATGTTTTCTACATCACAAAAATCAAATTCTGAATTATTTTTCGTAAAGTCAAATTGTCTATTGGCTTGTAAAGCAACAATAACATATTGAGGTCTTTTAGATAAAGTGGTAATGGACCAAGAATAATTTTTGGATTGTGCCAAGAATGTTGGGTGATTTGTATAGGACCAGTCCAAGTATGGTATTGTTAAATATTTATTTGATTCAATTAATTTATTGATTTTGATTTTCTCATCTATGATTGGTGTAATATGAGGCATTTCCCAAATTATATCGGTTAAATGAATTTTCAAATTTTTATCTTTTACTTTATTTCTCGATGCCTCTGTGGTAACAATTAAACATTTGCATCACTGGTATTTCTTAAAAACTCTATTGATTGTGATACTCTCAACACAGGCTTATTATAATTTTCAAATAGTGAAAATATTTGTTTAACTGGTACACTTATTGAAAAATAGCCATCATCAGTAATTAAATTGGAACCATCCCAACCTTCAAGAATATAATTATTTAGTGCAACACATAATCCTTTCAATAAAATATTATAGCCTGGACTGTTTACTTCTTGTACTACTTTATTATTAATTTTGTACACTATATCACTAAACATGTGCATATAACCATTTTTCACAAATTTTATATTTTTGTAATCATCTTTTAAGTCAACATCTGTACAAGTAATTTGACCATTCAAAATAATATTACTGTTAGCTGTATCAAACTGAGCATCTTGACTATTAATATTAATAGTTGTACGTCTATTTGTATCATTTATATAATCTTTCAGTTGTGGGTAATATTTATGATAGTCATATTTTTCTATTATTTGTTTCTCACTTTTCGGAGCACCAGTGAACACTAGTGATGTACTCATTTATTTAGTAAAAAATAGTGCTTATTTAATTTTTCGAATTTCAAATTGTACTTCTACATATTCGCCTCTAAAATCAATGTATTCACCATGCTGATCTTTTAATTCTAATTTAATGTAATCTATAAAATTTCTACCTTTTAACAGGTAACGATCCAAATTTTTAGGTATAAATACAATATCATAACCTGGATTAACTGTAATATAAAAATCACTAATAATGTCAGTTTGTTTTGAGTTTACGTATTGACCTATAGCTAGGGGACAGTGAATGTTAATAGATTTAATTTTGAAAATATCAATTTCGTTATCTGAAATATATTTCTTGTTTGCTTCAGTTGTTTGTTTGTTAAATCCTAATAAATTTAATATAGAAGTATCATCTATAAAAATTGAATACGGTGATTCTATTTCACATTTAAAGGTATTAGTATTGGGTGTTAAAACGAAACCATCGCCAATTTTTTCTTCAAAAATATCTTTTATATGATAAACAGAATACGTACCATCTTCAATAATAAATGTTACAAATTTACTGTTTTTAATAATTGTAAGTGTGTTATTTTTTAACTTTTTCGAAACATTGGGTATTTTAAAATTTGATTTAAATTTTCTAATACATATTTCATATTCACCATCACTGATATCTAGCGGTGGATAAAATTTTGCTTCTAACACAGATGAATCTAAGTTTGCAGAATTATTCAGTTTAAATATTCCGCTCTCCATTTATTTATCTAAAAATCTTAAGCATAATTTACCACATATTGTTTGATCATATTTCTGGTAACTGTCATAATTATAATATATATTTGCTTTACCTGAACTATTAAAGTATTTTATTAATTTCTTTTCTGGGTTAACGTTGCCGAACGAATCAAAATAATATATATTATTATTTATCTTCTTATAAGCAATCCAATGAGTACCAGGTCCTGAGTTTGAGTCTAGATTTACAATACCAGTTTCGTTTTTATTTATTTTCTTAGGTAATGTGTCATCCATAAATACACCTCTAAAATATGGAATTTTTAACTGTTTAGCGTAATTTATTAGTTCAATATCGGATAATGCTTTATTTGAAATGTTTATTTTTTTTTAGACTTGTTCCATTCAACATCACCTATTGAAAACATTCCTTTACCAGTTTTCTTAACACCTGAACCTTTTTTTCCTTCAATTGCTTTATTGTGACGTTTAGCCTCTTCAAGCATTTTATTTTGATATTGTTTTTTATGTACTGCTTGAGTTATACCTGCTGCTCCACCAGCAGCGGCTCCTAATGCTGCTATAATTGGTAATAAAGGTATAATGCCACCTCTTTTAATTTGACTTTGTGATAATTTTAAAGTTACTCCTTTACCGTCTTTTTTTGCTTTTTCAATTTTATTAATTTGAGCTTGCGTGAGTGATAGTTTAACAGAACCTTTCAAATCTTCATTCTTTAAACGAACTGAAACAGTGTCTGTTGCGTTGGCAATTTTCTTTTGTTGATTTTCAGACAAACTCACACCATATTGTATATATGACATTTTAACTGATTTATTACTAGAAAAATTATTATTTAAACCCATACCCATTTTACGTTTAGCTTTCATAATATTTGTAACTGACCATGCCGCGGTTTTTTCACCCAGGGAAGAATCTTTACTGTTAACTCTGTCCCAAGCCTTGTATTCTAATATTTGATCTGCTTTATTTCTATTGGGTACATCTTTATACTGAGAATATGCAATATCGTGTTCCCTGCATGCTTCATCTAAAGGATTTACACCTCTATCTCCTCGAGCTAATCGTTTCTTTAATTTAGTTCCCGGCCCACAATAATTGTAACCCGGTACATGCGCTTCAAATGGTAAATTATTTATTAAATTATTCACAATACCTGATCCTTTCTTTCTCATTTATAAATGGAAGAATATTTGGAGAACAGAAAATACGTTTACCGTAAAAGTTATAAATTTTATAGCAATTTTAATATTGCACTTCATATTGGTGAGGTAATTTTTGCGGGAAGTAGTTTATCTGCTCTTGCGTTTACACCTTTAGCTGCTTTTTCTCTTGGTAGTCCGGTTTTAATGAGTCTTAATGAAGTATTAAACATTAAAGAAAAAATGATTGAGTTTAAAAAGTGTTATAAATTTTATAGAGATATGTTGTTATTGTTAAAATCTGGTAAAATTAGTGAAGTTGAAATATACGACAAGGAACTTGACTTTTTAGAGAGCATTACTTATTTTGCTGTTGAAAAATACTTAAAAAAGAAAAAATTAAATGGTTATACGTCAGCTAATGCAAAGTAAACTCACACATTTCGCGGAAATCATGTGTGTGCATGATTACACAAGTTCAGTGTCATCGTTGCAACGAAACAAAGAAAACGGTGCCTAAGCACGCGTTTTAAAACCAGTGTCGACAAGAATTGACACCGTATACGGTGCCTACAGAGGTGTAACTAGGTGGATTTTTAAAAAAATTTCTCAATAGATTTATCGAAGGCTCATGCGGCTCTACTGAATTCTAAATCACATTAACCAACTTAATTTTTTTTTTTGTTTTTGCATACTTATTTATTTTATTAGGATAAGTGGTTCTGAAGTTAGCTTTAAGTAGGGCCGTCAATTTATCGTTACGACTCTGGTGCAAAATGGAATATTCTAGAAGTTTTACCAAGTATAAATAAGGTGTTAGCAAAGAAAATGTTTTATAAATAGTTCAATGGAGCCAATGCAAGTAGACAGTGTAATAAATAACGCAAGTGATAATACGCGTATTCAAAATAATAATAATTTAAATGATACAAGTAAAAATAAAAACTTAAATGATGCAAGTAAAAATAAAAACGTAAATGATACAAGTAAAAATAAAAACTTAAATAATACAATTAAAAATAATAAAGTTAAAAATAAAATTTCAAATTTCTTCAGTGATGTTGCTAAATCTAACAGTAATATAGTCGATAAAATAATAAAACAATCAAAAATAAAAAAAATGAAAAAAAATAAAAAGGAAAGTGCAAGAAAACTTAAATTAAGAATACGTGAATTAGCTTCTAAGCTACATATAGTGGAAGAAGAGTATGAAAATTTGGACAAGGAAGATAAGCAAATAACTGAAGAAATTCGTGAACACAACATCCTGTATGGCGGTGATGATTCTAACAATTGAGAATTATAATGTAAGTATAATTATATAGTTAATAAAGTAGTAACTAATTTTATTTTTTACTTACAGACCAGCACCAAAGAAGATGTCTTCAACGCACTTATCAAATATGGAATTCAATATCTTTTAACATTTTTGTAATTTTTAAATAAATTGTATATCATGTATTTGTTTATTGTTTCTTTCTATTTTACCTTTATAAACTAAACTGGGTGGATTTTTGTTCATGTCTTTAATTTGGGGAATAAATTTATTATATCTCGCTGGTAAAGATACTTTGCAGTTTTCCAAATTTGCTATAATTTGTTGGTCGTAATTACCTGTGCTAGTTTCAAACGATATAACTTTATAAGGAATATCTAATTCTAATTCAGATAATTTTTTAAATTGAGATGATGCACTGTTCAACATACCTGCATAGTTAGTTTTGTTCTCCATTTAGTACAATAAATTTTTAATAATAAATATCTATTCTTCATTCCCATTTCACCGCTCCAATTCGATCAATCCATCGTTGCCCACAGAATTCTTGATTCTTGACACTATAGTTTTTAATCATTATTATTTTGTAATATAATAATTTATACGCACTCATAGATAATCTAGTTACTTATTACAAAAGATGAATCCATATATTATAATTCCATTCATACTGTTTGAAAAGTTTGTAACTATTTAAAGTGCTGACGAAAGTGTTATTTTGATAATTCTTGATTAAAATAAAACAGTGGCGTAGATAAACCAGTAGCGTAACTAAATTTATTTAATAATATAATTATGCGAGCTGCATTTACGGTTGCTAATTATTTATCTTAACTTATATTTTAATTTCAAAACAACATTGTTTTTATCAAGTGTATTTTATTTTCATCAATATATTTCATTTATTATAAAATAATTTATTAAATATTTTTATAAAAATAGTATTATGTGATTTACACTTACATTTCCATTTTCTGCAAGCCATACCATCTACTTGATCGTCTGGGACAACAAAACATTTATTTAGAAATAATTTGGTTTATATGTTTTTAGAATAATTTTTTCTAAATCTCCCAATTCCATCTGATACTTGCAATTGGGGAAAATCGATCTTTTTTAGCTGAAATTTAGCACTTTTTTACTATTTTTATTTCGAGCGTTTTTAGCAAATTTAATGTTAAGTGGCCAAAAATTGCGCTGATAATTATCATTGGGCCATCCTGTATAATATTCCTCTTAAACCAAAACATCACCACATGGTGCATTACCCTCATATAATACAAGAAGTTGGTCCTCTTATTAATATTGCCAGTTTCCGTTTTGAATCAAAACACAAACAATCCATTTTTTTTTGTTCCTTTTATTTACAACTAGCCCTAGAGGGCTAACCAGCAAATTTTATAAATGTTACAAGTTACATAGATACATATAATTTGAGAAAGTCACCATCCAGTGATGGCTCCTTTTACTATATTAAATTTAGTCCAGAGGTTTTCTTCTTTTCAGTCTTCTTAATTGTTCGGAGTTGAGGTTGGAGTGTAGGTTGATGGCCAGGTTGTTTGGGTGGTTATTTAATCGATTTTCGTATTTATCTGAGTATAGTTTGATTTGTTCTTGAACGGTTTTGATTTTTAGGTCGTTGTGAAGTGTATCGTTTCTAACAAACCAGGGCGCGTTGGTGATAATTCGCAGTTTTATTTTGTATTCGCTGTATTTTGTTGATATGTGATTGCTTAGCGCATCCCCATAGCTGTATCCCATACGACCAAATAGGAACTAGTATCGTTTTATAGAGTAGTATTTTGTTATTTAGAGATAATATGGATTTGCGTCCTATCAGCCAGTAGAGTTTTTTTATTTTAATTTCGGTTTGTTTTCTCTTTGCGTCTATATGTGTTTTCCACGTCATTCTTTTCTCAAGATGCATACCTAGGTATTTAACGCTATTTTTTTCGGGAAGATCTTTATTATTTAATTTTACTCTTGGGCATGTTGACCTTTTCATTGTGAAAATTATATGTGCTGACTTTTCTTCGTTGATTTTTATGCGCCATTTGTTTGCCCATTCTTGTATATCGTCTAGCGAATTTTGCAGAAGTTTAGATGCTACAGCAGAATCTTTATTTGTTGCTAGTATTGCGGTATCGTCTGCAAAAGTAGCTATTGTTACTTGCTCGTCACTAGGTAAGTCAGATGTGAATAGTAAATAAAGAATAGGACCTAGAACGCTGCCCTGTGGTACACCTGCTTTTATTGGGTATATTTGAGAAGAGACGTTGGCATAAACAACTTGATAGTTCCTATCAGTTAAGTAAGATTTCATAAGCAGATAGTATTGGTATGGCAATTTTTGTTTGATTTTATAGAGTAGTCCTGTGTGCCATACCCTATCGAAGGCTTGGCTAATGTCAAGAAACGCTGCTGAGCAGAATTTTTGTTTTTCAAGACAGTTTTCTATTTCGTTAGTTACTCTGTGAATTTGTTCTAATGTAGAGTGCTGTTCTCTGAAGCCAAACTGGTGTTCTGGAATCAAGTCGTTGTCTTCAACTTCCCAGTGAAGTCTTTTCAGTATTAATTTTTCAAACACTTTTGATAGACATGGCAGCAGGGAGATAGGTCTATATGACGTGGGTTCGAATTCTATTTTACCTGGTTTTAAAATTAATATTACCTGGGAAAATTTCCATAGTATTGGGTAATAATGTACTCTCAATATGGCGTTAAAATGCTGAGTTATATAGATAAGGGCTTTTTTTGGTACATTTTTTAGTATAGTCGGGGTAATGAGATCATGTCCGGGTGCTTTCTTATTGTTAAGAAATTTTATTTCCTCCTCTATTTTAATCTTTTTGGTTGGTGGAGAGAGCTGTAATGGAGCATCTAGATAAGTCAAGATTTCCTTTTCTTCTTCGTCAGAAATTTGTGATTCGTTTGGTGTGAATATATTTGATAAGTGCTTGGCAAATAGTTCTGCTTTTTCTTCGTCAGATCTGGCCCATGAGTTGTCAGCTCTGCGTATAGGAGGTATAGATTGGTTGGGTCTTTTAAGGTTCTTAGTAACTTTCCACAGAGTATAGTCATTTTGAGCGTATGGTGATAGAGTACTAATATAATGATCAAATGATTCGTTTTTTAATTTATATATGTCTGTTTTTACTACCTTACTTAGTTTGTTTAAAAGCATTTTATCGCTAGGTAATCTGTACAGATGCCACTTTTTTCTTACTCTTCTTTTCTCTGCTATATTATCTTTGATTTGTTTGGGATAATTAGCCATTTCATTGTTAGGAGATTTTTGCACTGGTGTTGATTTCCATGCTGCATCCTGTATGTTTTTTGTTAATATGTCTACGGCTTCATCAATATCTTCTTCTGTTTTTAGTGGTATGCTGATTTTTAAGTTTTCCGTTAGATGTTTCTGAAATATTTTCCAATTTGTTTTTTTTGTTACTCAGTGTAGGTCTGTTATCTTTTATGATTACTGTTTAGTTTAGTGTGAGAATGACTGCTGAGTGGTCTGACATAAGGTCAAGATGTTCCTCGATTTTAATATAATTTGATGAGATTCCGTTCGTAATAAAAAAGTCTAATGCGTCTGGAATCTTGGCTGGATCGGAAGGCCAGTATGTTGGTTTACCAGTGCTTGCTTCATTATACCCTTTGTTTGTCATTGCTGTATAGAGCTGTCTACCTTTGGGATTTATCAGCCTAGATCCCCATTTAGGGTGCTTCGCATTAAAGTCGCCCCCTGCAATGAATCGATTTCCTAGTGCATCAAGAGATTTCTCAAACATATCTGCATGTATAGAATGCCTTGGTGGACAGTATATAGCGGATACTATTAATGTTCCATTAGCTTCCTTAACAAGTATATTTGTTGCTTGTAGGTAATTCTCCTCGATTTTTTCTATTTCGTGATGTTTAATATTTTCCCGAATAATGACAGCTGTACGGCGGTACTGTGTTGTCGGGGTGATTAGTACAATATGTTTTATATTTCTTTATGGTGAAATAGTTTCTGTCAGTAAAATGAGTTTCCGCGATCAGCATTATATCTATTTTTTGTTCAGTAAGGAAGTATTCAATTTCGTGTCTATGCTGTTTTAATGCGTTAGCATTCCAGAGAGCAATTCTGACGAAGTTAGCCATTTTTGGTTTGGTTTACTATTGCGGTGAGTAAGTTAATTATCATACCATTTTGGTTCATTAACTGTGATATCATTGTTTCGAATTTTATTAGAAAATTGTTAAATATGGTGTCATTATTACCTTGTATGTCAGTGTTGTTTCTGTTATTCTGTACGATTTGCGAATATTTTATTCTGGGTCTATTTTGTTCCGTTTGTATATTGCTGAAGCTTTCTATGTTTTGATTTAGAGGGGGAAACGATGTTTTTTCTATTTCTGCGGCATAGTGTTCTTTTCGTGTTCCTAGGGTGCTTCTTCGGTAATATCTATTATTATTAATACTTCTTAGTTTTTGTAGATCACGATATGTTGTACAGCCTTTGTAATTCGCTGGGTGGGGGCCATTACATAGTACGCACTTAGGAGTATCTGTCCTTTTTTGTAAACAATTATACGTGGGATGGTTCCCTGCGCATTTAACATAATTGTATGGTTTCATACAGTACGACCTAGTATGTCCGTACTCTTGGCACCGCATACATTGTGGGATTTCATTTTTTCTTCGCGGTTCTTCAATTGATATTTTTGTTCCTAATATATGTTGTAGTTCATAGATCTTTTTATTGTTAGCATTCGGTTCTTGATCTACAAAGAACATTGGAAATGGTATTTTAGTTTTCCAGCTACGGAAGTTAGTTACATTTCGTATGATGAAACCTTTGTTTTCTAATGCTTCTTTGAGTTCATCAGCTGCTACTGAGTGATGTAGGTTTTTAATAACCACTCTATATGCCCGGTCTTGTCGGGGTTGATATGAGTGGTGTGCTACATTGTTAGTTTTTAGATAGGTTATTAAGTTCCTATAGGCTGTTGCTGTAGTAGCATTGATTTTTACGACGTTGTTCGATAGTGTTTTACATATGAACTCATTTTCGGCTATAGTTGTTTTTAAGCTAGAAATCATTAAAGGGTAGTTTTCGACGTCTGGTATGTAGATAGGTGGAGGTTTAAATTCTTCTTGTTTCGCATTAATTGTGTCATTATTAGTTGTTGTTTCTGGTTGGTTTGATTCGGTACTTAATACTGAATATCTGTTTTGTGTTAGTATGTCATTATATTGTTTAGAATTAGTTTTTTTGTTAGAATGGAGTTCGTTTGTTTTATCTTCTTTATTTCTTTTCCTTTTAATGTTTTGCCATGAAAGGGATTGTATTTGTGCTAAAGTAGTTGCAGATCGGGTGTAAGTTTCCGATGGTATAGGTGAAAATATTTGAGGAGTATCAGGTATGTAGTATGGAGAGGGTGTTTTTGGCACTGATAATAGCGATGCATCACTATGTCTTCTAGTTCTTGGGGTACTGGTTGCAGATAGTGTATCACTATTTGGTGATTGAAGGTAGTGGGTTGGTGAAATAATAGGGGTAGTAAAAATGTTTGTGGTGTTGGTGTATGAAAGTACAGTTGTCGTGGTTGTTATTACGGTTGTACTTCCAGTTAGTGAATATGGTGAGCCACCACTTGTTTCAGGCATTTTGCCTCTTTTTGTATTAAAGTGTTAATAAATTATATTATTTAACAACGTTGTTGAATATTAATTTGATTAATTAATTAGTTAGTAATTAGTAGAATCGTAATCACAATATGTATACAGCACTGGCGCTCGTCATACGTCCGCTCGCCAGGACTGCTAGCACAAGACTCCAATCCAAAATGATTGCTAATTTAAGTTCTTGTAGAAAAAATATAACTCAAACTATAGCTATTAGACATCAGTTAACATCTAGTTCTAGGCTACAACAAAATATTGGATTTAATAAAATAAATTATGAACCTGGTAAAAGAACATTATTCGATGTATCTACTTTGGAAAAAAATAGTACTATTCAAGTTTTAAATTTATCTACTAATTATTACAAACTAAAATGGATGTACAAAAATGATTTCATTATAAATATATGTGATGAAGAATTACCGATATTTTGAAAAATAATTCATATAATTTCAACAGATGAAAATACAACTTTTTTTCTGTACAGTATATGAAAGTAATTACTTTAATGAGCAATTTAGGGCATATAAAGAACAATTAATAAATAAACATAAATTAGTACAATTTGAAAACCTACCCGATGTTTTCCCTAAAGTTTTATGTATGATTGATGCTAATATGTATATAATTTTATCTGATATTTTTTATTATGCACTATAAGTATAAAAACTTCTTGTTTTGTGATGCGTATATTACCATGTACCTGTATGTAAATAAATTACTAGTATATATAAATCAAAATTAAGTGTCAAAATTATTTTATATATACCACCATATTCCATAAATATATCCCAGCAATATTTTACCGCTATAACAAATAATATAGATAAATAAATTAATGATATAAGTTTGCTACAGCAAACAATGATTATTTTACTTTTAGTTATATTTTTTCGCACCTGTATATATTCTGTATCGCTGTTGTAATACATTTTTATTGCTATTAGTATTAATACGAATAGGTATCAGAAATATAAATAAACACAATGATAAATATACATATTATTCTGTTTATTATTCAGATTGTATTACTGTAACAATGCAATATTGTAATGCTTACAATATTAAATATTAAACGAAAGTAAACTCGTATTGCTAATATATTACAATATATATATATATATATATATATATATATATATATATATATATATATATATATATATAATAACTGTTAGTATATTGTATTGCTAACACTCTGCAATCTATATATTGTCACGTCAAACATACTAATTGCTGTCACTATACGTAAGATAAAATAGTGCTAGGATAATAATATTTCTATGTATCGTAACAATACATTTTTTTCCGTGTGGAGTAGACCTACTAGATAAGCAAGTTTCACTATACAGAATCAGAATTCGTTCTAAAAAATGGTGGTGGCCATTATTCACACAATTCATAGATATATGCGTCGTCAACACTTGGAGACTCTATCAAATTGCATATCCCCAAAAAAATGCATCTCTTCTGGATGTACGCAGAAAACTTCTTCTGCTCCAAAGAGACCGGGACCACAAAATTCCAAACTTCTAGGTGGACGAGTGAGTTTGGACGTCCGATTTGATGGACAAGGACACTTGGTTGTACCAAAGAGTATATATATTATACTTCGTATATAGAGGAAAAACGCAACGTTAAACATTGCAACGCGAAAAAATTCCCGAAACCTTTGAGTGTCATCTCTTTATCGGGAACGGAACTAAAATAGTTGGATATCATCAAAAGACGTATGTCATTACTTAATCAGACGCATGTATGTTCCATGGAATAAAATAAACATAGAGAGGGATCTCAGCGGTTCAACACAAACAAACACAAGTACAGGTCAAAAATATAAAATATACCTATTTCTTCATATCTGCATTTAATTTGCTATATGAATGAATTTTTAATCGAACTTGTTTATACATATTGTACGTACTTATTCTTTCTTTATTCATTACGTCAAAAATTTGAAAATGTTATTTCATCCCCATAAATTATCACATAATTTGTTAAGTTAAGCGATACGTTTATTTTGAGAGATATATTTCACTCATAACTTACATACGTGATGATAGAATAAATTTTAAAGAAAATTAATGCGACAAAAGTTTGTTTTTATTGTCATATTTTTGTCTATACTTCATTAGTTTGTGTCTGAAATTTGAAAATTTGTTATTCTTTGTAAAATATTACCATCATGAGATGCAACCCTATCTCAACACCAGATTTGAAAGTTCAGTATTGAGAATACTGCAAGATATGTAGCGTCTTTATTAGGGTTGCTTGTATGTTTTTGATTTCATACCTTTATTAATTAAATATCGGTTAGTATTTTTACATTAGACAGTTAGTTGTATAATCAGTAAAAATATATTTTATCATGGCTTCACTTAAAAAATGTGAATATGTGAATTGTGTTTCATCAAGACAATTATTTCCTAAGATGCACTTTTTCAAATTTCCAAATAATAATGCTGAAAGGTGTAAACAATGGATAGTGAATTGTGGAAATGTTATCTTGTTAAACATTAGTGAAGAAAAACTGTGTTCTAAATTATTGTGTGAAAAACACTTCCTTCCAGCAGATTTTACAAACTCTAAAAAAAATAGACTTGTAGGTAATGCAGTTCCTATTAATTACAAATTTCACCTAGATAGTACCAGAGAGTTACAACAACCTTCAACTTCTACTGAAGAGTTTTCTTCAAAAGTTTTAACACCTAAGAAGACTTACGCGCGTAAACCAGGTATTGTTTTTACTCCCGAGAAATCATCATCGGACGAGTCAATCACTACTATATCCCCAACAGTTAAAAACATTTTGGAATTGTCGAGCCCAATAAAACCCTCAATATCTCCCAGGAAATTGAAACTTAAGAAAAAGATAAAGATACAGTCAAAAATAATTTCCAAAAAACGCAATGAAAATTATAGGCTACGGTCTAAGATACGTGCAGTTAAATCTAATTATAGTAAGTTCAGTGTTATTAATAAAAATATATTTATTCGAACATTTACAAATATGTTGCAACATCATAAAAAACGACACCCATGGACAAAACAAGAGAAAAATATGTGTATCAAATTAAATTTCCGATCTCCAGCAACATATAAATATATGAGAGACGATTTCAATTTTCCATTACCAGCAATAACAACCATAAAAACTGGAATAAAGTGAGCTGTTTACGTACCGAATTAACGATTAATAACTTTTTTCATAAATTAAGAATAAAATCAAAAACAATGACAAATTCAGAAAGACAATGTGTTTTATTAATAGATGAAATGGCAATAAAAAAAGGATTAGAGTATAACGCTATTTTTGATATCATTGAAGGATTTGAAGATCACGGTCATCTAGGAAGATCCGGTAAAATAGGAACCCAGGCTATTGTTTTTATGATAAGGGGCTTAATTCATTCATGGAAAATACCGGTAGCATATTATATTAGTGCAAGTAGTATCAAAGCAGATAAGTTAACAAATTTGATAAAATTTGTTCTGCAGCAATTACATAAAATTGGATTTAATATCAGGGTTATAACTTCCGATCAAGGCTCGAACAATAGGAAAGGTTTTAAAAATTTAGGTATTTGTTCAGAAACTCCATTTTTTAAAATATCAGGAAAAAAAATTTTTGCCCTTTATGATGCACCACATTTAATAAAAAGTGTACGAAATATTTTAATGAAATATAATATTTCAATAAAAGATTCGGAAGTGTCATGGTTAGACATTAAAAATACATATTTTATTGACAAAAAAATGTTCTTGCCCGAGCTTTAGTTAATATAACAGATACACATATTAATCCTAATACATTTCAAAAAATGCGAGTTAAATTTGCCACCCAAATATTTAGTCATAAGATGTCTACAGCTATTCTAACTGCGCATCAGACTGGAGAGTTAAAATCAAGTACAGCTTTAACTACATCAGAATTCTGTAAAAGACTTAATCGTTTATTTGATTGTTTAAATAGTAAAAATTTATATGACCACAATATTTTTAAAAAACCTCTATGTTCCGGTAACAAAAAAATAGAAAATACTTTACGAAGTAGCCTGGAGTGGATAAAATGTTGGAAAATTTATATAGCTGCTAAAAAAGAAAAAAAAAGGAATATATTGTATAGAAGGATTTATTCAAACAATAAATGGAGTATTGCATTTATGGGAAGATCTGCAGAAAGAAAACTATAGTTTCCTCTTAACAAATAGATTAAACCAAGATCCGATTGAAAATTTATTTTCTTATATTAGAAGACAAGGGGGGCATAGTACAAATCCAACAGTAAAACATTTTAGAATAGCACTGCAACACTTTATAACCATGAAAATTCAAGAACCATATGAAAGTGCCAATTGTGAAAATGATGAAGATGACACTCTAGATCTAGACTATACGTCTGAAACTGTTAGTGATTCTAGTGTAAGTGCAACACAGGACTTACAATTTTATTCTCCACAAACATTTGAAAATTCTTCTAGTAGTGATGAATCCAGTTCTGAATAATTTCCCAGTAATATAGAATTAAAAGTTACATTAGAAACTTGCAGTGTAGTATATTTTTCAGGCTATTTAATTCATAACTGTTACAAAAAATATAAATGTCAACGATGCATCAGTACTTTATCAAAATTAAAAGTTAATTTATTTAATCAGAAAGAATTATTAATTATTAATAGAGATTATAGTGAGGGTGATAATATAAGATTTTTAAAACAACCAAATTTAGAATTTGTTAGCATTGTAAAAAGCTGTTTAAAAATATTTCATCACAACTTTAATATTTTAAAAGCGAAAACAAATATTAAACAGTCTTTACTACAATTATGTATTGATAAAATAAATTCAAAATTTCCTGCTTTCTTCGAAATCTGTAAAGAACATCGTTTATTTATAGTGGAACGAATTGTATATATTAAATTGATAAAATGTCTACAATGGGATATCTCTGATCTGCAAAAACCTAAAATTCCTAAAGCAAAAAAGAACTTGTTCTCTTTGTAAATTATGTTATTGGATTGTTTATATTTTATTCATAAGTTATGTGTGTTTATATATGTATGTATGTTTGTAAATACTTTTTACTTTATTTGACATGTAAAAATATGTTTTTGACTAATAAAAATGAAATAAGACACACCCACACACATAAATACATTAATATTTATATTGCAATGATGTCAAAAATATACAAATGAGATGTTACGAAATAAAATAGTATGTAATATTTCTTAAGAGCATAATCCTACGTTCTATATTCATTCATGTTCTATGTTGATTCATCAAAATAAATTAATTTACCTATATTAGGACAACATATATATCCTTTAGTCGGTTTGTACTGTCAACAATATAAATTTAAATTTTACCCGGTAAGTATACTAAATATCTAAATCCCTTATTTGTATCACAAGCAGAAAGTTAAAAATAGGAATAATTAAATTTTGAAATAAATCGTTAAACTTATAATTCAATAACTCGTCACCCCAGAGTGCAAGTGTTCTAACTCCATTTTTCATGAAATCGTGATAAATGCACTTTCAACCAAATCAGTGTTCATTTGTGCTATATCCGCCTAGAAATAATATGGAAAACGATATATAAACGTAGTTTTAATTAAATATTTATCCTATATCCGACAAATTCACTGTTTTGAGAGTGTTATTTGTGGTATATCCAGCGAGTATAACAAGAGTCCTATCTCCGCTCGTTTACAGTATAACAATTGAATTATATCCGAAATTTTTGTTCAAAATATTTTGGTGACAAATGTTCTATATCCTTATTGACCAATTAAAATACAGAATTAATTCTTAAGATACCATTTGTTCTATCTCCACTATAACGTGTTTGTTTATATTTTAAATGAACTATATCCTTGTGGGACGCTACGCGAATGTGAATGTAATCTATTTAATAGTGTTAATCCGTAATGAATAATACTGAAGATGATAAAAACTATTGCGATACTTCGGCCTCATTTGAGGATGAAATGTGCAAGTAAGTTTCCTAATAGAAATCATGAAAATAGTATAGTAACCTAACTTTTATGACAGATTTTTTTTGAATAATACTGCGGAAGTTTCCGTGGTTGATAACAACTCTTCCATTGAAAATATGGAAATATTATTGTTTGGTGGTGATATTAGCCAGCTTATACCTGATAATGAGATACAGAATATTGACAAAGTTAAAAAAGTTATCTCTGTGAACATCGGTGACTCTGGTGCCGACAGTATTGTAGAAAATGAAGTAAATTTTCCAACTCACAAATGGTACGAAATAAAAAAAATTTTAATTGTAACTAGAATTTAAAATTTCATTCTTCTAGTGATAATATCGTTAATTCCGTGGAAGCAACTTTGGAAACTGTTACAACCTTAAATGACGAAGAATCTCCTGAAAAACTAAGGTACGTTAGAATAAATCGTTCTCGCATTTATATTGCATATTTTTACCCATTTAGACTAACAAGGAAACGAGCGAAAAATACTACAGAGTGGAAATTAAACAAACGAAAATACAGAAGAGAAAATGGACTAGATTATGAAGATCGGAAGGGAAAAGTTCACACTGCCAGAGCCATAAAAGGAGGATGTCGCCCAAAATGTTCGCATAATTCCATGAAAGTAATCTCGAATGAAGAAAGGAAGACAATATTCGAGCATTTTTGGAATCTGCCAGACACAAAGAAATCTCATTTCTACAGTAAATATGTGAAGAGGACAGTTGTTTCTAGAAGACGTGGAAAATTGAATGAAATAAAGAAAAACTTCACATATCAATATTATTTTAATATAAACAATAATACTATGCAAGTGTGTAAAGAATATTTTCTAAGTACTTTAAATATTAGTTCCCGAAGAATTTATTATTGTTTTAATAAGATATTAGATCCTACTACTTCTGTGCCTCGTTCGCCGTTAAAAAAAAACAGCCTAGCAAAAATGTAGTTGCCCAAGTCGACAAGGATGTCGTTAGGAACCATATTTCATCATTTGCAACAATTGAATCACATTATTGAGTAGGTATAATCGGAGGTTTCTGGCTCACTTCCGCTTCCGGTCTTGGTATTAAGCTAGTGTTTGCACGCCTAGGTTGTATGCAACCCACATGCGTCCAGTGTGTTGTGTACAGCGCAGCACATCGGCGTGCTGTTGTCCCTGAATTTTATGCAACCCACATGCCTTGTTTGTATTGTTGTGCAGTTTCCCAATAGAGATCTCATTCTTGTGTGGTGCCCTCTCCCTCTCCACCCTTTCTCTTCCTCACTCTCTCTCTCTCTACGGTGTATGAAATTATATTTCGATATATATATATACATATATATATTGAACTCTGTACTCTTATGGTCTCTTTTTTGTCCGTTCGGTACAAAAAATCTAGTTGTTTTTTATTTACTAAAATTGTTGTCCTTATTTTTTAACTGAATGGTTGAGCGTATTAATGTGTATGTCTAACTGTTATTGAAATCATTAAAACTAGAGATCTAGAGTTCAAATCCCAGCGACAGACATTATTTTTTATTTGTAACACAAATATTACAACAGATGTCTCTGGTGTACATTAAAATTACATGTGTATGTATGTGTGCGCACTAGAGAAGCAAATTAATACTTGGTATTATTATTTTTTAATTTAGTTACATTTTTGATGTTCATCAAGAATATTCCTTTTTAACAATGTATATATTATTTTTTATATTATTAAGTTCTTCACATGTTGTTTTAACTATAATTAGTGAATTTAGTGATGAAGATTCACTTATATTTTTGGAACAATATGGTTATATGAACAATGATAATAATACTATTGTGTCATATAACACAGAAAATAATTCAGCGTATAGAAATGGTTTAATTTTGTATCAAAAGAGACATAATTTATCAGCAGATGGAATATTAAATAACGAAACAATAAATTTTATGCGAAAACCAAGATGTGGTATGCCCGATATAGACCAATTTACCACACATCATATAAAATGGGGAAATAATACAATATATTGGTATTATCATGGACATGAAGATGGCAATATAATGAATAATATTATAGAAAAAGCATTTAATTTATGGTCTAAGTATACTAATTTAGAATTTTTCAGAACAAATGTTTATAATAATGCTCAAATATTTATTACATTTGGTAATGCATTTCACTACAGATATAAACCTCGTGGAAGTTGTACTTCAAATTTTGATGGTCCCGGTAGTATATTGGGACATGCTGATTATCCAAATATAAATTTTTATTCAGAGATTCATTTAGATATTACAGAAAATTGGTCTTTAGAATTATCAAAACCGGATGATGAAAGTATTATTAGTTTATACCAAGTACTCATACACGAAATAGGACATGTATTAGGATTGCATCATTCTTCTGATACGAATTCCATAATGTATGCAGCGTATAACACACATCCACATATATTTACAATTTATTCAGATGAATTACCTGAAGATGATATAAGAGGAATTCAAAATTTATATGGTAGTAAATTAACACAAACTATTGTGACCGATCTTGTCAATACAACTTTAGTAACAGAAAAAGTACAACAAGTAAAAAATAAATTGCAGGAAAAAGAGTAAGATGATGACAATTCTTTTCCATTGTTATGTGATTTGACAGATGTTAAGAATTTTCTTATTGTCAAGAACAAAATTTATATTTTTTATAAACATTGGGTTTGGTATAAAGAACTTCATTCAAAAATTTTTAATAATAAACCAATGTTAATAACAGATTGGTTAACATTTTTACCAGAAAATTTTACAGATATATCAGCTGTATATTTGAGACCTAATGGAAATGTTGTTTTAATTATAAATGATCAAAGTTACAATATAAAATATCCTTCATTTTTAGCTGATTCTTCGTATTCTGGTAATCCTTACAATAAAGCTATACATAACATACATGGAGCAGTAAATAACCATTTTGGTAAAACATATTTATTTTATAACGGTGACAGCTTTATTGAAATAGACGAGTGTAATTTTGTAACAATTAATAATGGTAAAATTAAAGATAAATTTCCAGGAATACCAGATAATATAGAAACTGTATTTAAATATACAAATGGTCGTTTGTATTTTTTTAAAAATAATATTTTTTATGAATTTAATGAATTCACAAATATGTTAGAACGAGCTGGTAAATTTAATTTTTCTTTATTTGACTTTAACTGTCCTAACATTAGTATATTAGAACAAATTCAAATTTTATTATCAAAATTGTGGAATTACAAAAATCAGTAATTATTATTCACTGTCAACTAAAGTATATATAATTTGAATTTGAAATAAAATAGTTAGTTATAAAGTAAATCTACATCATGTCAGATTTTAATTTTTCGAAGTTTACTGATGTTAATTATATATTAAGTTTTAAACCTGATAGTGTAACGTATCAAACATTGAAAAAATATTATGAAGCAGACTTAAAATCTATTTTTCCATTAAATTCAATGACCAATGAGGATATTAAAAATCTTCCAGTGGAATTTATAAAATATAAAAATAAAGGAGATATTGGACAATTGAGTTTTGTGTGGGACAAATTACCTGAAGAGTGGAAAAAGGATATTTTTTTTAAAAAATTTGAACTTTGTTTACAACATCCTGATACGAGACTTACTGTGGCTGATTCACCATATGATTGCTTACTTATCACAAATTGTCCATTGTGTTATAAAGATAAAAAATTATCACTTCAGAGTGAATTTAATCGTTTATCTACATTCAGTACGTGGTCAAATACAAATATTTGTGCCAAGGAATTAGCAACAGCCGGTTTCTTTTACAAAAACTATAGTGATTTTGTGCAATGTGCTTTTTGTGATGTTGAAATATGCAATTTTGAGGAAAACGATGTTGCACTGTTTGAACATTATCGTTGGTCTCCAAATTGTAAATTTCTATTAAAAAATACTACAAATGTTCCAATTAATAAATATTATACAAATTATGTTCTTAGTATTGTTAAGATTTTAAATTACATAAAATGTAGTAAGACTATACATGAAGAAGATAAAGAGAATTTTATAAAATTGTTGAAAGAAAATTATAAACATTTTTATACATTCATTGTACCTGTAATTGAAAAAATAAAGAAAAACACAAATAATTTGTAATTATATTGTTTTATTATATACCTCATTACATAATATTACATAAAATTATCTGAATTTATACAATATATATCATCGTCTAGAATTTTTTTAATTTTATATACATTACTTACAGCACAAACATATGGAATAGAATGTAAGAAACATGTTTTATGAATTAAACAATTTTTTAAAGCTACTTTATAATTAAATTCGCTTAAATCTATAATATTACATGTTTTTACACTGAATGATAATAAAAATTCTTTTTTGACAGCACCTTGTACCTAAACAGTTTTTGATTCTTCTAAAAAATTTTTTAGCTCACAACACATTTTGTTATAATTTATATGTCCGTTATCCCATTTTAATCCGTGATGATTTCGACATAACCATGTAGCACATCTTTTGTTATGTTGTGGTAATTCTTCCCATGTAAATGGTGGTTTGATATAAAAATGTTGTTGTTTACTTCCATCTCTTGATAGTATAAAAATTTCTTTTGGTATTATAATATATCCATCAGCTTGAAATCCTTGTATGTCAATAATTAACTCCATTATATATATTTTTTGTACGATGTTGTAATTACTTTGAATGTTTGAATTAAAATGAGCTTGTAACATCATTTGACAGCAGATTATATTCAACTATCTTATCATGTATTATTAGAATGTTTGCGGTTGTATGGTAGGAAATTCTAATATCAGCTGAAGAAGTTTGAAAAGTTTCATTTTTCTTTTGATTTGAGCAATGAAGTACGATGTTCTAATTGCTTTAAATGTTTAAATTAAAATGAATTTCTAACATCCCCTGACAACGGGTTATATTCAACAATCTTATCATGTATTATCAGACAATACGCGGTTGTATTCGCCGGGAAATTAGTGTCTGATTCAAATTCCAATCTAATATCAACTGAAGAAGTTTGAAGAGTTTCATTTTGATTTGAGCAATCAATTACTATTAATGGCGCAATTTCTTTGAATTTCTTTCTATCTAATAATACACCGAAATTTTGTTGATAGTAAGCATTTTGGAAATTTGCATACATGTGATACAGAACTGCATAATTATTATTTGAAAAGTCAATATTTAAGTTGTCGTATGGATAATATGTAGAATTCAAATACAATTTAATATTTGTTAAATTACACGAATCGAAAATGCTTGCATCCTTATCTTTTTTATTTTTACGATCAGTTTGAAATCCTACAATTACAAATCTTGGTGTTTCCAACTGTGTAGACGATTTAATAGACCATGTTTGTTTTTTAGCTGCTGGTAGTACAGGATATTCATATATATCCCAAGAACGATATGCTAATGGCAAAAAACGATTTGAATTTACAATGTTTAATAATTTTAAACGATTTTCATTGTTAACTGACACATGTGGCATGCACCAAACAATTTTTTTTATATTAAATTTTAATTCTTCTGTTGATTTGTAAGCAGCACTATCATTCCTTGCTCTTATCAAATTAAGTTCTTGTCGCACATTTAAAATAATTTTCTTGCTGTCTTCTGCAAATCCGAGTAACATTTTTAAAGGAATGCATACATTAAAATTACCCTCCTTATCCAAAATATTTTCATTATCAACAATCCAACCAGCATTTATTAAATTTTGACGTTCTGAATATGAATTAGATACATATCCTTTCATTGTGCTTGTTATTCCAACATTTTTAATTGTATCAATTTCAACAGTGTTTAATAAATATTTTATATCTTCAAATAAATAGGAAATACCATTATTAGTAATTTTAGTATCTATAGGAGGTGCAGATCCATCTTCTTTTGTTAATTTGCCTTCAATATATAAGTAACTTTCATGTGGTAATGTATAAATATCCTGTTGTTGTATTTGTATTCGAATTTCATCACAATTATTAAAGATGAAGCAACAATTGGTTGATAACTATGTATTTGTTTGTTTGATATTGTATTATCAAACACAATATTAGATGTAATATTTAAAATATTACTCATAGTTTATATTTTAAGTTTTAAACCCAATGACTTTAGAAATTTCTTATTTTTTGTAGATATAGTCAATTTTGAGGTTAATAAACGTCTTTTTGACAACACTGACGGTACACTGAATTTTGTCTCTGATAGTTGAGTTCTTTTATAGTCAATACCCATTAGAAACTTTTTTAAGATGAAGTCTCACAGTAATTGTCTCACCACGAAAATTTACTATTCTTCCCTCTTGATCAGTAATAGTTAGAGTAATATTATTTACTCTATGAGTGTTCACTGGTAAATAAATCACATTTTTAGGTACTTCGAGTATTTTATACCCAGGTGCAACTGATGGGAAAAACTCATGAATAATATGTTCCAGTTTACCATTCTTATAAGACCCCGTAACTATATTACATTGAATAAGAATAGAGTTCACTTTAATTATATCAACTGGTAAATCACTTTCATAAATAATATTACTTTCAAGAATCCGTTTTGTAAATCCAAGCAATGCACCAATATTATTTTCCTTCGTAAAATCAATTCTAACTGAACTTTTTATTTCACATCTTAATGTATTATTCTTAGCAATTAGATTAATAAAGTTATTTTTATTTTTCTCTTTTTTTTTGGATTATATTATCAAAATAAACTATATTAGGATCGTTAAGTTCTTTCTTTAAAATTTTATCTAAATCTTCAATTTCATATGAACCCACTGGAATAGTGTATTCTTGAATTGTGTTATCAATATAATAATAAAATTTATTATTAGTTTCATCAACGTTGGGTATTGAATGAAATGTTTCAAAATTAATTAAACCAACAGCATATTCGCTACGATTATTTAGTTCAATAGGTGGAAAAAAATCTGCACTTAATTCTGATTTATTTCCAGTTAATGTAATTGTTATGGAATCCATTATGAAACTAATTTAATTAGAAATTTTCTTTTGAATTTATAAGAAAATTTAAACATAAATGACCACAATTATATGAATTTAGTCTTTGTAATCGTTTATGATTATATCTGATTTTAATCTTATCCCCAAAATAATATACTAACTCTTTAGGTGGTGGTAAATTTCCAAAACTGTCAAAATACAAAACATAATTATTTTTTTTAATATATGCAACCCAATGAGTCCCAGGACCGTAGTTGTTATCTAAGTTAACAATTGCAGCTTCATATTTTAATGGAAATTTCGGTAGTGTGTCACGCATATAGATACCACGAAAATGTTTTATATTCGAACTATATTTCTTTAAATCCCAATTAGTTAACGCCCTGTTCGGCAATTTTTTGATTTTTTTTTTGTTCTTTTTAATTCCTGATCCTTTTTTGTACGGCTTTAAATATAAGCCATCACCAACAGTTTTCTTCAACATTTTTTGTACCCCATATGATGCAGCCCCACTTGTAGCACCAGCTATGAGTGCTTTTCCAAGAAAAGGTAATAAAGCTGCAAGTGGTAAAAATCCACCCTTCTTCTTTCGATTTTTTATGACACGACCACGGCGATGTTTTTTCACCGGTTTAGTTTTTATTCCCATACCAAATTTTCGTTTTGCTTTCATCATGTTTGTTACTGTCCAAGCAGCTGCTTTTTCTTTAAAGGATGAATCTTTTGATAATACTCTGTTCCACGCTCTTTCTTGTAAAATTTTGTCAGCTTCGTGTCTTTTTTTTAAATCATTGCTGTGGGAATAAGCAATGTCATGTTCACGACAAGCTTCATCTAACGGGTTGATACCCCGATGACCTAGAGCTAATCTTTTCCTTAATTTCGTACCAGGACCACAAAAATTATAACCAGGTATGTGTAGTTCAATAGGTAAATAATCTATTACTTTGTTAATTATACCAGCTCCACTGTACGTAATCACTCAGTTCTGGTTTGTAACTAAAGTATAAAACAGTCTTACGTATATATTTATATATATACTCAATAAATAAAATGTCATTTATGAAGCACAAGCAATCTTTAAAAGTAAAAAATTTTGATTTGAAATCTCTTAAAAATGATATTAGAAATCATAGTAATTTATTACCAAATAACATACGTTGTATAATTATTGGACCTAGCGGTTGTGGGAAAACCAATATTTTGCTTAGTTTACTTACTCATATAAATGGTTTAAAATTTAGAAATATTTATTTATATTCAAAATCAACACAACAACCAAAATACAAGTTTCTAAAAGAATGTGCATCCAAAGTGAAGGGAATGGGTTATTACGAATTTAATGACAATTGTGATATTAAATCACCAAATGAAGCACAACATAATTCTGTTATAATTTTCGATGATGTAACTTGTGACAAACAAAATTGTATGCGTGAATATTTTAGTATGGGACGACACAATTTAATTGATTGTTTTTATCTTTCCCAGACATATGCACACAGACCAAAACATTTAATTAGAGACAATACAAATTTTATTATTTTATTTAAACAAGATGAAACTAATTTGCGTCATGTTTATAATGATCATGTTAACACAGATATGTCCTTCGATCAATTCAAAAATTTTTGTATAAAATGTTGGCAAGATAAATATGACTTTGCAGTCATTGATAAAGACAGTTGTGGCTTAGGTCGTTACCGGAAAGGATTAGATAAATTTTATCAAAAAGAATGAATGACAAGAACGTTCTACAAGATATTATATCAGTAAGTAAAGTATTACGAAAAAAATTTAATGCTGTAAAAAGAGGACATGTTGACACAGAAGAATTATTACAAAAAACATTTAAACTAATAATTACACCTTTAGAAGAATTCGTTAAAAACAAATCTAGTTCAGAAATAAAGGAAAAAACAGAAATTAATAACGAAACTAAAAAATTTAAACAAAAATTAAATTTTGAAGATTCTCCTAATGAACCTTTTTTGTCTCCAACAATTTCTAATGTAAAAACAGAAAATAAGTATGAAATATCACCAGAAATTTCGCCAATAACAGAAGCCAGATAATCAATTAATACACCGCAAGGACAAGAAGAATGGGAAAATTTAGAATTGAAATTTGGAAATGTAGCTTCAAAATATCTCATGAAATATTTATTAAATCATGGTGATATTGATAAAATATATGGGTTAAAATATGATAATGGATTATTTAAATTGGGAAAAAAATATATAGAAATAGATAAAAATGATATCATAATTGACAATATTCAGTATGAAGGAACAGAAGGTTTATACGAATTAATTTTTAAAAAAGATCTCAATTATACACCGAACATGATAAAGAGGTATATATAAATATTCTAAAACAAACAGATGCACATAAAAATACAACAGGAACACGAGTCATTATATCTACATATCCTAAATATTTTAACATTATTAAACCAAATTTTGTACGTACATCGTCCCGTTCTACTAAAGCTAAAAAAAGATATTCACCATCTGTACAAACAAAAATTAAAAAGAAAGGTTATGGATTGCTTCCTACTGACATGGAATTTACAGACTATAAGCGAGAATATGTCTATTGGGATTCTGCTGATGAGTTAGTAGATCGTCTACAATTACTACTGGCCTCGAAACAAGCGGGGAATAATAATGTAAACAATGAAATTATATCCATTATTGAAGAATTAAGAGAAGCTAATATAATACAATAAATATTTAAAATTTGATATTAGTATTAAAATGTCTGTTGACAAGTTCGGTAGACGTTTTAAACGACAAAAAAATTATAGTGATCAGTTTTCGTTGCGGTTAAATAATAATACATATGACGTAAATGACAAAAGATTAGTAAATGTTGCAAATCCAATAGAGCCATTAGATGCAACTACTAAAAATTATGTTGATTTACAAATTATAAAATCTGTAAAAGATGTGCAATCACATTCAATAAATATATCAATAGAAGATAATACAGAAGTATACAATGCTAAAATGAAACCAATTGCAAATGTTGCAGTGCCAATTAACAATACAAACGCAACAAATAAAAAGTACGTAGATGAAAAAATTGACTCAGTAATAAACGTAGTTCCATCAATTGTAGACTCAAAAATTAATGCAAAATTGAATATATTTAATGATCTTATAGAAACAAAATCAAATAATAATCAAGAAATAGAATCTAATATAATAATATTACACCGTGAAATTGACTCAGTAATAAACATAATTTCATCAATTGTAGACTCAAAAATTAATGAAAAATTGAATAAATTTTGTGATCTTATAGAAACAAAATCAAATAATAATCAACAAAAAATAGATGCTATAAATAGAACATTACCAGAAATTATAGACTCAAAAATAAATACTAATTTGAACAAATTTAACAAACTTGTAAAAGACATTGAAAAAAATACTAGAACCACAATTGAAACAATTGTAAAATCATTAGACTCAATTGTGGGTTCAAAATTAAATACTCATTTACACAATATTAATGAAAGAATAGAAGGAATAGTAAGAAATATTAATATTGAACAAACAAATATTCGTGACCAAAGTTCTAAAATTGAAAAACAAGATGAAAAAATCGTTAATCTTACGACTATGGTACAGAACATGATAAAAGAAAAAACTATAGTTCAAAACATGTTGAAAGAAAGAATAAAGAGTATTCAACCAGACGAATCAAAAATTAAATTGATTGTAGAAAAATATCTTAAAGATCAAATTAAAATTGGTTTAAACAAAGACGAAATAGAATTATACAACTAAAATACCAAATAAAAAATATTATTACGAAATTACGAAGAATTATTTAAGAAATATATTGAAAAATTAAAAAACAATGAGTAAACTAAATGTTGCAAGAGAATTACATAAACCTGCACGTCGAAATTTTCAAAGACGAAAAGTTATAACAACAGGTATTGATGACTTATGGCAATGTGATCTTGTAATTATGATTCCATATCAACGTGAAAATAAAGTATATAAGTATTTATTAACAATAATTGATGTATTTTCTAAATATGCGTGGGCTTTACCAGTAAAAACAAAATCTGGTGATGACGTCACCAAAGCTTTTGTAAAAATTTTAAAACAAGGTCGTATACCAAAAAATTTACATACGGATGACGGAAAAGAATTTTACAATAGCACATTTACGAAAGAAATAAAAAAATATGGAATCAATCATTATTCAACATTTAGTAATCTTAAAGCAAGTGTAGTGGAAAGATTTAATCGTACGTTGAAAACTAACATGTGGCGAGAATTTAGTGTTCAAGGTTCATACAAATGGTTAGATATGTTACCACGATTAATTAAAAAATATAACAATACAAAACATAGAACAATCAAAATGAAACCTATAGATGTAACACAGAAAAAAGAAGATCATTTATTAAAAACTGTATATAACAATATTAAAATTGTTGGTCGTGGTAAGTACAAAATTGGTGATTTTGTACGAATTAGTAAATACAAGTCCATATTTGATAAAGGATATATTCCGAATTGGAGTACAGAAATATTTAAGATTGTAAAAGTAAATATTACAAATCCTGTTACTTATCTTATTGAAGACTATGAAGGGAATAAAATTAGAGGTGGATTTTATGAACACGAACTTCAAAAAACAAACTTTCCAAATATTTACTTAGTAGAAAAAGTTTTAAAAACTAAGGGATCGAAAGCTTTTGTAAAATGGTTAGGTTTCAATAAAACACACAATTCGTGGATAAATAAATCTGATATTATTTAAAAAATATATATTATCTGATCATCACAACAATGAATAATGTCCCCAGGGTAGAGTATCAGTCTGTCCATCAATGATATATCTTTTGTCATCATTATTTGTAAGACATAATTTGTTAATTTCACATGAAAATATTGTGTGATTTTTAGATATTATATTCTGTTGTCTTTTGTACATATGTGAATTTGTAAATAAACAGTCTTTATAACAGTCAATAGTGAGTGTTTTTGTTATTATTTCTGAAATTCCCTTAGCTCGATTGTATGATTTGTTATTTTCCAATGCAAAAGAATACATTTTTGATCTTAAACCCGCAAATTCTGTCATTAGTAACCCGCTATTCTCATCTTTAAACAATCCAACAACTTTTTTGTTCGCTTGTGGTATACCATACTTATTATCTACTGTGTAGTCCGATGTGTCAAATCTGTGTATGTCTTCTTTTATGTGTATGTATGGGTCTTCATTAAATTTATAAATAAATGAGTCAGTGTCCATGTACAGTAATTTTGGCGTTGTATAAGTTTTATGTATGTAATTGTAATGAAAGTCATACATAAGTGTTTTGGATATATCTAATATAGCCATACCAATATAAATAGGTTTATTAAACAAAATTTTTATTTTACTTAGTTCAATTGAAACTAAATTTTCTGTTAATATTACAACTTTTTTTAAATTTGGTTTGACAATTAACTTCCGTGCCCCACCCTTTCCATTCCATTTCGAAACTAATTTTATATCATATCTATTTCTAATATTTTCCATACTTTTCCCGTAAACGGCGTTATTCATTTGTTTAAAGAAGTTTTTTTCAAAATTGTTTTTTGCGTGTTTGCGAAAATTTGTATTTTTGTCAATATACTGCTTAAGCCAAAATGATTGTTTAAATTTTATAACACGATGAATTTTAATTATTTTTAGTCCAAATTCCAATACTTGTTTTAAATTTTTATAATGTATTACATATTTTTTTTTATCATATAGTGTTGTAAGAAGTTTCTTAAATTTTGAATTTGGGGTTTTTTGTTGTTCTGCACATACGGGCAAATCCTTATGTAGGTCGTGTAAGTTTATTGGATATTCCAAGTCAACTTCAAAAATGTATCCATCTAATCCATTGTCAGGTATATTAGTAATGTCTAGTGTTCTAATATTCTCGTCACTTAACCATGTAAAGCCACCATGTGGTAAACATTGTGTCATTGCCCAACCATACAAATTACAAGCGTCAAAGTACATAAGAAACTCTTGCGGTTCTTTTGGGTTAAATGAATTCATATAAATATTGTTTGCTTTGGCGTAGCGGTTTGAACACTGAGAAATACCACCACGTATGCCTCTTTCAAAAAATAATATCATATCAATATCAGTCAGTAACTCCAGCTCTACTTCTGTAATTTTCAACATGGCATCCCATGCTAGTCCTGCAAAACAAAATTATAATAAATAAATCTTATACATGAACAAAAAACATATTTAGAATATATTTACCTGGAGTTGTATAATAATGAACAGGGTCCAATTCATATGCATTTAAACAAATATTTCTAAAATTTTCCAATACATCAGACAAAAGCAATACATCTGTTTGAAGATACAACTCTAGATAGTCGCCTAAGTTTTCATGATCAAATAATTTCCACACATTTAATGCATGGTTGTAATCATCATCTGATACAGATTTATCACATAGTCTGGAGTAAAACGATGATTTTGACGGTAGTTGTACTTCTTCTAAACATTCCCATGAATTAATATAATCATATGGAAATATACCTTTTCTTTTTAACATATTAAATTTCCAATCAGTAGGGTAGTACTTATTTAATAAAGTACATTGGGCGGGCACTAAATAGCTCACAAGTTTTTCAAGTGAACAATTAAGAAATCTTTAAGAAAAAATATTAATAAATTATAAAAAACTAATCATTTATAAAAATACCTGAATGAATCTAAAAAACGAAGCATAATACCATTCACGTTTTAGGAAAATGAAATAAATCTCTCGTTATTCATAGGTATTAATACAATATTTTCTTCATCTACTCCAAATTCGCGTATAAAAAGGTGACTATCATAGCCACCAAGATTATGGAAGAAAATAGGAATATATTTAGGTTTTTTATAACACAAATTACATGATCTATGAGCAGCTCCTCGATATTTTCCTATAATTATTCAATAATAGTTAACAAATATTAATAATTAAATTAACAACTTACCAGAAAAATGACAATGGTCTCTTACTTTACCTTCTCCTAAGATTTTGCGACAAATGTGGCAGATCACAGCTTGATTATAATTTTGCCATTCTTCATTTGTCATTTTCAAAGGAACAATATTTTCAGAAATTGTTTGTATTAATCCTACTATATCTTTCATCCGATTCATGAACCATTTTGCTGCTTCCGGTCCACGAAATGATTCATAAAATGATAATGTATCATCGTAAGAACATTTTAATTGATACCCGACAGCACATGGTACATGATGTTGATAAATATTTGTATACGAATTGGATGGATTTGGTTGACAGGTATAAACAGGTGTTGTTAGACATTCAAAATCTGCATAAATGACAAAAGGATGACGCTCTTTGTACATAAAATTTTTAAATTTAATCCATTTATTATCCTCATTTGGCATTTCAATTTTAACAGCGTCGAAATTCATACAATCTTTTTCATGTTGTTTTAAAATAGCTTTAGTACCAAAATATTGAAGACATCTCTCACAAATAATTTTTTTTTTTTATTTTTAGATAGTTGAGATGATAAAAGACGAGAAAGTGATTTTATCCAAGCGTAATGTCCCATATTATCTTTTTTCCAATATAAAAGATTAAAATGATTGTCTAGCTTATTTTTTGTGAAATGTAATGGTCCAACAACAACATATAATTTTAATTTCATATCATATTCTAAACCGTAAACATTAATCGAAATTTTATTTTGTTTTTCAAATTTTTCAATGTTTGTCAAATTCATAGGAAAATGTATGTTTTTTAAATTAAAAATTTCATCATGATTTTTAGGATATTTAGACACACGATCATTATTTTTTTTTACTGGATACATAGCGGAAAGGAGTGACCATACAAAACACTTATTGTCACAGTTTTTTACATTAATAACAGCATGCTTATTTTTTATATTTAGTGGTAGTTCTATATACGAAGAACCACCACAGTTTGTAGGATCGTATTTATTTATATTCACCTGTAAAAATTAAATATTTTAATAATAAAAAATATAAAAAATTTTTAAAACTTACTTGTAAATAAAGAATTCGTTTCAAAGCTTTGCCACTGTCACGTTCGTGGAATTCTGACATTTGATTTAAAATGGGTTGTTTTACATTTCGTTCAAACCATTCAGTAAAATCATCACTTAGACAAATATACCCCATCTTACAGTTATGATAAATATTTGTAGTTATCTCAGTATCACCTTTTTTAATTAGATATTCACACGCAAGCTCACAATTCAATTTCACATTTGATTTCCATTGAAACATAAATTCACCCACTTTGTTTATTAAAATAAATAAACACTGAGTTAAAAATGTTGTTGGATCAATAATATCATCTGTGTTCATAATTCGCCCACAAAATATACGTTTTTTAAAAGACGAACTAATTACGTCAAATGACAACATTTTTTTGTCGTAAAATTCAATTGTGTATTTAAATATATATAGGTATATCTATATATATATATATATATATATATATATATATATATATATATATATATATATATATATCATTTTTTGTGGTTTCTTGTATCTTGTGTTTTTACATTGTGTCATGAATGCATAATAGATAAAATAAAAACACTATTTAATTTTTTATTTATTATTTACAAGTAAATAAACAATATTACATTTCAGTAATTTAACTTAAAAATATTTTTTACAATAAATACTATTTATATACTTAATAAATAAAACAATATATAAATATATATTAATATAATACAATGTCTTCTATAATATCGGAATATTCCTGTAAAAATTCTTTCATAGCAATGCTATAAATACTATGTATAGATTCTGTCTTAATAATATTATTAATAGTTTCTGTTTTACTTTCCGCTAACAAGTATGTCGTACCAATTCTATCTAAATAATAATTATAAAAGTTTAAATGTTGTAAAAAAATTATATAATTATTTATGACATCTGACAATCTAAATAAATTTTCAACAGATTCTAAATTCAGACATATATTTTCACCATACCATTTTATAAATAATAATTTTATATAATTAACACTATCAAATATTAAGTGATGTTCTTTTAAATTGCGATATTCTATATTACTTTGATTATAAAAGTAACTTAGAATAATGTTTTTTAAATGACAAAATTCAAACCAGTCTGTTAAACTAAAACAAATTATATTAGAATAATTTGTATTTGAAAGTCTTACAACAATTTCAAAATTTTTAGTTGGATCAAACCCTACGCTTATCCACTTATTTAATTCTGAATTTAATGAATATTTGTATTCTAATAAAAATTTTCTATTATTTTTACTCATTTGTTGAAAATTTAAAATAGTTGACACAAAACCATCATTGTTGAAAAAAGTAATATTAGACTGTTGTAGTTGTCCTTGTTCTAGTTCTTGTTTTTGGTCTCGTGAATTTACAGATTCTTTATGTGTCTACTGATTACTGGGCTCTATATTTTCTTTATTGGTAACATGAAGATTTTTCAAACACTTTGATGGTAATTTTTTTTTCGTATTTTTAGGAGTGTTTAGTTTTTTTTTATTCATTCCCATTCCAGTACTTCTTTGAGATTTATTTTCACTGAGCTGTTTCATACTAATCTAAAATAATTAAATATTTAACCCTGCTGTTCTCCTCGGGTCTATTTGACCCAAAATTTTATTTATGTTCTGACAAATTTTTTATTTATTTAAATTTGTAACTAATATTTAATGACTTTGTTTCCTTCTTATTAAAGATTACATATCTTGCATTTTTTTATATAGGGGTTTTACGTTATTGTTTTAAACGTATTTGTTACACAAAAATTCCTCGGGTCAATATGACCCGAAAATTTAATATGCTAGTTGTCTACATGCAGTTTATTATCCAAACATTTTATCATCAGTTTAGATTACTTTATAATTGTTTGAACATTAGATGTAGGTTCGAAAAGTGTTTGATGTATTGAAACAAGTTCAGATTTTCAACTTACTACAAACCTAAACGTAAAATTGTGAAATATAAATATCAGTTCTTCTTTTGCCATTGCGTAGTAAAGTATCTGTTTTGTGGGTGTATTTTATTTCTAAGATTGTGAAAATTACAATATTGGCTAAAAAATAGTAAGTGATAAAGAATTAGCCAATATTTTTGAAAATTTGAGTGACAGTGACGATTATACTAGTGAAATAGAAGATCATGTTAGCGAAGACAGTAATTATGAACCAGAGTCAGATGATGATATTCTAGAAAGAGTTTTGCAAGGAAATGCTAATATCAAAGTGGTGCAACCTATTCAATCGGTCCTATCTAAAGACAATACCATAAATTGGAAACTAGAAGCACCACCGCGACAAGGGCGTACAACTAGCGCAAATGTTATAAAACTGACACCCGGTCCTACTAGGTATTGTATTTCAAGAGTTCAGGATATAAAATCTACAGCTTATTCTCAATTCTGCTCTACAAAATATCATATTGAAAATAACAAATATTGAAGGTCGGAGGGTGTTTAGTGACGATTGGCAAGATCTAGACGACATAACATTGCAAGCTTACATAGGTTTGCTACTTTTAGCTGGTGTTTATAAATCACATGGAGAATCCACTAAAACTTTATGGAATTCAGAAACAGGTGCACCTTTATTTCGCGCAACAATGTCACTAAAACATTTTCAACGTATATTACGTGTTATGCGATTTGATAACAAAAATGACCGTCAAGAAAGAAGGCTACATGATAAACTGGCTCCAATAAGAGATTTTTGGGAGAAATGGGCTGAAATTCTACCAAAATTGTTCAATCCTGAAGCAAGTGTAACGGTAGATGAACAATTAGTTGCTTTTAGAGGTCGTTGTCCGTTCAAGCAATACATACCAAGCAAACCTGCAAAATATGGCATCAAAATATGGACTCTATGTGACAGTACAAGTTCCTATGCTCTAAAACTTCAAGTATATAGGGGAAAAACTCCTGGTGAAGCACCTGAAAAAAATCAAGGAATGCGAGTTGTCTTAGATCTTACCCACGAACTTAGAGGGTAGAATGTGACTTGCGATAATTTTTTTACGTCATACAAGTTAGGACAAATGCTTCTCAAAAGAAAGCTGACAATGTTGGGGACGGTTAGAAAGAATAAACCTGAGCTGCCTGTTCTGAGAATAAATAAAGATGTACATAGCTCTCATTTTTATTTCACTGAAGATACAACAGTTGTGTCTTACATTCCAAAAAAAAAAACAAAAACGTCCTTCTAATGAGTACATTGCATAATAGTAAACAAATAAGCGACAGAGATGATAAAAAACCACAAATTATTCTTGATTATAATTCCACAAAAGGAGTAGTTGACATATTAGATCAGCTAATCGCTACATACACACGTAAACGTAAAACAAATCGATGTCCTATGATTTGGTTTTATAATATCTTAGATACCAGTGCTTACAATGCGTTTGTCTTATGGCGTGAAATAAGTTCAGATTGGAATAAAAATGTATTATACAGACGAAGAATATTTTTGGGAGAACTGGGTAAGCAGCTAATAAATCCCTATATTATGTCCAGACAACATATACCTCGTATGGAACAAGCTGCTGCTATAGTAAGAAGTGTACAAGGACCAACAGTTGAAATTACAGCTACATTTGTACCTGTACCAAGCAGTAAAAATAAAAGGGCATGCTGCAAATTCTGCCCTTCTAAATACGATAACAAAACTAATATGACTTGTTGTAAATGCAATAAATATTTGTGTAAAGCTCATGTAAGGTATTATTGTCCAAATTGTAAATAGTTCAAGTCACATAATTTTTCAAATATTTTTCATTTTGTACCGGAATAACGGTTTATTTTGCATTTTTTCTGTTGAAAATGTATTTTGTTAAAGAAATAAAGTAAATATTAAAAAGAACAATAACAATTTTATACTGATTTCGTATTTCAGAGTTTTGGGTCATTATGACCCGAAGGAGTACAAGTATATAGTCTGACGAAGGAGAACAGCAGGGTTAATTAAAATATATTAGCAATTTAATATTTATAAGTATGCTTACATTGGAATATTTTCTACTTGCTTTGTATATTGTATGTTGAACAATATCTACAAAAATTCATAGAAAAGTATCTTTTATACAAAATATTTTTATCTATCCTATTTTACATTGGTCGTACCAAATATCAGTAGTTTTTTTTATTGGTTATAATAAAAGCTATTCTGATTGGTTTTTATAACAACTATTGTGATTGGGTGATATTATTTTTGTATTTAGTTAATATTTGAAAAAATATAAAAAATGTTAAGTAAAATACAACAAAAAAATAATCATATAGATAAAAAATATAAAAAAGGAAATATTGGTAAACCTATGTAGATTAAAAAAACCAAACCAATATAAAAATTAACTTATCATTGTTTAAAACAAAGAAAAAATGTAAAAATAACAATTTTGAAGGAAATCATGGTTTTTAAACCATAAAAAACCAAAACCAATATAAAAATTAATTTATCATTGTTTAAAACAAAGAAAAAATGTAAAAATAGCTATTTTGAAGGAAATAATGGTTTTCTAAACACTGAGAAAAATGTATACTTATAACAAATATAATTATGCTTAATACAAACATAATTCTACTAAAAAAAGTGACAAATATACCTGCATATTTCTATTTATAAAATAAATATATTTAAAAAAGATATTTAGACCAAATAAATTTATTTTAAGATTTAATATAATAACATATTAAATTTTAAAATAACATATATTTAGAATTATGCTAATTACTAATATAATGTATTTTAATATTAAATATATAAGATTATGAAAATTAAATATAAAGTACATTTATTATTAGAAAATAGTATTTTATTTTCAAATAACATGTATATTTGAAGGAATATGTTCATAAATTTAAATTTAATATGTAAATATATACAAATAAATATGCAGTTATATTAAAATTACAATAAAATTATATTTAGTTTGAGAAACAAATATCTTATTTCATATTACATAGTATCATTCATTCAAATATATATAGCTACTAAAATCTATTATGCAGTATATTTATGAGTAAGGAATATGGGTAATATATGTAAAGGGATTATATATTAAAACACGATATAATTAATATCAAAAAATATATTAAAAAAAAATTACATTATGTACAATTTGTTGATAAGAACATAATAAAAAACATATTAATGTAAATTAATATATAAATGATTATTACTTTTAATCAATATATAAGGAACTATAAGGCCAGGTAACAAAGATGAGTGTGACACAAAATTTTAATCATTTGATAAAACAACCTGATAGGAATATAAATGTTTATTAATACCAATTGTAGAAAAACGTTGAATATAGAATAAAACATCTAAATTTTCATTAACTATTATTTGTTTAATTATTCCAAAAATTGGCATTTCTTCATCATAGTCTAATTGTAATACATAATTAATACGATAACGAATGCCGCATATATCCAGCAAATCACACAAGGACACATTTGAAATGAAGGAGTTAGGTATGATATCAGTGTGTTTATAAAAAATATAATGTTGTTTTAAATTTTCTACAAAAGTTGTAGAACCCAGGGAGATATTGTTACCAAAACCTTGTCTTAATACCAATCTACGAGAAAAATGTAATTGTTGTTTTAATGCTAATGTACTAGCTATGTTTACTCTAGAAGATACTACATTTGATGATTGCTTAAGACATCTATGTTTCGCTTCGAAGCGCATACACCAAATGTTAATAAGTGGACCAACCTGTTCCAAAACAACCGAATAATGCAACATAAAATGATGCTTTGGCTTTAACGGCCTATTAAATAAATCCATGAACAATTTATGATGTTCGGAGATTAATGTATCTAAATATTTGGGAGTATCAATATGTACATTTCTCAGCATAACTATTAACAAAATCTCCTTCATTATAATTATTAACTGCCAATGTTCATCATTTTCAGGAATATATTGACTACAAATATGTGGTATATATTTTATTAAGACAATCATTTCTGAAGCTGACATCCTTAGATTTTCATTTTTTAAATGTTCTTTAGTAATAGTTTGCGGTTTACTTTTATTATCTGGGCCAAAATTAAAAAAAGATAAATTTTTATTTAAAATACTTAGTGAAAAATATTTTTTAGAAAAAATGAAATAATGCAATAACAAAGACATTTCGTAATTAAAAACCCCCTCTAATAAATCATGCATTATATCTACAGTTGTGTTAGTTGTTACATGAAATGATGGTATAGTATTCCATATGCATTCTTCTTTAATGCCGCTCAAACTTGAATTATTTATAACTAAATCTTCATTATAATTATCCTGTGTTCTTAAAACAACATTATTTAAATTATAAGCACACTGTGAATCCGCTTTACAAATTTTACAAAATCTGCAAAAGTGTTTTGCTGAAAAACTCTCTGTATATCCCAATAATGTATGAATACCTAAATTATCACCTATTATTAATGCCAAAATAAAAAACAATTTATAAGACTTGTCATCAACGATTATATTAATTCCTTCTTCTTCTAAATAAACAAATTCGTCAAGTAATTTAGAAAAAACTATATTTTTACCACATACTTTTAAATGTGAGGTGTGAAATAAATTAACAATAAATATATTATCTAATTGCGACAAGTGATCAATAGGGATAATAGGTATACTGATATATACAGCACCTAATTTATGTATTGACGAATGAGAACCTAAGGGATTCCCTATTTCTAAGTCATCGTAATACAAAAAAATGGGAAAGATTAAATCATTCTTTCGTGTGGCAATTTTATTTTTCCATAACTTTCCTTGAATGACATTACTTAAAATATCATTATCTTGACTATGATACAATTTATAATTTTCCATTGTTCTTTGGAAAACATCAGGTAACTCAAAATAATGTTTCAATAGTTGTCGTATTGGAATAAATTGAGCCGTAATTTTCGTGATTTTGATTATATTTTTGTTCTGACGTAATTCTTGTCCTATCACGTACTCTTCAGGCATTATTAAATATTGATTTTCTCGAAGAAATTTTAATCTTTTGTATTCTGTATCTAAACTGTTAAACATGTTACTAAAATTATGTAGCATTTGGCTTAATATTACTAAATTTGAATGATCGGAATTATCTAAACTTAATATATATTCTTTAAGAATCTCTAAAGGATTATGAATTAAAGTTCTGAACTCTTCAATAATATTTTGAACTATATTTCTTGGGTATATATTTTTACCATACAAGGCTGTAATCATATGTAAAGCTTGATGTTTTAAACTTTTCTCAAACTGTGTTTCAAATATAATTTTAGATGTTTTATTATTAATAATTACTTCGTCTTTCTGGTTCGAATCAGGTACGTCGCATTTTAAGTCACACTCTTGTATTTTACTTGCTATTTCAATATTTTCTTTTTTATTTTTTATGTGACATGTAATGTGTTTTCTGAAAGAATTAAGTTTTGAAAATTTTCTTTCGCAAAAATGTTCGCTGCATTTATAAATACTATTTTCCTTTAAATTATGAATTTTGCGAAAATGTTGAAATAGCAATTTATACTTTATAAATACTGATTTACATAAATAACAAACTGGCATCTTACTTACTTTTATTGCTTATTCGAAATCTGATTTATGTCATTATGAATTGTAGAAACAGATGGATAATCTACATCAAATGGCGTATAAATTTCATATACTTTTTGCTGCAGATACATCCATAATTGTTTTGTTTCTGCAGGATAGTTACAGTTTAATGCAAAAAATAATTTAAAGCAACAATCTAAAGCAGCAACTGGTGTTGTAAGATTGTATAGGATATTGTCCACAGAAACATAACATGCTTCAAAATTTTGAAGATCTCCCACTATAACTATAAATGGTTGTACAGTTTCTCCGTCCTGTCTGCATTTTTCTCTTCTCTTCTCTAATTTATTTTGGTAATCAGCAGGGTTCTGGAGAAATAATTGAAAGGAATACAAGAATAATAATAAAAAGGGTATAATTTAACTGAGGAATATTTTAAAAAAATGTGCATTAAAATGAATTCATTACAATTATAAATATTGAGCATTAAATATTAGGTAAATACTGCAGTATTTTATTCATAGTGTGCGCTACATCACATTTTTTGCAATTAATTATTTTTAGCTTGTTCAGAACTTCAACATTAGTTATTACGATATATGCGTGTTAAGTGATGACCGTATAGTAAATTCTAGACAAATCATTTCAGTGCACACTACAAATTAAACAAATTTTAAAAATATGTATTATTTATGTGACCAGTATTTATTTTAATGCACATTTAAATTCTATCTTAATATAAATAATGTTTTGTGTAGATACTCACATTCACTATTAAAATAAAACTCTCTTGAGTCTCGAGTTTCGATGCTCGAATTTTTCTCGACCCTATCGTAGTTGTAACAACCGGAAATAATAAAGGTAATAATTTTATGGCATATGAATCGGAATCTAAAAAAATATGTACATAATTAAATTAAGTAAGAATTATGTAGATACATAAAATAAAATATACTTTGTATAATGATGTCGTTTTCCAATATATTTTTTTCTTTGGAAACCCTAATTATGTTATTTGAAATAGTAGACCACTTAGAAAATAAATTATTAACTTTATTTGGATAGAGCTGATGAAAATCGTCGAGAAGCTGAAAATTATAATTAAAAATGATTTATACTAAATTGCATATAATCAGTACGCGTATTCTTATTACTAATTTATATCCAGTTTCTTGTTTTAAACATGGAAACAGATTCATGTAATGGAACGGATCTGAATCCTTTAAGATTACTGTACGTTTATTGAATGTTTTTTTATAGTGTGTTTCAATAGTGAGGAATGGCTCTATATTATGTTTCAAATAATTAAGTGATTCTTCTAAATCTTCTTCATTTTCATCTGAAATAATGTTTTTGTAGTATTTATACATTACATACATATACCATTAGTCAGATTACCTGTTTCAGGTAAAACAACATTATATTCTTTTTCTTCTGAAGCAGATTCTTTTAACAAGTCTTTGTGTTTAAATTTTAAATTTATATATCTGCTCCACAATTTTCCCCGAGCGAGAATTTTTGGTGAATTTTTTGTTTTTTTTTTATAAGGTATGTAGTATGTCTGTTCAACCTCTTTTTTAAAAATTTGACAAATTTCTTTTGCAATTAATATAAATGAATAAGTAGATATTCTGGAATAAATATAATAATATTAAATGGAACCCGTTATCATTGTATCATAAAATTAATTAATACTTGTGATCGCTACTATTCTGAAATAAATGATCTATTGTAAGAGAAGCTAATTTTTGTCGATCTGAAAAAGTTAAAACTTGTGTCTTTTTCTTTAATAACGATCTTCCATCTAATGTTGTTTTTAATAATTCTTCCAAACCCTGTAAATAGATATTTTTTATATCGTACTGTTTAACATCTTTTGAAAAACATTAAATTCAAGTTAAAGAACAGCAGTTTTTACGAAATTTTAGAATTATTTTAATTTAAAAATATATAATTTTGTGCTTACATTGGGAAAAACAGAGTCTCCTGGTAATGGGGAAAAAATCAATTCTGGTCTTTCATGAATTTGGTCAGGTACAGTCATTGGAGTAGAATCATCGGTATATATAATTAAATTTTTGGATGCTTCATTAATAAAATCTGCTAAGTTTTCTTCATTTAAACTTAAAGTTGAAGCCGAGGTTGAATCTGAAGTTTCGGTTGACGTAGATGTCGATTCGTTAGTCTAAATTAATTGTTGATTGTTACAAACTTGCATTGTGCAACATGCATTTTTTATATGTAAAATATGTTTTTTAATTAATATTTCACGCAACACAACAATTACATTTCGAATTAATACTTAACCTTTATATTGAAATTGCTGTTATACTTGGAGGAGAACTTCAGCCGTAACCCGACTTGTGGTATTAGTTCCTTTATTGTAACAGCGTCCAGCAATTTAAAAGCAGATTCGTCAATGCCTTCATCTAAAGCAAAAATTTTGGTCGTAAATTAAGAATCACTCAAATAATTTTCTTACTTTTAAATTTTTCTTCCAAAGATTCAAATCCCCATTCTCTTAGAAGATTTTGAACAAATAAATCCATTTTATACCGGCACAAATTATTCATGCATAAGATATAAACATATAAAATCTATTACCATAGGTACATGTATATACCTATAAATGAAATTCATAAACACGCACGAGGCACACGAGTTTGGTGACAACACAACTACACTACACAAGTTCGTCGCAAGATGAATGTCACAGGCCGCTACACGACACACGAGTGCGTTCCATTACAAGGCATGTTCAGTCCGGCGGGAATAAGAAAAACTTGGTTGAATATTATTATATTTCGTTTAAGTATGTAATATATTTATTATAAATTTCTGTATATTTTACTGAAATAAATATTATTTAAATATAAGAATATAAACGATAAGATTTTAAGAATACAGTTAAATTAAAACTAAATGAAAAGTATATTATTATTTAATATACAGTATTTTTAATTTTAAAATTTCATCTCTTTACTAAGGATTATTAACATACAATATCATTAACTTTAAAGATACTTTAGATCACAAAAATTATTAAAAATATGCATATTTATTCTAAAGATATTTTTCTAAATATCTAAAACAATTAATTTTAAATATTCATTTTTATTTCATTTAAATAATATATTCTAGAAATAAATATTCGCATATTTATTCTAAATACAATAATTTAAATATATCATTTTAAACATACATTTTTCTCAGTGAACCATATATAGATGATAAAATATGTATATAAAGAGGTAATATATTCATAAAAAATATTATATTAATAGAAATTGTTGAAATAACAACAAGTACCTAACTACTCTACTGCAAGTAAGTAATTATTATTTCTTTATTACTTTATCGTTATTTGTATTTTGTGAATTCTTTTAGAAATGGATTTTCTAAACAAAATTAACAAAATTGGATGTTTAGAACGAAAAATTATAAAATCATTAACAGAACTCGATAGTTCAAAATATAAAATTTGTGAAGCTCGAATAATTCCAACAAAATATGGAAAAGCAATTATTTGTGAATTAGAGGAATTTTCAATATTCCTACCAAATCGTTATAACACTCTAACCGAAGAAGAAGTTCAACTATTGAAAGACAAATACATTCAAGTTAACTTTAACAAGGACAATTATGCTGAAATAAAATTTTACTAAAAAATTAGAAATATTTAAAAGCAAAAAATAAGAAAAATATAAATAAAAATTATATTATTTTAGTTTCAGATTTGCAGTATAAAAAGTAAACATATTGTTAAAAAAAATGTATGAAATTATAGATTTTTTCGTCCCAAGCGATGATGAAATTTGCTTTAAACAGTTAATAAAAGAAGAGGAAAGAGAAAAAAGAGAAAACATTAGTTTAGATTATTTTAATTTAGATCATTATAAAATATGGAAATATGGAACTTCAGAAAATATTATACCATATTGCTTTAATGATAATAATCATATAAATATAAAATATTATACGTTCTTTTTATCAAATGGTAATTTTTCTTGGATGTGTCAACATTATTGTCGTGTATGTGCAAGATATTGGATGCAAAAACCATTTGTAAAAATATGTAAGGAACAAAGTTTTCTACAAATGCAAGGAAAAATTAGTGGTATTTGGTATTTTAAACCGTTTTTTAAAGATCATTTAATATTAAAAAATTGTGAAATGTTACAATTTTTAAAAGATTTTGAAAATAATTATTGTTATGAATGTAATACACAATTGTTTCAATGGAATTCCTCTGTTACTTGTCCCTGTATTGAATTAAAAGCTATGGAAACTAGCTTGTAACTCTTATTATTATATTATATATTTTTTCTTATTTTCAAATGTGTTTTAAATATATATGTATTACCTGTATTGTGTGTTCTTTTCTTTGTTATTACTCATAATATTCCCAAACCATTATCCTACTAATCTCATTTCTGTATAAGTATGGATCCTCCAAAATGCAAATACTGTCGAAAACCCGAATGTGTGGGACTTCAAAAAAAGTGTCCGGGGTGTAAGGGAAAAACAACATGGGTTTTCACACCTCCAACCTGTGAATTTCCGGGGAAGATTACATGCTACAAAACTTCCTGCATTTATTACACTGGATGTGGAAATGTGTTTCAATTTCATCCCAAATTGGAACTTTAATTGTTCACGATATGTCCTATAAACTAAAGTTATTAGGTTATTTAGTATTATCATTTCTTTGTAACTATTATTTTCATTTAAAAAATGTATATAATTTTTCTTATGTTACTGTTTATAATTTTTTTAATATTTACTATGTACCTTTTTTATATTACTAAATCTTATATATTATTTTTGAATTACCTTTTATATGTAACATATTGTATTTTCTTTTATGTACATTGTAATAAATTGTGTTTAACCAATACCACAAATTGATAAAAAATAAAAGCAAATTTTCTTATACGTTGTTCTATATATAAAAAATGGAAAATTTTAATCAAAAGACCACAACTTGATAAAAGATTATCATATTGTATAAAAGCAACTGCTGTTTTATACATTATTCATACAATGGCTTCAATGCAATTGTTCAAAATATCGATGGCGGTGCATAAGCACCTCATTGAACGACTAAATGTAAGTTATATATTTATTGGTATTTTAAATATAACATTTATAATTTGACTTTATTTATTATATATATTTCAGATGCTTGATATCGAGTGTATCGAATTAAACAAGTTGCCTCCACCGGAGGCAACCTGCATCTATGCGGGCGAGATAAACGACATCCTGTGGCCACTCCAATTATGGAGGAGTGGCAAGGTTGTCTTTGTTATTTACGTATAAATGTATGTATTATCTATTTTTTAAATATTGTAAATTACGAGTAATTATATTTAAAAATATTTCAAATTAATTTAATATTTTTTTCTTTTGTTACAGAACTGAAATATATATATATATATATATATATATATATATATATATATATATATATATATATATATATATATAAGTTACCACGGTCCATCCTGCTGAGGTTGCTGTTCCCACAGGAAACAACCCGACACCTTTCCACAAATGCTATAAATACTGTAATATGAATGTAGAAATAGTCAGTCATAATTCCTTGTCGAATCTATGTCCAAATTGCTTTAGAATTGTAACTGTAAATTTTTGTAACATTTGTTGTAAGATTAAAGAATATAATCTTAACCTCATTAATAATAAAATTTGTTTTTAAAAACTTTCCGGCGAACCAAATAAATATAACTGGCGCAGTCGTAACGGATTTTTCGGGCGATTTCCGCGAATAGTGAAACCGTATTCGTATCAACGATCAACCGAAAAGAACCGGAAGGTGAAAGAAACAACCAGAAGGCGTCCAATCAAAGCAACTCCGAACGAACATCGCGAGGTGCAGAACCAGGCCCTGACGAATACAGAGCAACGGATCTATGGACAAGATACTTCTATTATTGTGAGTAACATATGTCACATAATTATCAGTACCATTCGGACTCAGATTCTGATTTGGAAATACAAACCACCAGACAAGAACTCCCTGACTCAGATTACATAAATAACTTAAACGAAATTAATACAAACATGGCTACACCAAAATTAGAAAAACACTATTTGGACATGATTCCAGACTTTTACGGTGATAGCAAACTTTTATCTAGATTTATTGAAATTTGTGAAAAGTTAGTTAAAAATTTTTATAATTTGATAGATCTCACAGATTTTCAAAATGAATTTCTGATGTCTAGCATCATTGCCAAAATAAAAGGCGATGCTGCAGTAAATATAGCAAGTACCACTATAACCAAGTGGGAAGATTTGAAACAAGCACTGTTGAATGCTTATTCCGACAAACGCGACTTGTATACTCTTAATATCGAAATTACAGAATTACGCCAAGGCAACGAATCAGCCTTTGAATTTTATAATCGTGTACAAGACCTTTTAAATCTACAAATCTCTTACATTAGTACACACTGTACCGAAGCGGCTAAACCTGTCCTAATAGAATATTTTCAAAAATACACCCTGAGAATATTACTCCGCGGTCTCAAAGAGCCACTAGGAACTCTTATGAGAACGAAAGACCCGAAAGACATGAACACAGCACTGAACATGTTAACAAATGACTTTCAATTAGAGACATACAATCGTACACACGTTCAAAACAAAAACAGCACACATCACATACAACATAATAAACCAAAACAGAACACCCACACCCAATACAGACAAATTCAACATCCACAAATAACGTACAGACCTTTGCCTCCAACAAACCAAATCTTTAAACCACAGAACAAACAATTTTTTCCTAATCAACAATATACTAAACCTTTTAACAACCAATCACCTTACAATCAATATAATAAACCGAATCAATCCCAATCCAATGTGTTCAGATCAAATCCCAATTTTAAACCAAACAAACCAACTCCTATGAGCATCTCTACTAAACAGTCAACGACACCTCACCCATCAGCTGTTCCTTATCGTCCACAACAATTCTTCCACTCTCAAAATAAACCTCATTATATTGCGGAATAACTGTTTAACACGGAGACAGACATAGAACCGGATAACGAACAAATTTGCGAGTATTATACACAAGACGAACCAAATTCAGAGTATTTCGTAACTCATCCAGATCAAAACGAAGAAAACGATTTTTTTCCGATAATAGCCTCGGAACCAATATCGAACTAATGAATGTAATTCACAACTACAGCGAATTACCATTTATTATCTTACCAGAACTAAATTTAAAAGCTTTGATAGATACAGCAAGTACACGGTCGTTCATTAACCCAGATATAGCCAATAAATACTATAAAAATAAAATTCAAAATGATCCATTTCAAATTACCACAGCTCACGGAACTTCTTTAGAAAATGCTAGTATTGTAATTCCCGCATCAAAATTATTTAATTCACCAGACACACTCCTAAAATATCATCTATTTAATTTCCATAGAAACACCACAAGATTCAAACGATGACGCCCGGTACTGCTATGAAATCGTATTTTATTGTTTAAACCATGCTTGGCTAGGAGATGAACGAATTATGGACGTGGGACCTTTAAAATTATGTGAATATTGTTTTCGAGAAAATTGTATAGATAGAACTTGGGTTACTGAGCCCAGATTTGTATATTTTTATAAAAAAGAATGTCATAATATAAATTTACATGAATTAGAAACTATACCACAAGACTACTATCGTTGTCATAATTGCGAACGTGAATTATATACATCATGGAATAAACAAGAATGTGCCAGACAATAATAATGAACAAGAGAAAAGGTATGTACTGTTTATTAAAAGAAAAAATATTGTATTATTTAAATTTTTACTTTTTTCACAGATTTATTTACACCTCACACACACACTCAGCGTTATTATAAAATTCACCAAGTACGAGACATCAGGCAGAGGGATAGTCGCATTAGGACATTGTATACTTTTAACATGTATCTCAGCAGATTTTACTGTGATAAAGCGTACTCTGTTTTAAAAAATATAATAAATAAAATAAAAATGTATATGAACAATTGTAATTTTGAATTGTGTACAGATATAAATCATTCTAATTGTTGTTGTACCATATAAATAAATATAAAAGATAGAGAGATAGAGAGGGCGGCAGGGGCAGAGGAAGATGGCGGCAGGGGCGGAGGGAGAGGGCGGCAAGAGTGAGATCTATATTATTTATCTGCACAATACACACACACACACACAACACATGTGGGTTGCATAGAAAAAATAAAATTCAACAGAACAGCAGCACACACCGCAACACACCAAGCGCATGTGGGTTGCATACAACCTAGGCGTGCGAACACTAGCTTAATACCAAGACCGGAAGCGGAAGTGAGCTCGTACCCGCCAATTATACCTACTCAGGGGTGCAGATTCGAGAGGGTTGTGCAAGAAGAACGTGAAGAACTAACACACAGATAACACCGGATGTGAAGAATGGTAACTGTGGATGACCACGGTCACCGAGTTCAACCTCGGTTATAACGTGCTGCCGAATGATCCCAGCTATACTACTGTCATCAAACGACACATTTCAAAATATTCAAGACGAAACCAATGAAAATAATAAGGATAACAATCCATGTATTTCAGTCACAATGCTCAAAAATTTAATAATTGTTAAAGATAAAAAAGAAATGCTTAGAGAAGAAACATTTTTACCTAATTCCTTTATAAATGCTAATTATGAAGATGACTTTACTGAACTTAATTTAACAAATTATCAAACAAGTGAGAAAGGACAGATTTTATTAAATGCATATTATGTTATGGTGTTTCAAGCAAACATTTCGAATGAAGGACTAAATATTTATTAAAAAATGTTTATAATAATATTAAGATTTGTTACAAAGGCAAATACAAAGTAGGTGATTTTGTAAGAATTAGTAAACAAAAACATATATTTCAAAAAGGATATGAACCTAATTGGTCAACAGAAATTTTTGTAATCGATAAAGTTCAATGTACAAACCCGATTACTTACAATTTAAAAGATCTACAAAATAATCCAATTGAAGGTTTTTACGAATATATTCATGACGATTGGGTGTAACACTCATATATTTTGGTAAAATACCATATCCTCTAGCAGTGTCTGTAAGAGAATAATTCCTAACTTTGTCATCGCCATCCGCTTCAATGGCGGGTTAAATAATTTCTCTGTATTTTTTACTTCGATTGTTATAAAGTCTATTTAACTTATTATAACCATATCTGTGCGCATTTGTACATAGAACTATGTCAATGTAATTTTTTCGATCTTCTTCTGTATAATTTTAATATATTTTTTTTTTGAAAAGCAACTAGTATAGACCAGGTTTACCTTCATACCATTTATCATTTATCTTTAAATCGTTATTGTTAATTTCAACTTTTGAATTTCCAATCATCCAATCTCTATTTGAAGTCCGACGAATGCCATAAATATTATCCGTATCTCTATAATTAAAAGTTAAGTAGAATTTAAAATATTCTGCAGCAATGCTACCCAACAAATCATTAAATTCTTCACGTTCACAGATTTTTCCAAAAGATCTTGTATAATTTTTGTGGGTGATTCTTCGCAATCTGTTTGCGCTATATTTTCATTGTCAAGTACAAGTGGTGTTGTTCTTGGTATTTGAAAAGACATCCTACTAACTTTATGTTTTTTAAAGAGTAAATGTAGAATAAAATGTATCATCATGACTTCTTTTAGGTGATTGTTTTACAGGTGACACGTTATCTGGTAATTCTAATTTTATCTGTTCTTTTTTAACTTTTTTTTGCATATGGGATTACAATTTAGACCACCAAATTTCAGCGAGTTGTGGCACTCGGGATCACAAAATAGACCACTTACAAAATTGTGTATACTTAGCTGCACATCGACAAAAATTGTAAACCACCTATTCACGTGTCCCTTATACAGTACCCGTGACTACTTGGTGAAGTTAGAGTCTTCACTGCCTTCTTGTATTAACAGTACATACATTTAATTTTGTGAAAGAGAGGTTATTAAGTAGATCTTTTTCAATATAGATTATAAACTAAGGTAAGTTTATATTTTTTAATATCGTTACGTAATCAAAAATTATTTCAAATCAATTGTAATTATCTGTTTTTGATGATTCCCGATTTTGGACACATATGCAGCAAGACACTATTTAATCTTTTCTTTATTGTTACAGTTTAGTTGCAATATAGCATCTAAACAAGTTCTAAATCTAAAAGATTTAAGCTTAGATGACGTTTATGCTTTGATAGAACCTATTTGTGAGTTTGAATGTATACCGAGTGGTTCGGAATCGGAAGTTTGGGACACAGACGAGGAAGAATATCCGGTAGCATCCGCTGTTAGTTAGAATGTTGTCGCTAATTTTGATTTAGAAGATTCCGACGATGATCTGCCACTGTCAGCATTTATAAATAGAAAGGCAGTGAAGGGAAGTAATGAGAGTTGAAAAATTGATAATATTTCTTGTGTAAGACCACCATCGGATTTCCAGTCACAGTTTGGTTTAGCAGATGAAATTGCCGACCTTGATAACCATACATGTTCTCCGTATATTCTATTTAATAAGCTGCTAATTGATGAAATATTAGAAAATATTACCTTCCAAACTAATATATATGCTGAACAAGCACATCAACGTAGTAATAAACGATACACTCCTACAACTCTTGCTGAAATAAAAACATTCATAGGGCTCAATTTACTTATGGGGATCAAAAGGTTACCTAGTTACCGTGATTATTGGTCTATACAGGATAATTTAAATGATTCTTACATTTCAAAATTTATGCCTGTCAACAGATTTAGTTGGCTTCTGAGCCATATACACTTGAATGATAATTCAATAATGCTGAGTAGAAATGATGCCAATTTCGACAAGCTATATAAAGTACGACCGTTTATAGATGATTTAAAAAGGAATTTTAAGAAAGTTTACAATCCCTATTGCTGCATCTCTATACATGAATCGATTATTAAATTTAAAGGGCTTAGTACGCTCAAACAATGCATGCCCAAAAAGATTAAACGTGTTTATAAAGTTTGGGCTCTAGCTGACAGTGAGGGCTACTTGTACGATTTTGATATATACACGGGAAAAACTAAGAACTACGTAGAACATGGTTTAGGAGAAAAGGTGGTGTTACGATTAATGGAAGGATTAGAACACAAAGATCATTGTTTATTTTTTGACAATTATTTTACAACCTATAATTTATTGAATAAATTGAAGAAAAAAGGTATAAATGCTTGTGACACTGTGATGGCAAACAGAAAAAACTTACCTAAACTAAAAAAAGATAAGTACCTAAAACAAGGAGAATATGACTATAACATAAGCAATGATGGGATTAGTATCGTTAAATGGAAAGGTAAAAGAACTGTCCACATTCTTTCAAATTTCCATGATACACAATCTACAAACGAACTAAAAAGGCGAGATAAAGACGGATCAACAAAAGAAATTTCATGCCCTCATGCTCTAGCAGAATACAATAAAAACATTAATTGTGTAGATCGATTTGATCAACTTAAATCGACTTACGAAATTGATAGAAAAAGCAAAAAATGGTGCATGAGAATTTTTTGGCATTTTATAGACAGCTGTGTCGTAAATAGTTATGTATTATATAAACTAAAGAAATTGCCGCCTATTACTTTGAAGGATTTTAGACGAAGAGTTACTGATGGTTTACTTGCGAAGAAAGTGGTTGATATTAAAGCAAAAGAAGAAAACTATTAAGAACCTATAAAAAGGAAAAGTTTTAAGGTGCCTCCAGAAGTTAGATTCACTTCGTCATCGCATCAACCCGTCAGATCTACTGCATGTACTGTATGTGAAGTTGGATTATGCCTTGGAAAAACTAAAGATTGTTTTCAAAGGTATCACACCAATACAAATTAAATATCATTTCCATTATTTCATAATTATTGTAAAAAACAATCTTTAGTTGTTATAGTCTCAACTTGCACAATACTGCAATATATGGACCACCCTGTATACGCCATTTTGTTTATATTTTTATATTTCTTTTTGCTCAGAATAGTATATTTTGTTCATATTTCATAGAATAAACTTTTAAAAAGTACTTTTTTTGAATTTTTATTTCTCGTGCAACACGGGCCTAGAAAATAAGAAAAATTTATTGATCGAATACGACTATATCAGGTATAAAATATATTTCTTTATTGTATACGTATAATGTACTAATAAGTAAAAACAATTTTGCAGTTTCCTAATAATGAGTGTTATTACGCCACATTCTTTGTATTATCTCGCACAAGCGCAAGTGATGACACAAATTAAGTATTTTGCCGATATGGACAGGGTAAGTGTGACGTCAGTGTATTGCGGGTTGTTGGAATTTATTTCAAACCTTTCCAAACAAAAGGTGAGTACTGTTATTTTGCCATAAGAGTTTCTTTTGAATTTAATTACAATTATATTAGAAATAAATAAGAATGAAAAGGGATTATTTCACATTTTATATATGGAGTAGACTATTTCCCAATTTTTTTATGCATTGTATAACCTATTATAAACCTATAAAACGTTATTAACTTCTGTTTTCAGGTTATGTTTTATGTTTACATGTGTCATTTTGAAATATATATGAATCAAATTTGTATTTTTAAGTAATAATTGATTATGTTTATTCAAAATTGTTATTATATAATTTCTTTTTCAGTTTTTCATGATGGTAATGTGTTTTGCGCCAGACTGTAAGCATTACAGCGAACAAAGGATTTGTAATTTTTTTTTGTTTCCCAACTAATCAACAAGAAAAGAAAAAATGGATAGGATTAATTAGGTACATTGTTTATACTATAAATACAAATCTTATTAATCAGCAATCAAGTGAATACGTAAATATTCAAGATCTTTTAATTTGTTCTAGACGTGAAAGACCACGAAGTAAGTACAGTCTCGTTTGTAGCTGTCATTTTCAGAACGGGGATAGAAATAATCGGCCAACCGTCTTTGGTCATAATATTAAAAAAAGAAGTACTTTTGCGTCGCCCGAAAAACGGTAATTGTATGTTATTATTATTTATAAACATTTTATTCAAGTACGTGTTAATGTTGTGTAGGAAAAGAAATGTAAAAACAAAAACAGAGGATAATTTACGGGTATCTGATTTGACGACAGCATTCGAAGAAGCTTCACTTTCGGCAGAACTACCATCAACTTCGCAAAAGTGTATATTGATTCTTCAGACCCTATACCTTCAACTTCAAAAGAATGTACTGTTTCTTCGAATCCAATGCCATCAACATAGCAAGATTCTAGTTCATATGGAGCGGAGTCATTAGCATCAACATCTACTGGCACTAGTCGTGCAGTTAGTCGACTATCAGGTGCGTCTGTAGAAGCCGAAAACTATTTTTTAAAAGAGGAGCTAGAAAATGTAACCCGACAGTTGGAGTTTTTAAAAACGTGTTTTTCTTATGAACATATTAAAAATAATGATGCTCATGTTTTGTTGTATACTGGAATTCCAACAGCTAATTTATTCAAAACATTGTTCGAATTAATGAATGGATTTCAGTTAAATTACTACTCGAAGTATTCAGTTACTAAAATAACTAAAATAGACCAATTATTGCTAAGTTTAATGAAATTACGGATAAACATGCCACATGAAGATTTAGCTGTAAGATTTAATTGTAGTAAACCAACTGTTACAAACATCGTAATGACTTGGATACATGCTCTACATGCAGTCTTATTTGAACAATTGACACATATTCCCACAAGACGTAAAAATAAAACCTACTTGCCATCGGCATTTTCCGATTTTACAAATTGTAGAATAATATTAGATTGCACAGAAGTATGTACAGTGTGCCAAAAAATATGCAAAATCAAACATTAACATACAGTTCATATAAATATAAAAACACATGGAAGGCATTAACTGGCGTTGCTCCCGATGGCGTGATCACATTTGTCAGTAAACTTTATCCATCCATCTGACAAAAAAATAGTACAGCATTCAGAAATTTTACAAAAAATGACTACTGGTGACTTGATTATTGCTGATAAAGGATTCCTTATTTCTGACATTTTACCCGACGGAGTTCATTTGAACATACCACCATTTTGAACAACTCCTCAATTTACTGAAGGACAAATTATGGAAACAAAAAGAATCGCACAGGCAAGGATACATGTCGAACGAGCTATTAGACGTATTAAATGTTATACTATATTAGATCGGATTTCACAATACGTATGTACTAATGTAATAAATTCTGTTTTACTGAGGGTCGTATATACAAAATTGGAATAGCATTTGTGACAATACGACCCTCAGTAAAACAGAATTTATTACATTAGTACAATTCATCTTTGACACCAGCTACTGCCAGTATAATAAAAATTACTCTAAACAATTGATTGGTAGCCCCATGGGAGCTGTAGTCAGTCCCAACGTCGCTCAATATGTTATGGATGCAGCACTTAATGATTGCATTCCTAAACTATCATTCGAACTACCGTTTATCAAGAAATTTATAGATGATATTTTATGTGCAGTACCTGCGAACAAAGTTGAGGACATAGTATACATTTTTAACCAATACGATCAACATTTACAATTTACCTCAGAGATAGAGCGTGAAAATACACTACCTTTCCTCGACACTCTGATAATAAGTTACGACGAAGGAAACTTAAAAACAAATTGGTATGTAAAACCTACTGCATCTCAACGCTACGTTCTTTACCAATCACAACAACCTAAAAACATGAAAATAAATGTAATTCTATGTCTAAAAAACAGAATTTTAAAAATTTCACATCAAAGTTTTCACCAACAAAATTTGAAAAAACTGAGAGAGGTATTGTTGACCAATGCTTATCCAAAAACATTAATTAATACATTATTTTTTGGTACACCAACGCAAAACACTAACAATAATATTGAGTTACATAACAATAATCCACCTGACCCGGAACTAAAACGTTATAAGCTTCCTTTCCATATATTCCCGATCTCTCACTACAAATAATGGGGATTGTGAGATCCCTTACTTGCAAAATTGCCTACCGCAATTGTGTTACAATCAAAAGCATTTTTACAAGACTCAAGGATAGAACACCCACTTTACAACAATCTGGAGTTGTGTATTGTGTACCATGTCAAAACTGTGACAAAGTTTATGTAGGTCAAACTAAAAGAAATCTACAAAGCAGACTCACATCGCATAAAAGTGATGCTAGACTTAGACCAAAATCTAATGCCTTAGCAGAACATCAACATTTAAACCAACACCAAATTGACTATGAAAATGTAAAAGTTTTTGACATAGAAAATAATGATTACAAAGCTCCTTTCTTGAAATGGTACACATGTACAACACTAACAACTTTATGAATAAAAGGAAAGATGTTGATGATTTGAGTAATATATACAGTTATTTATTAGAACTGTGACGAAGTGCTCGTCACAATGAACACGTACCTGCTTTCCTCGTTGCTCCACAGTCATGAACACCGACTCCACGAGGTCCGAACCGCACATCAGGTTAGAGCGAACCCGCCGTCCGAACCTGTAGCCGCCGACCGCTACAAACAACTTCAGGACACTGTACGACATCTCCAACACTCTGCCGGATTCCCAAAGAACCGCCGAGAAATACTTTGGCGAAAGCACATGGCATGGAACATAACCTCAAGACCACGTGGGGCAAGACTTTCACACATGTTTCACCTACAGACACGGCACTGAAGAAAACAATAATAAACACTTGTTAACACTTACCGCTCTTACTTTTCCTTATCTTTTCTTGTTATTTTCACAGTTTCCAAAGTTTTCACAAAAATACATGTTCGCCGAGCCAGCGCGTGCGCACGGCCGCAGTTCTGCCAACTTCCAACACAACGCTTCGGGAGACCGAATTCCCATGCTACATTTTTTAAAAAAATATGTAAATCAGATTAAATCAAATACAAAACTCTGTAAAGCCAAGGAAAGTGATTTTGCGAATTTTTAAAATAAAAATAAATTTATTGAACGAAAATAACAATACAAAAAGTCAGTCTTTCTCACTTTAAAATCAGTAGCTGCAGGTTTAATTAAATTTCGGGTATAAATACGACTGCCGGGGCCGTATTTCTTCAGTCTACGACGACTATAATGTCTAACAGCCAGCCGAGGAGAGTAGCAGTCCGTATCCGCACCGTACCGTACCGAATCGAGTCTTTTTCGTAAGTTGCTTGTATTTTCTTGAATTCCGCTGCTATCAGAGGATACAGGTTGGCGGCTACCACCGCCGTTCCTCAGAGCCTTCAGCTCGCTGCATTCCACGCCTGAGGGGAATTTCCGTTGGAGGTTACCACTGCGTACTTCTACGGCTGCTGGGCAGATCCGCTTGTTGACTTAGTAGTTTTTTTTTCACTGCTCTACTTTCCGTAGTTGTCGGAGAAACCCCGTTGGTGGCTCCCACCGCGAACTCCGTCGACGGCTGAGTAGAATTGCGGTTAGTTTGTCATTTTTCTCACTTCCTACGGCTCAGTACAACTAGGTGTAGTAATTTTTAGTACAATAAAATATTTAACTTACTTTTGTCTGTCTGTGCTAAACCTTGGCCCGACCGACCTAGAGCTCCCGTGGCACACGTCACTTTTCTCACAGGATCCGCAGATTGGCGCCCGAGAAGAACCCGACATCCTGTAAGAGAACCCACGACATCACGGACCAACAACATCACGCAGAGGCCCAAGTAATCGTCGATTTCAAACGAGTAGAAATTCAAGGGCAGTTACTTGACTTTTTTCATTATTTAAATTTTCAAATTTACCGCCAACCTGTATGGAATAACAAGAATAAGAAGCAGGCTAAATGTAAATCGTCTAAACTTGTAAATTAATATGAACACTGAGCCATGTGGTACATAAATAAATTCCTGTTAATTATAATATTTTACTAAATTAATATTTTAAATTATAACAAAACATTCATAAATATCAACAATGTTAATTCCAACAATTTAAAAATATTCAAGATACATGGACTCGACAATTTTTAAAATTATATCTCTACCAAAATTGTAAGTTACTTCAAAATTATTATTGTACATTAGTACTATTTTAATGACTTTTTTATGTAGTGACCTGAAAAAGGAATAAAGTGATTCCGAGAGCTTGTCAAAATTTAAAAAGACATAAAAATTATTAGCCCGATTCCTGACTGCCATTCCCACGAAATACAGTTTCCTTAACTAATTGCAGTCACAATTACCTTCCGCTATATATATATATTGATTAAAAAATTTAAAAAAAAAAATATTGGTAAACCTATGTAAATTCAAAAAAACCAAACCAAGATTAAAAATTGAAAAAAGGAAATACTGATAAACGTATGTAGATTAAAAAACCTAACCCATATAACAATAAATTTATCAATGTTTAAACAAAGAAAAAAAATGTAAAAATAGCTATTTTAAAGGAAATAATTGTTTCTTAAACCATATATGGATGATAAAAATATGTATATAAAGACGTAAAATATTCATAAAAAAACATTATATTTATATAAATTGTTGAAATAACAGTTGCAAAGATCTAACTACTCTACTACAAGTAAGTAATTATTATTTCTTTATTACTTTATCGTTACCTATTTGTATTTTGTGAATTATTTTAGAAATAAATTTTCTAAACAAAATTAACAAAATTGGATGTTTAGAACGAAAAATTATAAAATCATTATCAGAATTCGATAGTTCAAAATATAAAACTTATCAAGCTCGAATAATTCCAACCAAATATGGGAAAGCTATTATTTGTGAATAGAAGAGTTTTCAATATTCCTACCAAATAGTTATAACACTCTAACTGAAGAAGAAGTTGAACTGAAAAGCTATGGAAAATAGCTTGTCAAGTATTAGAACGAAATTAGAACAAAAATTTATAAAATCATTAACAGAACTCGATATTTCAAAATATAAAATTTGTGAAACTCGAATAATTCCAACAAAATATGGAAAAGCAAATTATTTGTGAATTAGAATAAATTTTTCAATATTCCTACCAAATCGCTATAAACTGAGGAAGAAGTTAAAAAAATTGTGAAACTCGAATAATTCCAACAAAATATGGAAAAGCAAATTATGTTTTGTGAATTAGAAGAATTTTCAATATTCCTACCAAATCGCTATAAACTGAGGAAGAAGTTAAAAAAATTGTGAAACTCGAATAATTCCAACAAAATATGGAAAAGCAAATTATGTTTTGTGAATTAGAAGAATTTTCAATATTCCTACCAAATCGCTATAAACTGAGGAAGAAGTTAAAAAAATTGTGAAACTCGAATAATTCCAACAAAATATGGAAAAGCAAATTATGTTTTGTGAATTAGAAGAATTTTCAATATTCCTACCAAATCGCTATAACATTCTAACTATTGAAAGACAAATACAACTGAAGAAGAAGTTTAACTATTGAAAGACAAATACATTCATGTTATCTTCAAAGTATTATGAAAAGCAAACATATAAATCTGAAACATTTGTAACTCTTATTATTTTATAATATATATATATATATATATATATATATATATATATATATATATACATATAAATCTGAAACATTTGTAACTCTTATTATTTTATAATATATATATATATATATATATATATATATATATATATATATTTATATATATATATATATATATATATATATATATATTCTTATTTTTTTGTTATTACTCATAATATTCCCAAACCATATAATTTTTGTTATGTTATTGTTTATAATTTTTTAAATATTTACTATATACCTTTTTTATATTACTAATTCTTATATATTATTTTTGTATTACCTTTTATATGTAACATATTGTATTTTCTTTTATGTACATTGTAATAAATTGTGTTTAACCAATACCACAACAAATTGATAAAATATAAAATCAAACTTTCTTATACGTTGTTCTATATTAAAATAAGAAATTTTAATCAAATGACCACAACTTGATAAAAGATTATCATATTGTATAAAAGCAACTGCTGTTTTATACATTATTCACACAATGACTTCAATGCAACTTTTAAAAATATCCATGGCGGTGCATAAGCACCTCATTGAACGATTAAATGTAAGTTATAAATTTATTAGTATTTTAAATATAACATTTATAATTTGACTTTATTTATTATATATATTTCAGATGCTTCACATCGAGGGTATAGAGTTAAGCAGGTTGCACCTGCATCTATGCGGGTGAAGTAGACGACATCCTGTGCCACTCCAATTATGGAGGAGTGGCAAGGTTGTCTATGTTATTTATGTGTAAATGTATGTATTATCTATTTTTTTAAATATTGTAAATTACGAGTAATTATATTTAAAAAATATTTCAAATTAATTAAAAAATTTTCTTTTGTTACAGAACTGAAATATATATATAAATACCACAAATCAATTTTATCATTGTGTATTCTTTTTGTTATCACACTCCTAATATTCCCAAACAATTTCATAATATGTTAGTATAAATAAACATATTTTTTGTTCTTGTTTTTAGTAGTCACACACAATCATGAGTATACAGTGTGACATGTATGCCATCTAGATTATAAGGTAATAACTATGTAACATATCCTGTATTACCGGCATTGTCAGAAGAAAAATAGTGAGAAGAAAAACCGAAAATATAAAGAAAAAAGATTTCAAAAGAGAAAGAGGACAGCAATAAAGAAAATAAAGTATTTTATTAAGTTCCGCTCTATAAATCAAACTAAAATGCCCGAAGAAACAGGACTACTGAATGTTATTCCACCACCCAAACAACTAGCCATAAACAATGACATTGCTCAAACATTGAAAATTTGGAAACAACAGAATGAGTGGTATGAAATAGCAACAGGTTTGGAAACTAAACCACCAGAAATACAGGCAGCCACACTTATGTCAGTTATTGGGCCAGAGGCTGCAGTAATATTCAATACGTTCAACCTGTCAAGTGAACAACAAAAAAACGTGGAAGTCATCAAACAAAACTTTGATAAATATTTTATACCTAAATCAAATGTTACTTTTGAACGTTACATGTTTAACAAAGCAATACGAGAAGAAAATGAAACGTTCGACGAATTTTTGACAAAAATAAAATAAAAAATTAACAAATGTGAATTTGGGGAAATTGAAGATAGTTTATTAAGAGACAAGATCATAATAGGCATAAAAGATGATCAATTAAGAAGAAAACTATTAAGTGAAGGTGATTTAAGACTAGACAAAACTATACAAATATGCAAGGCTGCAGAACAAGCAGGGCAACATATAAGAGATATGAAGGTGTCTGAACAAAGTAAAACTGTAGATGCAATCAAAATAAAGAAACAACAAAATAAGAAGCATGAATTTAATTGTAAAAGGTGTGGTACGACACACGACCAGAAGAATTGTCCAGCCTATAAAAAACAGTGTCGAAAATGTAAAAAGCTAAATTACTTTGCGTCAATGTGCCATACAAAGCAATCAACAGTCAATACTCTTGAACAAGAAAATAAAGATGAGGGAAATGACACAGACGAAGACACATTGTACGTAACAACAATAGAATCTGAAAATTCTCAAAAAGATTGGTATGAAGAGGTAAAGTTTAATGAGATAACAGTAAAGATGAAATTAGATACAGGGGCACAGTGCTCAGTAATTTCAAAGAAACTAGCTGACAAAATAGGAGCACAATTACAAGAATCTAAAGTCAAAAGAATCGTATCATATACTGAACACAAAATGCAAGTGTTAGGTGAAGTTAAAACTAAGTTTTTCATTAGAAATCAAGAAAGAAGTGTAATATTTAAAGTAGTAGATGCTCAAGTTACACCAGTACTAAGCAAAAACGCTTGTGTATCATTTGGACTAATAAAATGTATCTCAGAAATAAAAACAAGAAATGATCAGATATTTAAAGGCTTGGGATGCATAAAAAATTATGAGTATGATATAGATTTGGTAGCTGAACCAAATCTAAAAGTACATCACCCTCGTAAAATTCCGTATGCAATCAAAAAAGATGTGAAGAAAGAACTAGACAATATGGTCAAGTTAAAAGTAATAAAACCAATTCGAGAAGCTACTCCAGCTGTTTCACCCATGGTGATAGTAAAGAAAAACAATAAAATAAGAATCTGTCTGGATCCAACAGATATAAACTCTAACCTACTATGAAGACATCACCCGCTTAAATCAATAGAAGAAATCGTTGCAACCATTAATGGATCAAAATACTACACGTTATTAGATTGTAAAAGAGGTTTTTGGCAGATTAAAGTGTCCAGTAGGTCACAAAAATACTTGGCGTTTGCAACACCTTGGGGCAGATACACTTTCCAACGCCTTCCGTTTGGTTTAGCCTCTGCACCTGAAATCTTTCAAAGTGTGATCACACAACTGTTAGAAAAATATAGTAACGTGGAAATATCCATGGATACACAAGTAATGAAAACTCTAGAAGAAGCAAATTAAATAAAGAAAAATGTATTTTTAACACACAAAAAGTTAAATTTTTGGGCCACATACTTAGTCCTAAAGGTCTAGAACCTGATAAAGACAAAATTCAAGCAATAAAAATACTCAAAACACCAGAGAATAAAACGGAGCTACAACGAGTGCTTGGAATGGTCACATATCTGAGTAATTTCATTAAAAACTTATCACAAATCACAGAACCATTACGAAAACTACTTCTGAAAGAAAACGCATGGGTATGGACAGAAGAACAAGAAGTAGCATTTGAAAAAATCAAAGAAGTATTGTCAAAGCCACCCACTCTAAAATATTATGATATAAATGCACCGGTCACACTATCTGTAGATGCCAGTTCCACAGCTGTAGGTGCCGTTCTATTGCAAAACAATCAGCCAGTTGCTTATGCTACTTAAGCCTTAACAAAGGCTCAACAGAATTACCCGCAAATAGAAAAAGAAGCTTATGCAATAAGATTCGCTTGCAATAAGTTCCACTAGTATGTATACGGCAAGAAGTTAACTATCGAAACCGATCATAAGCCGTTGGAGATAATATTTAAAAAGACAATAACAAATGCTCCAGCTAGGCTACAAAGAATTCTGTTTGACGTAATACAATATCATCCGCAAGTTATTTATAAAAAAGGCAATGAATTATATATTGCAGACACACTGAGCAGAAACTGTACACACAAAAAAAACATACTATAGGAGGAAGAAGAACTGCAAGTACAAATCATTCTGTCAATGACGAAGAAGCTCAGAATGATCTAAAACAAGCCACTGATATATATATATATATATATATATATATATATATATATATATAATATAGAACTGGTGTGAAGTGTTGTCAGGGAAG